>CM017896.1:21850396-22190396 GCA_008369825.1 Triplophysa tibetana | reverse complement strand
TCTGTGATGTCACGGAAATGCCTGAGACGACCACGGTGTGCCAGCTGAAGATCTGCAGCGAGTGGCAGATTCGCTCCGAGTGGACAGAGGTTTGTGAATTGGTGTTGAGGAGAGTGGGGTAAAATGAGCCAGTTCATCTTAAAGTTGGCATGAAATGCAAGTTGCGATGATGTATTCCTCTGAATTGGGACATAAGCCTTTCCTGGAATGAGAAAAACTGTAGGACCAGGCTTGATATTTACAGTAGGAATTGATTGAAGTGAGGTCTGGCGCTTGGACAGTCAGTATAGTCCCGCCTTTGCACCAAGGGGAGGTTCATGTTTTTTATTAAAGATTATGAGGGGATGTAAATTTGATGGGAAATGACTTCATACACCTATTAAAAATGGTCTTGGGACCAATAAAATGAATTCATTTTATGAAATGGATGTCCTGGTCAGGGTTACTAAGTCTGCAGCTTAACCTTGGAATTGGGCTACTTTTAACATGTTGCCCCGGGTTGTGTTTATTCCGCCAGTTCAAGTAGAAGGATTTTGTTCTTAATTTTTCATTTGTAATGTAAAACATTGTTTTAATTAAAACAGAATGTGTTTATGACAGTGGTTTTGAAGAAATAGTTCACCCAATTCTGTCATTTACTCACCCTCCAGCACTAAAGCTATGTAAATTTCTTTGTTCTGTTAAACACAAAAAAAGTAGAGGTTCAGAAGGTCCTTGGTTTAATGTTGATTACTATTAAGTTTAAGTTCTTACTTAATCTTAGTTAGTGCAACTTAAATATTTAATTTATCCTTCTTATGAAATGAAGTAGACAGAACTTGAATAACTACACAAAAATAGCATTTTTAAGTTAACTAAACAAAATTCTTTCAGTTTTATATATTACATATTTCTTAGTCTTAATATGAATAATATCGCTGTATGACATATCGATTGTTGCTCCCTAACTCTTTGTAAGTCGCTTTGGATAAAAGCGTCTGCTAAATGACTAAATGTAAATGTAAACGAATAAATTAAACACTTCAGTTTATGCAACCCAAAATGAGCAAGAAGAGACTGATATCAGAACTGCCATTAGCACAGTTACTGCTTACTGGTAGCATAACACATGTTACAGGTCAAATGTAGCTTCGCAGTTCATAGGCACATGCACCACTCTTCAAAACAATGGTAACCACAAAACTGAAAAATATGTCAAACTCTTCTAAATATCTGAGAGAAATGAACATTAAACACTATAAAGACTTTATCTTTACTAAAAACATCCAATATTTTTTTCTCTTAATGCAGTCTGACGCAAAGCATGCTGGGAATTGGAATTTAAATTAGGTAAATTGATCAAGGAGTGAATACATTTTTTAAGTTTTAGTAAAAACTTCAAGTTAATCTAAAATAATCATTATACTTTACTCAAAAGTAAAAATGTTTTTGCGATCAATTTTAGTAAGTAGAAATTAAGTTTAAATTACTTGATCTGTTTGATTATTATGTGCATTTGGGTTAACAGTGTATTTTAAAGAATGTACTGTAGGTAACAAAACACTTCTGGGGCACCATTGACTACCATCGTTTTTCCTGTTTGCTTACAGGATTCTTATACCTTTCTTATATAATTTATTTGTTTTCAGCAAAAAAAATTCCCAGTGAAATAAAAAAATGACAAGCCTATTTTTATTGTAAATAGTTCATTAATGTGTATCATTTTCTTTCCAAAATTTGTGTGCCCTAATAATCTGAAAATGCACCACCTTCCTGTAATGACTATCCATCTTAAATGTAGGTTATACGGCTTGGGCGGAGCATCCGTTAACTCCTCACCTTCAACTGTCAGTCTACAGCCAGTTTCATTTAAAAATGTAACGGCTGTTTTATGCATCCAATCAAATTATAGAGAAAGACGAAAACCACGGCCACTATTTTTCTCTTATTTTTTTCTTAATATATACTTAATTTCAAACATTATAACATCAGGGAAAGAAGTATTCACATGTCATTGACAGTGAACAATAACAGTAATATTTGGGTAAACTATCACTTCAAGGGTGATTAAATGATGGCAGAATTTTCTTTTTTGGGTGAACTTTAATATTAGAATAAAATGTAAAAACTTATTATGTGAATTGCATAACAGTGCCTGTGAATTATAAAAAATTAGGTATACGACTGGCATATTTTAAGTGTGTTTGGACTAGTTTGGGGTTAGTTCTGATTGGTCATTGGACTGGGCTTATTACACTGATTTGGTATCCCTGGCCCGATACCCTTTTGGGGCCACAGTATGGTCACAATACAATTTTATTTTAAGGTAGCTTGACCTATCCCCCTTTATTATTAGGGGCGATCATGGCCTAATGGTTAGAGAGTCGGACTCGTGACCAGAAGGTTGCCGGTTCGATCCTCAGGGCCAGCGGGTAACGATTGCGGTGCCCTTGAGCAAGGCACCTAACCCCTACATGCTCCCCGGGTGCTGCAGTGATAGCTGCCCACTGCTCCGGGTGTACGTGTGTTCACCACTTGCTGTGTGTGTGCTCACAAATCACTGGATGGGTTAAATGCAGAGGTCACATTTCGGGTATGGGTCACCATACCTGACGAATCTGTCACTTTCACTTAAAATTACGTGAAAGAGGCGTAAAAGAGAAATGTTTCTTTGATTTGTATTTATTTTGTTTACTGAAGTATATTTCATCCAGACTCACTACACGAATGGTCACATAATGTGTTTTGTTTGAAGATTTAATGTATGAGTCAACGGCCATGAATACCAAGTGTTTAAATAATTAAAAAAACTAAATTGTGGTCTTTGAAGCTCTGTTTCCGGTTAAATCCCTTTCTCTTTCTTTCTCAGTGCTCGGTGCCATGTGGAGTGGGTCAGCGCAGTAGAGAAGTTGTGTGTGTGGATAACCTGGGCGACGTAGTTTTAGATGAGGAATGCAACATGGCCCTTCGCCCGCAGGACCTGCAGAACTGTGACAGGGGAGTGTGTGCCAGTAGCTGGTTCTACTCTCTCTGGAGTGGCAGGGTAAGAAAGTTTAGTGTTTTCCTTAGAACGTTCCTGCTGAAAAGCAGCTTAAACCAGATGGTTTACTGGTCTCCCGGCCTATATTCACTCTGACTGGGTTTTCTATTTTTTGAGGGGAGAGCTAACTTTAAACAATAGTCCAGTTAAAAAAATAACTCTGTCATCATTTAAAACCTGTATATGACTCTTTATTCTTTGGAACACAAAAATTTTAAGAAATGCCTCAGTGGTTTTGTGTCCATAGTCTCCATGCAGTGGAAGTCATTGGGGACCAGTGTTGTTTGGTCACCAACGTTCTTCAAAATATCTTCTTTTGTGTTCTGCAGAGGATAGAAAGTCAAACAGGAATGTAATAGTTTTCATTTTTGGGCGAACTATCCCTTTAAACCAGCGAACCAGCTCAGGCAGGGTTCTAAGACAGCTGTTTGTGTCCCGTTGCAGTGTTCTGCTGACTGTGCAGAAGGAAGTCGCAGTCGGTCAGTATTGTGTATGATGAGTCACACCAACTCTCTGCCGTTAGACAACTGCAAAGAAGAGGATAAACCAGAGGAGCTCATGCCGTGTGACCTGGGACCCTGCACACAGAAGCTGGAATGGTACACAGGACCGTGGGGACAGGTGCATGAATGCATGTCACTATCATTACTGCTGTTTTGCATATATGCTTAAGAATATATATTTTTATTTCTATCAGCACAAACTTTTTTAAATGTACATAAGAGGCAGATGAACATTTATTTTCCAGCATCAGCATTTTTTCAACACAAACTCCGTTTATAAAAACACTCTGCAAACGGCACAGTGATCAAAGCTGGACGTAGTTCAGATTTTAATATTTAACAATAGTTCTGCCCCAAAGTCATGGCTTTGGTTTAACCAGAAATTGAAGAAAGTTCAAAGTGCCTTTCTAGAAGTTTATTCTGTTCCAACAAATCTCTTACAATGTAATTGTTTCTGTACATTAAATTGAAATCACACATTTTACCCTTGAAGTTCTCATATGGATAGTTCAGCCAAAAATAAAAATGGAAAAAATCATTTGCTCATCCTTATGTCATTCCCTGTAACCTGTAAGACTTTCTGTCTTTTTCAAACACAAAAGAATATATGTCAAAGAACAGTGGTAGCAAACAGCATTGACCTCCATTGACTTCCATTGTATGGACAGAT
This sequence comes from Triplophysa tibetana, assembly GCA_008369825.1. Lineage (NCBI taxonomy): Eukaryota > Metazoa > Chordata > Actinopteri > Cypriniformes > Nemacheilidae > Triplophysa > Triplophysa tibetana. The sequence goes on along the minus strand of CM017896.1, from coordinate 22,186,204 downwards.
AACCACTGAGACAAAATATCTTCTATTGTGTTCTACAGTACAGTAAAAAAGAGTCATACATCGGTTTTAATTGACATGAGGGTGTATAAACAATGACAGTATTTATATTTCTGGATGGACTATCCCTTTTATAAATGTGTTTTTATGAATACATTACATACATGAATAAAATATCTGTGTGTTTATTTCCCGTAGTGCTCATCTGAATGTGGTAATGGTACTCAGAGTCGAAGTGTGGTCTGTGTTCTGCAAAGCAACGACCAATTAGAAGTCACCTCAGATGATAGCTGCTCTCATTTGCCCCGCCCCCCAAATGCAAAAATGTGCTATTTGAAAAGCTGCGGTGGCCAATGGTACATTACAGATTGGAGCTCAGTAAGTTTGCACACACATAAAAGGTGTGGGGCACACAAATATTTTGTTTTAAATGTTCTTTGTCCTTTCTTTCTCAGTGTTCTCGGTCATGTGAAGGAGGCTTTCGAGTAAGGGAGGTGCGTTGTTTGAGAGAAGACTTGACCTTTAGCTATGAGTGTGACCCTCTTCTAGAACCTCCAAAACAAGAGGAGTGTAATATACACACCTGCACGCCACAGATCGGTATGATTTTGTCCATTCTGTAATTTATAAACCTCAGATTGAGGTTTCAACAATCAGAATGTCCTTTCCTTACAATGAAAGTCAATAGGGACTGGGGCTGTCAAGCTCTAAAAATGACAACGAAGTGTACTTTCTGATGAATTATTCCTTTTGTGTTTCTTAAGCAATAAACACATAGACTTTTTAAGACACATAGAAATTTTAAAACCAGAATATTTTTTTTTTGAGTGAACGGTACCTTTGAGATACATCTTTGTCTCTCTCTCTCTCTCTCTGTAGATGAGTCCTGCAAGGATATGTATTATAACTGTGTGGTGGTGGTCCAGGCTCATCTGTGTGTGTACTCATACTATCGCACCACATGTTGCGCGTCATGTTCTCGGGTCGCTCAAAGAGACACACTGCGTAGAATCAGGTGATCTTGACACCTTGGGATATGACATCACTGCTCTCCTCTCCCTGAACTATGATGTTCTTGTCTGTTTGAGGTCATGACATCATCTCCATATAATTTCAGCTGGATCTGACCTTGATGACATCACCGTTCACCCACTCTGAGGTCTTTCATTTAAAGAGACTTCAAATTTTACCGCTCTTCCTTTTTTACGACACAAAGTGAGAATGCTCCATGAGCAATTTAGTATTTATTGCAAATAAAAGCAACTGAGCCATGCACTTTTATTTTTTGAATCATGTTTATTCAAATCTAAAAACTTAGAAAACGTCCATTACATTTGTTAACTTTCATATTTTACTGGTAATTTATATAGGGCCAACTAGTTGTAGAAGACAAAAGTTGTACGTCGATTGTGTTTAACGAGTGTTTTAGCAGCAAGTTGGCAGTTTTGCTTCATATAATAAATCCTCAATGTTTATCAAAATCAAAAATTTTAACAACTTTGCTTTTCTGGAATTTGTGAGGAGTCATATTATGAAATAATTTTTATTGCCACTTAAAATGCTAGTCAGAAAGTCTTGATAAACATTTTTATGACCATTTTCCAACTTATAAGAGCACCATTGCAAAACCTTTGTAGAGGAAGAATGCTTGTAACCAAACAGGTTATGGCCACTATTGACAACCATAGTAGGAAAAATAAATATTAATTTATTTGTTCCGTTGAACACTGAGATATTCCGAAGAATGTTGGAAAGCAAAACAGTTCTGGGGCACTATGACCACCTTTGTAATTTTTACTACTATGGTAGTTTATGGTGGCCATAAACTGTTTGGCGAATTTGTTTTATACATCACAAGTACTGAATGGCAGCAGGTACCAATGCAGAAGTTAATATGGTCTGGGAAGAACAACTGTAAATGTAATTATACTGTGGAAGAGTAAAATAAATCCATATTTCTTTGTTAGATGAGAATTTCCGTAAAGAAAGATGTTTTAAACATGGAGAAAAACAGCAAGAGAAAAAACATTCCACAATGTATTTCAGACATCCATGTTATAAAGAGGCCTGGAAGTGGATTTGAGTATTTTGTGTATGGCAGAATAGAAAACTCAAGGGATTTGACGGTAATAGTCAAAACTGACCGCATGCTGACTGTGTAGCTATGATCTATGTGCTTTTCATGGAAGTAAACCTCCTTTAGGGAGCTGGAAAAGATCAACAGCATTAATCAATCTGCAAAAAAAACAAAACAGTCATTCAGTCACTGTGAGTCAATGTTGTACACATTTTGTAGTGCTTAACACTTGGACTAATGAAGAAACTGTCCAACAATATTAAATAATCAGGTTTATAAATATTACATAACATCTGTCTATATGTCATATTTCAGTAATGGAAACAAACTTTCAGTGAGAATAAAATGTATGCAAATAATATTCATATCTGTTTCATGCAATAAAAGTGAAAAACAATTACGCAGACTCAGGAATCACTGCGTTTGTCACTGTTTGTCAAAATAATGTGACGCTCCTTTTATTCAATAAAATAAAACATGACATTTCGAGGCAATCCATTTATTAACATTGACCAGGGTCACATAAGCTAAACCGCTTTAAGATCCAAATTGTTCTTCAAATGGAATAGTTCAGCCAGAATTTAGGTTTAGTGGTTATTTGCATATCCTGTGGAAAAAGAACCACTATGAAATAGTTCACTTAAGTACAATATTTCAATATTATATTTGTCAAGCAACAATGCCGATCTCAACTCAGCACATAGAGCACAAAACATTGTGTGAGGTAATAAATCTACAAAACTCTTCAGAGCTGCATTTAGGAATAGACTGCTGCTGTCCTCTACTGGAACAACAGAGGAAATGCACTTTGAACTTTTTGCTCGATTTTTATCACTTTATTAAACATTTTTATAGTGATTTTAAAATAGTAGATTTTTATGCTTCGATTTCAATAAAATATACTTAAATTAAGTGAATCCAAGTAAAAAATTAAGTAAATGTAATTAACTCAAACATTTCTTAGAATTCACTAAAAATATTTAGTATATAAAAAATAGAATTTTCTAATTAAATACTTATTTTAAATATTGATAAATATTACTATAAAAAAAAGGAAATAATATAATATATGTTCATTTTTGAGAAATTAACTGTTGGTTTTCTGACCAACGGATTCAAATCAGTTAAATGGTTTCAAAATATTTTATTAAGTTAAAACAACTTTTTATTTTTTTGATATTTACTAAGCCACATGAATTATTTTATATGAATTTTATTTTATAGTGTTGTGTATTTTAAGTTTATAGCATATTAGTGGAAAACTGGAAAATTTTTAAAGGGTAATTATTTCGTCCTATCCTGCCAATGAAGATAGTTTAAGGTAAGGAGAGGGTCTTCAGTATGGCTTTTTATCTAATAATCATACCTTTACTAGAACATTATGTGAATAAAGTTGGTGGAAAACACTGTAAGAATTGCGTGTGATATGTTTATATAAATTAAAATTTTATGAATAATGAATAAAATTGTGAAAAAAAGTAAAAATTAAGTCATAATGGTATTTATTAAGTCAACAACTATTGTTAAATACATTTTACAAGAATAACAGTAAAATCAATTGTTTAATTGTTTATATACAAATTCATTTAGTAAAATAATTCACTGTAATAAATTACTTTTAAACATTTAAGCACATACTGTATCTTAGGAAAATGTTTACAAAGCAAAATAGTCAACTTGCACTAGTAACAGTTCATCAATGTAGCCAATACAATACAATCATTCACACTCAGTCACTGCCTGGAGCAGAAGCTCATCTGAGACTTCCTCCAGTTCAGTCGCCTGTTCTACCTCCTGCAGGGCTTCCAGGTAAGCCGGGTCATCGGGCGAGTCTCCCCAGTCCTCCTGCTGTGCTGGAGCAGACACGGGTACAGAACTCTGGACAAGCTCAATGTTTCCCAGTTCATCTGTTAAATATGCCTGGTCTTCTTCATCCTTAAGATATTTTTTTTTACAGAAAACAATAACATATTCATTTAAACGTATATTAATATGTGTGTGTGTGTGCGTCTGTGTATATATATATACACTCATTATTCATATTTTAATGTAAATCATGAATGGCTTCAGCAATCCAAATGTATATTTTAGGCATGTTAGGTGAGGGGTGACTGACCTCCATCAATATGTGGCTCATGCAGACCTCCTGTGGCAGTGGGTAGCCTTTAAATACAGAGCAATTCCATTAAATTAGATGCAGTGTGATTTGGCATTTGGTACTTTTTCATAATATCAACACCTTGAAATGTAATATTCCCAATAAACCTTTCATATCTAACCCCATTCTTAACAGATCATCAGCTATGCCAAACAAAACTACGGTGGCGTCCGAGATCACAATTATAATCTGTGATTCAAAATCTAATTTAAACATGAAAATAACATTTAAGATTAGGACAAAGCGAAAACAAAACAAATGTAATGATGTAAATTGAAAAAGTATTAAATTTTGCTCCTCTACTTACTGGAGGATCTGTAGTTCTGTCTTTTGCAGTCAGGGTCGTGGCATCTCTGATACCACACCTCCTCTTTGAGATCCACCACAATCCTAACAAAAACAGTACAGCAAGACATTTAAAGGGATAGTTCTCCCAAAAATGAAAATTCTGCCTTGAGTTACTCAACTTCAAGTTGCCCCAAATGTGTATACATTTCTTTGTTCCGTTAAACACAAAGAAAGATATTACGAAAAAAGTTAGCAACTGAGATTTCTGAGGCATCATGGACTACCATAGTAGAAAAAAATAAAATGGTAGTCAAAGGTGCCCCAGACTGCTTGTTTTCCTAACTTCTTCCAAATATCTAATTTTGTGTTCAACAAAACAACATTTTTTTTACTAGGGTAGTCAAAGGTGCCCCCAAAATCACAGTTGCTAACGTTCTTCCAGATATCTTATATCCACATATTTTATACCGTTTTGGAACATCTTGAGGGTGAGTAGTTCATGACAAGTCAGTACTGACATATAATTCAATGACAGAAGGCAAGTACACTCACATGATATTGTTGCTCTTGTGGAAACGTTTCACGTTGTGGCACCAACGAAATTTCCCAATATCATAAACTAGCAGATGCTCGGAGACGAAGTAGTTCCATCGCCGTATGTCTGTTAAACAATAAACTGTCTGTTAAATTAGTTACATTGCGCTTATTAACAATGTCTCAATATGGTGGTCAGGTGGTGTATTCATGTTCAATGTACCACTGTCAAAAGAAAGGCCTCGACTGTCATTTCTTTCAAGTGCCAATTTACCCGAGTTACTATTTTTGGTTCTGTGGCATTCTCGTTGTGCTTCATGGAAAATGGTTGTGTAGATAATGGGAAAATGAAATTTTAGGTCAATCTGAAATAATGCAAATAACAGTGAAAGAGCAGCAGCAAACTTCCAGCGTTTCCCATACAATGCATTTACTTGGGCGGTCCGCCCAGGTATATTAATGGCCACCCAAGTATATTTGTTATTTTTTATCCATCGTGATAATGACTGTATCTATGATCGATTAACTAGTGGACAAACAGGCCTGCCGCGTCTTCTGTCTTTTGTGACTTGTTTGGTGTGAGTGGTGCGTCCGCTTCCCCTTTTTCTGTGTTCGCATGCACTCTCTTCCGATGAGCTCCATGTGTGTTTGAGCCCTCTGGCTCTCTTCAGCGCATATAGTTAGCTCTGTCTTGTGTATTTAACTGTCAGGAAGAAGCATTCGTAATACAGCAACACATTGTGAAGAAAGGGCAAACAGCATATAGTCGCTCAATAATGTAGATGTACTGTATTGTGATTTTGTCCGATGATGTTGCGTTTATAAATCAGGATTTTAGCAGCAGTTAAAGTGACTGCTGGTTGCATTCAGTAGTAAAATACAGTATATTGTGACAGATCAGAGAGTAGCAGATAAACAGATATTAAGTGCTAACACTAACATGGTGCAAACGTGACGTGATGACGTCGTAGATATACTAATTATCACGTGACGTCACCAGCACCACAAGTCTGTCAAAATCCTGTGGGAAACAATGAACTTCTCTGTTACTTTTGCTTACTTCCTTGAATTCCATCTTTGCACACGACCGTCAACACAAAATCATCCACTTCTTTAAAAGGAGACGGCTGCTGGTCACCCATCAGCTCTATATGGAGAGGGCAGAATGAGAAGTCTTTAAATAAGGTGAAATGCTATTTAACCATAATGATACAATGATACCACCCAGTCATAATGCTAAATCTATTTAACCCAACATTAGGTTCACCGGGCATAGGGCAACACTGCTTAATGTTCTTTATAGGTTAACATTAGGTATTACAAATTATTTTAGTCGTTCTTATTACCAGAATTATCTGACTGTCTCTGCAGGGTCCAACCGGGAGATTCTCCTGTATCCCTCCCTGGCGTATCATACGCCAATATCCTTTGTCCTGTAAAACTGGGAAAAAATAGGTAGCGTGTGGTACACAGACAGAAATGTATAAATGCTCACCCACCCAAAAACTTGACCCAAATTTCTATGATTTGACACATTTACACAATGATTCTATGTGCAGATAAAATGTAAGACCGTCACTGTTATTACCTGATGTTAGTGATCAAGGAGGCTAGAAATATGGTTTCTTCTTTTGTGGTGTGCTCGGAGGAGTTTGCGACGTATTCGTTGTCCTCTGCAACAGTAAAGGCAGCATTCTTCCCCAGTTTTGAAGACTTGTAGAGGCGGAAGTTCCTGTTCTTAGTGTAGACACCTTTAAAAAACATGGTCATAAAACAAGAGATTTTTAGTTAGCAATACTTTATTCCTATTGTCTGCAATACAATGAAGTCAGATCTAAGAATTTTTTGGATTGCAACCCTGCCCGTAAAACTAATCTTAATGCTTTTAAAGCCTAAAATTGATACAATCTTACCCAGGTCTACAAAGAGTTGTTCTTGTCCATTTCTGTTCTTCACAATTAAAAAGCTGAGATCCCTCTCCTCACACTTTCGTCTCTTGGCCTGAGATGTTTCCACATCCCCAGTGCTCTCTTCTGGACTGACTGCTGTTGCGGTTTGAGATGTTTCCACATCCCCAGTGCTCTCTTCTGGACTGACTACTGTTGCGGTTTGAGATGTTTCCACATCCCCAGTGCTCTCTTCTGGACTGACTACTGTTGCGGTTTGAGATGTTTCCACATCCCCACCACTCTCTTCTGGACAGACTGTTATTGTTGTTGTCCTTGGGTTGCTTTAAACCAACAACACAAGATAGTAAAAAAATATTTAAACACATGACTACATTGTGAATATAGTTTTACTCTGTTTGATGACAGCAGTCCTGATATGCGTCATCTCACCTTTTCTGAATGTTGTTCCAAGCAGGATGTAGGATATCATGAATAAATTTCCCTGCAAGCAAGCACACAAATGTATTAATGTCTCAAAGCAAGCATTACAAAATACATGAATCAACCACCAACAAGTCACTCGCCATGTCTCCACCTGCATGTGAGTTGTCTTTAAATGCAGCATTGGGCAGCATGAAGATGAGATGTCGACTAAACTTCTCAGAGGTGCTGGAGTCCAGATTTAGGGCGTCTTTTGGAGAGCAGTGTAGACCATAAGCCTCCTCGAGCTTCTCACACACATACTGTTGTTGGAAAAGATTACAGGTTTAGTTATAAAAATCAATCCTGTTTTTTGCACAGGCCACAGTCTAGCACCTCCCACCATGATGACCATATTATGATACATTCAGTGGCGATCCATGACTCCTTTTCAGGGGAAGCTCGGCAAACCATGTATTTAGGCACGTATTTTGACATGATGAGTGATGTTCACGTGAAGCGCCGAATATGTATTTTGAATTCCTGCTTCCCCTGAAGAGGAGGCATCAATCGCCACTGGATACAATATCTTAATAATTATAATTTTAATCAAAGTCAGTCAGTTTACGTTCCTAAATGTACACAAAAATATGTTATAAGTCAGGAATACTGTGAGTATTTGATCGAACAATGTATCAATGTTACCTGAATTAATTTTGCCACCATCGCCTTGCCATCCAGGTGCAGGTTGGATGGTTTGTCAAACTCCAAGTCAAAGTAGAGTTTGCAGACAGCTCCTTCGAGAATGACCTCATAGCAGTGCATAAGAGACTGTCTGTGAGTCCTGAAGAGACACAGATTACTCATTTATCCAGAGCAATGCCTCTAAACACACATGCACCAAAATGACAATATTAAGAAGGTTTCAATGCATCTTTGGAAAATGCAAAGCACAGGAAGTGTTTACTGTTCATGCAGTAACACATACTTTAGTATGCTTTTTCTTTCCTTAAACTCCAAACAGTTTTCATTTTTATCACACTTCAAAAATGCATTTGGAGATATACAAGATATACAAATGTTTCTCATGGTATTAAAATTATTTTAAGGTGTAAAACTTTTAAAGTATTTATTTCAAACTTACTTTTGTAGACAACAATATAATTGTGCCAACCCATTCTTTTCTTCCATTAAAAAACCGAGATTTTATTTTAAGAAAATATTTTTAAATGGATTGAACCAAATTTGACTTGGACCAAACATATACAAATTCATATAATGTACAAAACTTTGTTTATTTTATTGAAATGTTTAGTCATGTACACTATATCTGTCTTTCCCTGTGTTTTTTATTTGTATTTTCCTTTCATTCAGAGTCAAGTCAAATTCAACACAACTAAGTTGAAGTCATTTTTGTTTCAAACTCAAGTCACGAGCAGAGCCAGAAGTCGAAATGTCAGAACTTTTAAGCCAATACACAAGCGATGAATAATTATTCTACACATGCCAGTAAAAGCAAACAAAACGTATATTTCTGTATTTTCCAATCGTTATACACTCACTTGTCTTTCAGATGTTTTAATGCATTATAACCCCAGGCACAAGTACCTGTAATAGTGCCAGAGTTCACTGTAGCTGGTCACTAGGAAAATTCTTTTTCCAGCGTCACTGCCTTCCTTCTCCAATGAAAATATATGCAAATTCTGACAAACAAACAAACAACTCCAGTTATGATTCAGGTGAACAAATATACAAGAGACATCAACAGCTGCTGCAGTCTGTACCTGTTTGATGTGCTGAAGGAAGGCGATGGCTGCGCTCTGGCGTGGGAAGAGTCTCCACACAGAGGACGGCTGCCACGGGCGGGACAGACGCGGCTTATAGGGACAGCACAGAGGGGCAGACTGAAAGGATAAAGCTCTCTTCTCCAGAGACTTCAGTCTGTCCTGCCACTTTACCCCGGCCATACTCTAAACACTGTAATTACATTAAACTTCAATTTGATCAAATACACCTCATGCTTTGTGCAAAAAATGAGGGTTAAACTATGGTTTCTGTAGTAATTCTAGGACATTTAAGGAGAAACAACAACAGTTACAGCGAAGTGTCAGAAACTGTACCAAGCAAACAATACAGCATTGATTATGTACGTTAACGTCATGACATTACCTTAAAACATTCGCCTTAAAAGTTGAATCAGGAACTTCTGCTTTCTTTAGTCGCTTACTTCGTGTTATTTTGCTCACTCACTTTTTTAATAACACACATTTGCGGATGCATTCTATTTCATACTATTTGAGAAACCCGCGTAATATCAGCGCGTCATAGGAATGGGTCCTGCGCATGCGCCACTTTAACCGCGCAAGGAACAGATCATACTCCTACTATGCTGAAGGCACGCACCAGTCGTTCGTTGAAATTTGACTTACCGTAGTAGGATTTGTAGCGTTGTTTTTCCGGGTTGAAACGCAGTGCATAGTGGGATACGTGCTGTCCAGCGGGCAGCATTGGCGCGTTATTTTGAACTAAACATGGAGCTGATACGCGCTTTGCAGTTATTGAAATTGAGGAGTGTGTCTACAGGTACAGTTACATTTTTATTACGTATATGTCCTGGGAACATCTGCTAAGCGATTTTGTTTATAGTTTAATTAAACCTTAAATTATAAAGAATTCCAGACGGCGCTGTCATTCCGGGGGATTGTTGTGCTCTCGGAGTTTACAATGTTACGATTAGTGTTTTTTAACGCGAATTAAGCTTTTCTTCTTGACCATAATAAAGAAAAAACATTTTCTTATAGTTAAACATTGGTAATGTCTTGCTAAGGGGTAAAACCCGTAATATTTTGTTTTTAAAAGAACATGCTATAGTAAGATATGTGGACATGTTTCAGCTTGGGTGGATGCAGTGTGGGATTTTGAGTTCACCCACACAGACCCTCTTGACCCTGTTATTGAGGAGGATATCAAGGAAAATGCTGATGTTTTCAAAACAGTTTACATGCAATTGCTGCCTTTCTCCACCGATGATGATGATGATGATAATACACAGGTATGAGATGTTAATTATTGTATGATTTCATCATGGCCCAAACCTCACCAACCTCTATTATATTACACAAACTCAGTTTGAAACATAATAGCGTCTCTTATATATCTGGACTGTGTTTTCAGAGTGTCTGGGTGGTGTTTGGTGAGAACGGTGTCTCTACAAAAGCGTTGGTGGCTGTGCTTTCCTATTTCATTCTTAGCGCAAAAGGCAAAAGTCCCAGTCTTGAGCAAAGATTGTGTGGTCTAGAGGCAGCTTCACTTTATTTGCTGCTGCTGAAGATACCAGGTCAGTTTCCACATCTCAAACATTGCAGTAAAACAGCAGTATATCAAATCAGATCCATCTACTATGATTATTATTATTTTATTATTATATTTTATTTGAGAGAACTCATATCAAAATGCCAAAACATTTACCGAAATTTTCTTATGTCTTTTACATATTGATGATAGAAATAAAAATAGAGAAAAAAGAAAGAAAAAACAGTACAATAACTTATACAGGAAGTGGAAAACCAGTATCGAACCAAAATTTGAAAAGAAAATAACCAAAAAATCCAACAAAAAAAACACTTATCCGTATGTATGCGTATAGTAATAAAATATACATAAACTGAATAATAATTGGCACAGGTTGATACAAAGAACTTATAGTTAAATCGTGTGAATTTGGAAAGTACGAAATGTATAGCAATGTAGAGGAGACATAAATAAGTAAGAAGGATACTGATACATTCAACATAATATCGTCTAATCAGCTTCAACCACATTTAAGATCTCACTTTGATCCAAGTTCAAAATAAAGGATACAAAGGGTTTCCAAATATAAAAATTTCCCTTTTGAGGAATATTTAATCTTTTCCATAGCTAAACAGAAAGACATATTTTGATCAGCAATTACTTTTACTGTTATTGACACAAATATCAGTGATAATACCCTGATTTGTTTGTTTAATTTGCATTGTGGTTCCATGTTTAGGGAGCGTTGCAAATAAGGTGTACCATCAGATCCTCTTTGACACCTGTTTAAACATGCCTCTGAAATGCTGGCCTCAAGACTCTGGGAGGAAACGGAAGAAAGATTCTGTGAAAAGCTCCCAGGGCGATCCAAAAACTGGCAAACGATCCAAACCGCCAAAGAAAGTGTCAGAGGAGGTAAAGAAATGTTTGTTTTGTGACATTGTTGGTTTATATATACCCTGGGTCTACATAGCTGTTTATTTTATATATTTTGAGTAAATAGGAAATTTGTGTTAAAACAAACTGGTCATTGTAATCAGAAAGAAACGTGTTAAGTCTAATAATAGCAATTTTTTCATGTGTCCGTGTAAAATGTGCAGTAGATTATATACAACATTGTAATGTCCAAATGAGTTGTGATATTAAGTGTATATGTTATCATGATGTGTTGGTTCCCAACAGATGGAGATCGATGGGGATGAAGATGATGAAGTGGAGGAAATGTACTTCTCAGCACAGGATTTGCTGAAGATAAGGGAAGACATTGTCATGTTGATTCGCACACTCCTGCGACTTATAGAGAAGTTTTCTCTTAAAGACAAACCTCAGAGTACCGACAGCTGTGTTCAGGTCGGTGATTAATGGTGATGCTTACTACAGAATAACGAACTTTCAATGCTACTTTGCAGACCTCTGTATAGCCAGGCTTTGGCATTGGTCATGAAATAGTTTTTGGTTTAGTTGTTTATTTAGTATTTACATTCAATTCCATTTGTTTCTTTTCCATACATTGAGAATAAATCATTAGAGCTCGAGTATATAAGCTCTTCGTAGTTTCTGCAGGCAAACAGACACTGCTATGTATTGATTTCAGTTCTGTTATGTTTTGGTATGGCACATGGTCAAAGTCTGTCATGCACATGCAGTTTATAGCAAAATAAGATATTTGCTTTGTGAGATTTATGTTCTTTATATATTTTTATTTTTTCAGCTTTTCACAGGGCTTACTAACTTTGAACCAGTCATTGGGGATCTGTCATTCAGTCAGAGAAGGTAAATACAGTAGGAAACTTGAAATATTAAGAAAACGATAAATGCTTGCAATACTAAACTTCTCTTAAAAAACATGACTAATGCAAACTAATCCTCTGAGAATTGTTATTTTTTCTGTTTACAAAGGAATGTCGACCAATTAAAGAGCCTGCCTGAGCTGGCCTATCATGGACTGGGAATTCTTTGCTCGGCCATTCATGGCGAAGGAGATGAGGTGGGTGCGGAGTTGGATTTAAATCTGAGTTGAACTCTTTTTCCAGATTTTGCTTTTTAGACGAAATATATAAGGAGGATAAATTGAATAGACCACATGTGCCTGGCCCGAAGTAAACTTCTGGTCTGTGTTCGTTTATTGGCTTGGCTAGGGGCTAATAATATACAGTGCTCAGCGTAAATGAGTACACCCCCTTTGAAAAGTAAAATTTTAAACAATATCTCAATGAACACAAAAACATTTTCCAAAATGTTGACAAGACTAAGTTTTATATAACATCTGTTCCCTTTATGTCGGTCTCTCGACGTTGTGTCGAGAACGACAGATGGGTTCGTCCTTGAGAACCAATCAACTCTGACTACTATAGAAAAGTACAAACAAACTACACTGCTGGAGCTACGACGTGTTGCAGCGGATCGTCCCTACCTGCAGCGACCTTCCCCTGGGCGTCTCGGCGGTTCCGGAGGTGTTAGAGATCTTCTAAAAAGTCCTTTTCAGGACTGACTGAGCATTCTCCAGCGGGGCATGTCCCGCTGTTCTCTTGGGTGCGGCACCCTCATCGAGGAGGGGGATGGACACGATCGCTGCATTAGGTGTCTGGGCGTCCAGCACACTGAAGCAGCGTTCGTTGACACATCTGCCTGCACTGCGGGCAGATTGTCTTCCAGAAGTTGCGGTCACGGGTGGCTGTCTTCCTACGGGAACCAGCCACCATTTCGTTCGCTACCTGGGCTGTGACATCTGTGGCTACGGCCCTGATGACCACCCACGTTAGCAGCGTTAGTGATATGGGGAACTCTGCGAACGTAAACCCGCCAGCCAAGTGCTCACGGGCCGATCGCATCCCGATTCGCTCTTCTAAACGTTCCCCAACCGGCGGTGGCATACCGTCCGGATCCTCACGCACACACTCGGAAACGATGTGTGACGTAGATGAGACGTCGCTCGCAGCATCGGAGGGAGACTGGCATCCGTCTCTGACGAATCTGAGCTCCACCCCCGGGTCGAGTTCCAGAGGAAGCAGAAGTGATGCCACCCGTGCTAACCCGGGGATGCGTGGTTCCTGGGGTCGGAGCGCGGTGCAAACCGCGCCCACCCCGGGTTCCATGTTTTTCCCGGAAGTGCATGAGGAGCTGTGTAAAACTTGGAACGCTCCACGGACCGTTCCAGTGAGACCAGCTCCGGCTCCCTTACTTCCCTCGATGGTGTGGCAGCCAAGGTCTACGTCAACATCCCCCGGGTGGAACGTCCGCCCGCGGTGCACCTGTGCCGCGGACGGCTACCACCTGGGGGGAATCGGCCACACCTACCGCCCAAAGCACGCAGACTTCGGCATCACGGTGTCGAAGGCTTGCGATGCCGCGAGCCAGGCTGCCTCCTCTCTCTACGCCATGGCCATCCTGCAGGTCCGCCAGGCCTAGGTGTTGAGAGAGCTCCACAAGGGTAAGGCCGACCCGGGTATAATGCAGGATCTCCGTGCCACCGCTGGCAGCGCTCTACGGGCGACCAAGGCGGTGGCACGGGCCCTGGGTCGGAAGATGTCCACGGTAGTGGTCCAGGAGAGACACCCCTGGTTATACCTTGTGCAGAGGAGTGACACCAAGGAAGTCCGCTTTCTTGATGCACCCATCTCGCAGGGTGGGTTGTTGGTAACACCGTCGAGGACTGTGCTCAGCAGTTTTTGACGGTGAAGCAGACAGTGGCAATAAGCCACATTTTTTCATGCCGCGACTCGGCCGCCTACAGGCCTCCGAGATCCCGCGTGACGTCTGCTGCCCTTCAACCCAGGACCCCTTCGACATCGGCTCCGGTTCCTGTGCCCCCACTGGCGGCACCCCGGTAGCAGAGGTCGAGTGGGAAACCTCCACCCCGTCAGCTACCTTCTCGCGAGAAGGGACACTGACGGGAAGACCCCAGGGAGGACAACTTCGGGCCCGAACCTTCACAGCCACGGCTCTGATCGGTCGGTACGGGACGACTCCTGCCTCGTCGCCTAAGCCGGGCCCTTGTCAGGGCCTGGCGCCCACTTACTCACAGAGTTTTTCCGTTCTCCCCGGGTGTACTTACAGCCGATCGCACACTCCACTGTACTGTGCTCGGCGAACCGACCTCACACCCTGGCGAGGTGTGAGGTCGTACACATACGACAACTGTCACCACTCTCAACCGACAGTGCGTGCCGTTGTCCCGCCAGGCAGGTAAAAAGGCGGAGCCAACCTTCCCTCCGGGGACCCTCCGCCAGCCGACGAACAACCCCCTGTGGGAATGATGAAGCAGACCGTCCCCTTGGTCACCCTGTCACAGTCCCTGGGAGCTCGAGAGCTGCCCACACTGTCTCGCTGGCCTTGCGGGCGGTCCGTCTTGGTTACTCGATCCAGTTCGCCAGAGACTCTCCCAAGTTTCAGGGCATCATCTCTCCCTCTCTCAGAGGCAGGGACGCCTCCGTACTTCGGGTAGAGGTCACCACCCTTCTGGCAAACAGGCATCGAGCTTGTCCCTCAAAACCAAGATGTTCAGTGGGTCACGACCCGCACTTCATCGTTCCCAAGAAAGCCGGTGGGTTGCGCCCTAATGTCTGCGTACCCGGAACAGAGCACCTTCACAAGCTGCCGTTCAGGGTGCTCACACAGAGGCGCGTCCAGACATCTATCAGGTGTCAGGATTGGTTCGCGGCAATCGACCTGAAGGGCGCTTACTTTCATGTCTCGGTCCTCCTCGACACCAGCCGTTCCCACGGTTCTCGTGCGAGAGGCGGGCATATCAGTACAGAGTCCTCCCTTTCGGTCTGTCCCTGACCGCCCTTTCTCCCTTAGGGGAAGAAGGCAAGCGGGTACTAAACTACCTCAACGACTGGCCTACCCTGGCACACTCGCGAGATCTGTTGTGTACAGGAAGGGACCTGGTGCTCCGGCACCTAGATCGATTGGGACTCCAGGTCAACCAAGAGAGGGGCAAGCTCTCCTCAGTGCAGAGCATCCTCTCTCTTGGTATGGAACTCAACTCTGTCACCACGGCGGCGCTACTGTCCGCAGTTGCGCCCAACCAGTGTTGGACTGTCTGAAATGAACATTTTAGACAGACAGCGGTCCCCCTGAAACAATTCAGAGGCTCCTGGGACACGTGGCGTCCTCGCGGGTTAATACCCCTCGGGTTGATGCACATGTGACCGCTCCAACACTGGTTTCAGGGTCGAGTTCCGAGGAGAGCGTGGCACACTGGCAGCAGACGCATGGTGATGCCGCCCTGCTGCCAACGCACCATAACCCCTAGTCTTATGACTTTTTCGACGGACTCAGGTCCCTCTGGGCAGGTTATGAGGCAGGTCGTGGTGACGGCTGACGTCTCCCTGCAGGGGTGCGGTGCAGTGTGCAACGAGCACGCAGGTGGGGTGTTGGACGAACCCCCGCCTGCGCTGGCATGTCAAGTGCCAAGAGTTGTGGGCTGTGCTAATTGCACTGAGCAGGCTACGGCCTCTCGTGCAAGACATGCACGTGCTGGTCCGAGGACAGCACTATAGCTGTAGCGAACACAGATCGTCAGGGTGGCGTTCGCTCACAGCAGCTAACACAACTTGCTCGACGCCTCCTCCGGTGGAGTCAACATGTGACCCGTTCCCTGCGGGCCACACACACCCCGAGCAAACTGAACTAGACAGCCTACGTGCTCTCTCGCCAGTTTATGCCTCGTGGAGAGTGGCGACTTCACCCCCGCGCACCAGCTCATTTGGAGGCTGTTCGGGTAGGCCCAGGTAAACCTGTTCGCCTCCCGTAACACCACCATTTGCCCGCTTGATATTCCTGCCCTCGCCACGGATATCCTTGCGCACAGCTGACCGCGGGATGGGCGGAAGCACACCTTCCCCCCCAGGAGCCTCCTTGCACAGACGCTGTGCAAGGTCAGGGAGCAGGAGCACCAGGTGTTATTGGTTACACCACTCCGGTCTAACCGCACTTGGCTTCAGAGCTAATGCTCTGGACAGCGACTCCCCCTGAACCATTCCCCTGACAGAGGACCTGCTCTCTCAGGGGAGGGACACGTTCTGGCATCCCAGATCAGACCTCTGGAACACCCATGTCTGGTCTCTAGACGGGACGAGAAGATCCTGAGATGGCTACTCCCCCTCTATTGCAGAGACCATCACCCAGGCTAGGGCCCCATCTACTAGGCGGTTACACGCCTCTAGACGGCGCCTCTTCTCGTCCTGGTGTCTCTCTCAATGAGAAAGACCCACTGAGGTGCTCGATCAGGATTGTGTTTTCCTTCTTACGAGACTGGAGACTAACATCTCCCCTCCACACTGAATGTTTATGTAGTCGCTCTTGCCACTCATCACGACTCAGTTGGTGGAAAGAGTCTAGGGCAACACGACCTGGTCATCAGGTTCCTAACGGGCGCGAGAGGGCGGAATCCGCCTCACCTCCGCTCCATACCCTCTTGGGACCCTAAGTGGTCCTGGGGAGCCTCAGGGCCCCCCAAGAGCCCCTCAGAGGTTCCGATCTTCCTCACTGAGTAAGACGGCCCTCCTGACGGCGCTCACTTCCTTCAAGAGGGTAGGGGACCACCGAGCATCCTCCGTGTCCCCGGATTGCCTTAAATTCGGCCCTGGATACTCTCACGTTAGCTTCAGACCCAGGCCCGGATGCGTGCCCAAGAAGTTCCCACTACTCCCTCCGGGGCCAAGTGGTGAACTTGCAGGCGCTCCCCATAGGGGAGGAAGACCCAACCCGATCAGTGTTGTGTCCAGTACATGCTGGACCGCACGCAGAGCTCTGAAGCTCTGACCAGCTCCGTGTCTGTTGGAGGACAGCAGAAGGGGAAGGCTGTCTCCAAACAGAGGCTGGCGCACTGGGTCGTGGACGCCGTTACGACGACATTCCGATCTCAGAATCTCCCATCCCCTTGGCAGTGAGGGCTCTCTCCACACGGAGTTCAGCCACCTCCTGGGCACTGGCAGAAGCGCCTCTCTAGCAGACATCTGTAGAGCTGCGGGTTGGGCTATGTCCAAACACCTTCGCAAAGGTTTAACAACCTTCGCGTAAACCTGGTGTCAGCCCATGTCCTGCGTGGCGACATGTAGGACTGGCATCCGGGGGGGCGTATGCCTGCGAAAGCACCTTTCCACCCTCTAACAGGTTGGGTCAGTGTGCTATCTATCCTTTCCTTCTTACCCAACCCTGGCTAAGAGAATTGGTACCTCACCAGCCTCCCTTCTTACCCACACCCTGGTTAAGAACAGGCATTCCATCCATCACTTAGCAAGCACCTCCTGGGGGTTGGCTGGGCAGAGCAGCCTTCCCACTTAGGCCGGGACATATCTTGACCTATCACACATAGTTCTAACCGGACCTGTGCTATCAGACGCAGTAACACCCCCTCCACGGGCTGTTCCGTCTGGCATACCCTCATGACACTGGTTCCCACACTTGGTAACCCATGAGCTTCCCCAGGTGGACCTCCACCTCGCGGTTAACTATCCAGTCCGCACGTTCCATGCGTTCTCCTCCTAGGACGAGACCATACTTTCTCCACCATATTCCTCCCCACGGGTAGGAGGTGGCCTCTGCAGCGCTTCTCTGCTTAAGAGTGCGCTTTCCCGGTGTAAACCGATCCGGACGGCCTCTCGCCTGTAGAGAGCTAAGGCCCCGTCCGTGAAAGTTACCGGTCAGGGCTGTATCCATCTTTCCTGAAAGCTCTGGAACCCCCCGACCACCACACTGGAAGGTTACAGGTCTCACGAAAGCTTCGAGCTGACACGCCCAGGCTTGTCATCGTTGCTTCGCTGAGATTGTGACGCGATACAGGTTTTGTGGCGTTTTCCATAGATAACCCCATCTGTCGTTCTCGACACAACGTCGAGAGACCGACGGAAAGGGAACGTCTTGGTTACGTCTGTAACCTCAGTTCCCTGATGGAGGGAACGAGACGTTGTGTCCCTTATGCCACAAACCTGTATCGTTTCTGTCGCAGTTTGAGAGGCTCTCAGGCTCTTCAGAACAAGAGGTAAATGAATGCTGCACGCCGGCTTCCTTTTATACCGGATATCCGGGGGCGGAGTCCGGCATGCAAATTTCATTCGCCAAATTTCATTGGCCTTTTCTATAGTAGTCAGAGTTGATTGGTTCTCAAGGACGAACCCATCTGTCGTTCTCGACACAACGTCTCGTTCCCTCCATCAGTGAACTGAGGTTACAGACGTAACCAAGACGTTTAACTTATATCATGAAAGAAAGGTTAGTAATATAACTTGGAGAACAACATTTTCAGTTTTACTCAAATTAGGGTGATGCAAAAATGAGTACACCTCACTGAAAGTCTCTGGAGCAAAGCTAAATTTTACACTACAAATGTCTAATTTAAAAAGAATTCAACCACAGGTGAGTCTAATTATTCATTACACAGGTGACAGTTGACTATAAAAGGGTGTTACTTAAAGAAAACCCATTCCCATTTCATGCTGTCAGCAATGGCACCACATGGAGGAGAAATATCACAAGTAAATAATTTCTTTACACAAGAAAGGTGAAGGCTACAAGAAGATCAGCAAAGCTTAACTTATCAGTCAGAATACTGTGGCAAAAGTGGTACAAACATTTAAAAAAGATGGAACTACAACCATCTCACAGAGACGTCCAGGTCGTCCACGGATGTTAACACCTCGACAGGAGCGTCTTCTGATGAGAAGGGTTGAAGAAAATCAACATGCAAGTTCACTGCAGTTATCTAAAGAGGTAGAAAGCCAAACTGGGGTGACTATTTCCCGTGACACAATATGGCGTACACTGCAGAGGAATGGCATACATGGGTGCCGTCCACGAAAGAAGCCTCTCCTAATGCCCAGGCACAAAAAGCCCGCCTAGAGCTTGCCAGGGCCCATGCTGACAAAGACTAAGACTACTTGGACTCTATACTCTGGAGTGATGAGACCAAGATAAATGTTTTTGAAACTGATGGCTTCAAAACTGTGAGCAATACAAAGAAAAATGCATGGTGCCTACAGTGAAACATGGTGGTGGCAGTGGGGCTGCATGAGAGCTGCTGGTGTCCGGGAGCTGCATTTCAATGATGGCATCATGAATTCACAAATGTACTACTCTATCCTGAAAGAGAAGATGCTACCATCACTCCGTGCCCTTGGTCGTCGTGCACTTTTCCAACATGACAATGATCCTAAACACACATCTAAGGCCACTGTTGGATTTCTGAAGAAGAACAGGGTGAAAGTGATTCAATGGCCTAGTATGTCTCCTGATCTGAACCCAATCGAACACCTATGGGGAATTCCGAAAAGACAAGTTGAGCATCACTCTCCATCCAGCATCCAATCTCTAAAAAAGGTCATTCTTGAAGAATGTAAAAAGATAGATATGGAAAAATGTTGCCAACTTGTTCATTCCATGCCTAGAAGACTTGGTGCTGTCATTCAAAATTATGGAGGCCATACAAAGTACTAGATTTAGTAGTTTTTGTCGTGGGGTGTACTCATTTTTGCATCACCCTAATTTGAATAAAATTGAAAAATGTCTAATCTAAGTTATATTATTAACCTTACTTTCATGTTATAAGTTAAACAGATGTTATATTAAACTTGATCTGGTCAACATTTTGGAAATGGTTGTTGTGTTCATTGAGATATTGTTTTAAATTTTACTTTTCAAAGGGGGTGTACTCATTTACGCTGAGCACTGTAACTAATTATATTTTAATTTATATTTATATGAATTTATATTATTATTTTATTGTATAATAGTTTAATAAAATAATTGATTTGTTACATATTGCTGTATGTTAATTTTATTAAATAAACAATTAGTTATATGGGTTATATAACTTGGTCACATTTGGAAATTGACATCTAAAGGTTGACCTTGGCATTGCCGTCTAAATTCAAAATACGGGAGAGGCAAGTTTAGCGAAGTTTCTTTTGCTTGTTGTCAGAAATAATGTGCAGGAACACTATTCTTTGCGGATGTGTAGCAAAAGTTACGTACGGGCAACAAAAGCACACATGCGTCTAAACGTTTGTTTTTTGTTGTTGCTTTGAAAGCGTCTATAAGAAACACCACTACTTTTAACTTGTTTCCATGTGCATACATCACTTGATGAAATTGTTACGCTTGTGGGTTTTACAGTGTCGCCGTCGAGTGTTCCGAAAGTTGCTGTATGTGATTCTAATGATGAAAACACAAGAGCGGTCCAAGCCGTGTCTTCTTGTCCCGTCTCAGGCTGTTCATAGTGCCAGAGATCATGCTATCCGTTTTATTAGGTTAGTTACTGCTTAACCTTTTTTTCCTTCATGTTTTTCATAAGCATTCTGTTTAAATGTTTAAATTCTTTGGGTTATGTGTTCTAGCCACATTGTTGATGAGCAGAGAGAGACCACATTGCCACTTTTAAGGGTTCTTGTGCAACACATCTGTCATCAGGTTTGTCATTGTTTTAAGATTTAAAAACTCATTTAAGCAGTTTTCATGCACAGTTTACATGAACAGTGATTTGTGTGTTCCAGATGGTAGAGAAGTCTGAATATCGAGCCAGTGGCGCACAAGCTGTTTGGAAACTAATGGCTAAGATGCCGTGTCAGGACTATGCTGCCCTTGTTAAGTGGCTTCATAACTACTCTAGAAACAATAAGGTGAGTATAACTGACATACTGACATTCAGTTGTGGGAGTAAATGAGGCATCACATACATTTTTCAGTTATTGACACGATTGTAGAAATGGAAGTCATTAAAGCTTGATTTAAATAAACAGTTTTTGTGCAGTGATGCACTAGTCTCTTCCCTACTAAAAATATTATAACCCTTTTTTCAGGTGGCCTTCAGAATGTTTGCCCTGGATATCGCCATGGTGCTTCTGGAGCAGGACGAAAGGGACGTGGATGACACGATGGACCCTGATATGGCAGTGTACCTATCTCACAGGTTTCTGGTACACGACGTAGTTTACGGTCATCATAACGACATTTCGCCCTCGGTCAGAGGTCACGCACTACACTGCCTGGCCCTGTGTCTGGAGCTCCGTTCCCAGAATGCCACGAAATGTGTCCATGACCTCTTTTCCAACAGTATGTCTCATGACTTTACATCTGCTTCCAGCTTGTTTCTATATGACTGGTTCTTCAGATCAGTGTGATTGAATACTAATCAAGCTCATTGTTTTTGCAGCAGGTGCTCAGACTATGCTGGAGACGGGCCGCTCTGAGCGTAAGACAGTTCAGTGTGAAAAATACAATGAGTTAGGTACGTTTTGAAAGGCAGTGATTGCATAGTTTGTTGTTTGGTTTTGTGTTCCGTAGAAACTCTGAAAAGAGGAGAGACAGGACAGAAATCCGCCCTGACCTTCAGAACCATTGAGCTGACGAAGCACAAAAGCATCACGGCGACCCGCAGGAGTGATATCAACGCCACCTTACACAGTGAGTTTAATGGGCATTATATTGAAGTCTTAACTCGGTCTGTTGGGAGTTATATAACTGTTTATTTTGTTGATATTCTTTTTTAGATGAAGAAACTATGAATCTGTTTAAGAAGCATGTCAGTGACCCAAAAACCAATGCTAGGAAAAGTGCACTGGAGGTACAACACCGATTAATAGAGCAATGCTCTTGTGTGCATATGTTTGTTATGTATAAAAAATGACTAGTTGTATGTCAATAACATGGTAATTTATAGTTGACTTGATTTTTGCAAATAAACTACTGTTCAGACAAATCCAGTTTTCTGTCTTAATAGCCAAAATTGTTGTTTGTGTGTTTGTGCAGACTGTCATGAGTCTGCTGAAGCATGGGGTGATCTCATGCAGTGCAGAGAATCTGAGTATTCTGTCAGATCGCTGCAGGGATCCTGCTGTGTCCGTGAAGAAGAAAGCCATGCAGTGCCTTATGGATCTTCTCGCGGTGAGTTTGTCCTCCTTTTATTACTCCACATTAGATGCTGGTTCTAATTCTCATCATTTAAGTTTTTCATCCCTTTTTTGGCTAACTAGTCAGCTGATTCTGTCACTTTTCTCATAAAACATAATGGCCCGGTTTCACAGACAAGGCTTAAGGCTAGTCCCAGACTAAAATGAATGTTTGACCTCTCTTAATTGAATATCATTTGGCCATAAATATCTTAAAATATATAAGCCATTTCTTTGGCAAAGCAAAATATATTTTTTATTAATATTGTTTTATTTGCAGTGTTTGAGCTTGTGAAATCTTGCTATATATTAGATTAGATTCAACTTTATTGTCATTACACATATACAAGTACAGTCTAACGAAATGTAGTTTAGGTCTAACCAGAAGTGCAATTAGCAAGTGCAGGATATACAGTGTGAATAGATACAGAATACAATATTAGGAAAATACTTTACAATGGGCATGTACTATGAAAATATGACAGTCGGTATGTACTATGAACAATATATACAGAAGTCTATATACTGTGAACATTAATGTACAAGTGGTTATGAACAGATAACAATATAGACTATACAATAGTGCAAGTGACTTGAGTGTGCATTAATTACAGACATTAGCTATTAAAGTTATAGTGCAGTAGATGAGTTAATGCGGTTATTAAAGGTACGGTGCAGTATATGAGTTAAAGCAGTTATTAAAGTTATATGGATTTGCATTTAGTCATTTAGAGGATGCTTTTATCCAAAGCGACTTAGAGATGAGGGATACAAAGGAAGCAATTGGAACAGCATGAGGAAAACAAAAAGCATAAGTGCAATAGAAAACTGGTCCCATATAGCCTGCCACAGTATACAGAGCTATACAAATTATTTTTTTGAAAGAGTAGAAAAGAGATCAAAGTCAGAAGATGTAGAGTGAATATATGTATATGCATATATATTTAAATCACTGTAAACTATGGTGTCTCGGTACTTATTGCTTTAATAGATTAAACTGTATATACACATCACTCTGTGACCTTACCTCTGCATGTCACAATAACCTTCTTACAATCAATCATCTTTCTTGTGTCTCTAGACTCTTCCTGACAATTTGGAGGTACAGGAGGCATGGCTGAGAGGTGTTTTGCCGGCTGTCATAGACTCTGAGAGCTCTGTGCAGGAGAAGGCTCTAGAGTGCCTGGACCACGTTATCCTCACACACATTAAGAGTCAAGGCAAATATCATCATGGAGACACCTCTCAGAGACTAGCCTGGGACTTACTGGGACTAATGTGTGAAAAGTGTGAAGACCTCAGGTCAGTTGCACATCTTCTAACTAAACAGACATGGTCAGTTTAATCCGTTCCCTGATTTTCATCTAACCGGCGGCATCACAGTGCATAGTGAGGACACTTGGAATATAAAATTGGATAACATTTGCATTGAAATGATTCTATGTACCGTGTTATACAGACGCTTTGACACTAGAAGTTTGTCTAGTTTGTTCCATGTTAGGGCACTGCATAAACACCATATTTAAGTGTCAATGTCATAACTTTTGTCATCATATCATCTCCTTATTCCCATTTTCTTTTCTTCTACAGTCGTTATTTCAGCAAGGCTTTCAGTGTGTGGGCTCCGCAGCAGAAGTTCACTCCCGCCTTTGTTAACGGTCTGATCTCACACACAGAGGGAGAGAGGGCTGCTGCCGCCTGGCTCCTGTTGGCAAAAATTGCGAGCTGTTCGCCAAAACTCAACTATAGCACAGTGCTAGAGACCTGGGAACGCACAGTCAGGTCAGAAAAGAGAAATAATGAAGCACTGTCAGGTTATGTGAAATTGAGATCTTTTAAACCTTACTGATTTAAACAGCAGTGCAAAAGCAGAACTTATTTATTTGGCAGCAGATATTAAAAAACGTTCATAGCTCACGCTTTTCCTTGAACCGGCACAGTACTGCGTAGACATGAATCAGAATTGATCCATATGTTTTCATGTGCATGGGGTTCGTAAACATGGTCCCACTTCTTGTGTAAATAGAATTTCAGTAGGGTTGGGAATCGATAATAAATTCTAATTCGGAATAGAAAAGAATAAGAATCGGACATTTGAAATGAGAATTTCAATTCCTCTTATCAATTTCTGTGTGCATATTTTAAGAGATGTGCATGTGTTAAATTCTGATCTGCTGATATCTCAATAAAAGCTTTCACGAAAATTAACCATATTTTTTACTAAAGTATGCCTAGTTTGACCATAGTATTTGCAGTAAAGCACAGGAACCACAATTCTCCATAGTTTCATTATAGTTACTACAGTTTAACCATGATGTTGTTAAACTATGGTTATACAAATTGTAATGATCAGACAAAACATGGTTACTATGTGTAAAACAGTGTTCACTAATATACTAAATGTTTTACTTAAACTGTGGAATCGAAACTGGGAATCGATAAGAATGAAAATCAATAAACAGCATCGGAATGAATTGCTAAATTTGAAACAATCCCCAACCGCACATTTCGGAATACATTAATTAAAAAAGCTAATGGCCAGAAATAAAAAAAAACATGAAATATTAAAAGAAATACTGTTGTTGCTCTGCTTTGGTATAAAACAGTCTTGTTGTGTACCGAGAGGTAATATAGGACCTACAGAGATTAATAAATGTGTCTTTATATCACAAAAATTTGGATTTTTTTTATTGCTCGACAGAGAATAGCCTCATGCATTGCTCGTCATCTTTCAATTCTCTGTTTGTTTTTTCTTTGTGATGCAGTGTTTTTGATCTAAATTTGTGATCCAGATTTATATTTGGTGTAATGGTTTTTCTTGAATTGTTTCCAGGTCATCAGTCGTTTCAGTTACAATGACTTGTCATATCTTGAGCGTTATGTGTGACATTTCCTCTAATCTCAATGATGAAACTAAAAGCAGAATTGTAGGTTAGTGTTGTTTGTTGTACGTAATAATATTTATTAAATCTCAATATAACTCTATGCATATTGTAACCTCTGTATATACTGTATAGATGATCTGATGGGCTGGTTGAAGAGTTTCAGTCTGCCTCTGGAGGTGATCAGCTCCTGTGTGGATACCCTGCTTAGATTTGCAAAATCAGACAGCACTCAGGACACAATGGTAAAATCAACCCACAGTTAAGAAGTCTTAACATGTGCCATAGTTATATTGTTTTAATATTGTTGGTGTGTTTCAGAGGTTCTTAAATAGTTTCTGTGGAGAGCTGGTCTCAGTGTGTGAAGCATATCTGTCCAGTGTCATTCTAAATGAGAAGGGAACAGAGAACATCAATGAGGATCTGGTGGTACAAAACTTGTATAAAAGAATCCTATCATACCTTTTTGTGTTTTTTGATATCTCCGAGATCGTAACTTTTATTCTGTTATCACAGGTGAAGCATCTTTACACACTTGGTGTCGCTTCTCTCCAGTGTCCCTCTAAAGTAGGGAAGAGAATTTTCCTTCTGGTTCAGTCCATTCTCACTCCCTCCGAGCAGTCAGGTGAGCCACGGAGCTCTTTTAGCTTTGTTGAACTCCTATCCCAGCATTCTTATCTGCACAGACTGAGATTAATTCTTGTACCTGTTATACAGTAATGCTGCTATAAAACTTTTGTCTCATAGACTGTTTTTTTTCTGGTCATGCTGAAGGAGACGAGGTGCCTGCCAGCCAGCCTCTGTCTCAGTTCAAAGCCACTTCTATGCCCACAGTGGTCCGAGCACATGCTGTTATTGCATTAGGTGCGAAACTCATACTCACTTTCTTTACTTCCGTGTATTTTATGTCTTGTTATATAGAAATATTTTGATGTCGTTTTAATTACTTCTTCCACATCTTCATTGCATTCCTATACTTTGTATGTTGTTGGATTCTAAGGCAGTAAAATCAAAATCAAATCTTATCTGTCTCTCTTGTTGTTTAGGCTAGTCGAGGTAGTGTGATCTTGACTAAATGTGATCAATCCCCTTCCTGTTTCAATGTGTCTAACCTAGTTCGGTTTGATCTTTATTGTTCGTGTTTCATAGGCAAGTTGTGTCTGCAGCATGAGGAATTGATGTTGAAGTATCTGCCTGTGTTTGCACGGGAACTGGAGGTGGGCACAGAGCTGGCTGTCCGCAGTAACGTGGTGGTGGTCATGTGTGATCTCTGCGTGCGTTACACCAACACGGTGACCCGGTATATACCCAATATCTCAGCCTGCCTGAGAGACAAAGAGCGCATCGTGAGAGAGCAAACCCTCATTATGCTGACAAACTTACTACAGGTATATTTGTAAATCGTTGGGAAATCCTCAGTGATTGCTTTTTTTATAAGATAGGCTTGCATGTTGTTAACCAAAACGTAACCAAAATTATATTGTTGATTTGTTGTATGTTAAAATAAAATACATTAATACAATTTTGAATAATGATGTATTTATTTCCTTAAAGGGATAGTTCATCAATTTTGTATAATGATGTAATTACTTAAAGGGATAGTTCATCTAAAAATGAAAATTCTGAGGGGAGTTAAGGCAGAAGTATGGTCCGTATGTCCGAATGACGCAATTTTCGTCATCAGAAGGGTCCGCAGTCGTCTGCACAGCCGTCCGCGTGGAGTCCATTTTTTGAGACCCCGCGGACGTGCTGCATACACCAGCGCATGCGCTAAAAAGTGCACTAGTCCTCTAGGTGTCATTACACACACAGAAAGTTTGCAGTGTCGCGTTGTAGAAGCAGAATGATTCAAAATCAACGCGCTAAACCACAAACAGTAAGCTAAGAAGCATATCCTTCTCCATACTGTTTGGTTGTTGTTCTTGTTGTCTTGCTGTTTGCTCGGATTGTTTGCAATGGCGAAAACACTTCCTCAATCTTTAATTTGCAGTGGGTCTGTGAATGACGCGACTCAACGCTGACCTCTGGCGGTCTGGTAGATCACACATTCTGGTTTGTATTCCGCATGTGTTAAACTCGGACATTCACACTTATCTCTGATGAGTTTGCGCAAAATGCTGTGCCGATGCGCTTGATGAGAGAATTTTCATTTTTGGGTTATTACATCATTATTCAAAATCTTTTTTATCTAATTAAGGTAATGCACTATTCCCATCACTAATGTAGTCATAAATATAACCAGTGGCATCATCAGCTTTTCCTTCTTTAACAGGAGGAGTATGTGAAATGGAAAGGTGCGCTGTTTTTCCGATTCGCTGTTGCTCTCGTGGATTCAGATCCTGCCATTGCAGAGTAAGAAACTAAAGCTTGTCTAGATATTTATCCTTCTTAATGAGATTATTTGCTTTGATTGATACATTTGTTTTTGTTATTAGTCTCTGTGAATACTGCCTGGTTGATCTCCTGCTTAAGAAGAGCCCTCTCATGTTCTCCCAACATTTCATTGAGTGCATTTTCCACTTCAACTCCTATGAGAAACACAAGAAATATAATAAATTCCCTCAAACTGAGAGGTACGTGCTGAAATTCTTCATGATACGAACTATATTTGTTTGTTTTGCAGTGGTTTGGAATCAGTGTTTATTATAATGCGGTATTTTGTGAGGTTAAGATCTAAAAATGTGTGTTTGTGTTTCTTGTCAGTGAGAAAAACAGGTTTTCTTTGAAAGGTCCACAGAATCAAGGCAAACGTTTCAGAATCTACAAGTTCCTACTGAAAAACTTTACAGATGAGCAACGCTTCAATATCACAACCAAAATTTGCCAGGACATCCTCGGTGAGAGCTCTGCTACAGTTTGCTTACTATTAGGGTTGTAACAGTATTATTGATAATGCTTTTCTCAATATTAGCGTGGTCACATGACTGAATAAAACGATAGGTCTTCCGGACCTAACATAAAGAATGGTAAAATAAAACATTTGGCAAGGGCAATCTGGCACGATTATTTTATTTTATAAAAGGGATATTTATGTATTTTATCTCGTACTATAACTCATACCTCTAAGCAACAGTTATGATTACAGGAAAAAGAAAAGAGGACACTTATGGCATGTTTCCAGGTCATCATTTGTCATATTGAATATCGCAATAAATATTGTACTGTGGACTTTATATCGAGGGATTATCGTACAGTGAGATTTTGACATATTGTGTTATGATTAATTTAATATTTTGGTAACATTGGGTAACAAACCCTTTTGCCTCTGTCATCTATTCAGGATCAATTATTTTTAAAACAGAGCTGTAGTTTCAGTAGCAGAGCAGGAAAGACTTTTCTGTTACATTCCTGTGACACTTACACATTTTTTTACTCTCAAGCCTGTTT
Organism: Triplophysa tibetana; assembly: GCA_008369825.1. NCBI lineage: Eukaryota > Metazoa > Chordata > Actinopteri > Cypriniformes > Nemacheilidae > Triplophysa > Triplophysa tibetana. The sequence continues at coordinate 22,157,393 of CM017896.1, read as the reverse complement.
TGTCGACTCTGAACTGCCTTTGGACTCCGATGGCTCAGAGTTGCTTGCAGACACATTTGATGTGCTCTCCCTGAAGGAGATGAAGCTGACAGCCATGAGTGGCCCCGCAGTAGGCGAGGAACCTCAGGAAGACGAGATGGCCATGGCTAAAGCAGTCTTACAGGTGGCTCAGAAAAAATTGATCACACAGGTAAGAAAACATACTGCTGATAAAGGGAGAAGGGGAACAGTTGTAGGTCCTGTATTGTCTGCAGCTAAACCAGCATGAGGTTTCAACTTGTTTATTCTGTGTGCAGGTCCAGAAGAAGAACTTTGTGGAGAATGTAATTCCAATCATCATCAGTCTGAAGAATATGCTTGAAGAGCAACACTCGCCTGTTCTCAAACACATCATGGCCTACCTGCAGGTGACATATCAAAAAATCTTAATCTGCAACTGATAAACCTTTGGGTTGCTGTTGGTAGTCCATTTTTCACAAACCTATTGATGTGTGTGAGACAGGTGACCATGCAGGACTATCGTTCAGAAGTGAAGGAGCTGTTCGCAGCTGATGAGCAGTTGGCTGCTGAGGTGGAATATAACATGAAGCAGTTTGAAAAGCAGAAACAAGAACAAGAGGAGCAGCAGATGGAGAAGGAACTGGCCAACTTCACCCTGTCACCAAGACAAAACGTAAGTCAAACATGCACATGAACAAGCGGCAACAGTGATTCTGGCTCCCATATGTTTCCTTACTGTTGGTGTTTCACGTATTTTTATTTCTGTCCTTTATGTGGCGATTACACTTTAGGGTAATGCTGTGGCTTCTCCTGCCCAGGAATCAAATGTTGGACATCAGTCGGGGTTTGCAACACCTCTCCGTCATGGTAAAAGGGGACCCAAACAAACTCCTAAATCTGCCGATGCTCTAAGGTAAAATTAAAACACTTAATATTGAACAGATCCACTATAAGAAAAACTGTGATGATGAATATTCATATTTGCATTGTGTTTGACATTGTATTTATGTTGTTCTTTCTGTTAGACGGCGCACTTTTGCTGGCATGGTAACCCCCCTCAGAAGCCATCCTTCCTTTACAGTGATTTCAACAGGTGAACCAAATAAAAACCTTTTATCTGTTCGCTAAAGAAAAAAATATCATTTATACAAATGTTGCATAGTTCTGATGTTATCAGTTCAATGATTTGTAAGACTCCTTTCTTCTCTACTGACAGGACGAGCAAAACAGATTGGGAGAGCCATTAGTACTCCACAAGGTAAGATTCGTATTACGCTTTCAGACCAGCATATGCTGAACTTAGTCCATATTTAGTGTTGATTCTATTTGAACCATTCTTGTTTAGTTCATCCGGTAATTACAAAAAAATTGATCTTTGGTTATCACATTCAGATTTGCCTTAATCCTGGAAGGGCACTTTTTTGGATCCAATCTATAACCCATTTATTAACTTAGATATAACATTTCTTTTTCTACTTTAATATCTTGTTTTGTTGTGAAATGCATCAACCTCAGGTGTTTGTACTGTGAGGAGCGTTTATCTTTTCTGTTTCTTTTTAGAAAGCATCAATGAGGTGACGTTTGGAGAGCAAGTGAGTGCCATCTGCAGTGAATCTGGAAGAGGTATGTCAATATATGAACTTGTTCACTTTTGTTCTATGGTTAAGACATTTTCATTAGATTGGCACTGTGGCAGTGGCAGCATTGTTTTTTGCATGAAAATTTTGTGCTTGGATGTAAAAGTGGCATGTTGAGAACATTTAAAGACGCAGTACTTGTTAATGGAATCTTGTGAAGCTTTTCAAATTTGTCTCTGGTTACAGGCAGCAAGGATGTAGAGGAAGAAGAAAGCATTTTACATCTGATGTCACCAGAGAAACAGTAAGTACATTTTACATCATTTGAGCTGAATTTACAATATTCCATTACTTAAACTACACCAACAAGCTTAATAATAAAATCGAATTGGATGAAAGCAGATGAGAACTGCCTTTGTGACAATTTTGCACATTTTGTATTTTTTTCAGAAAACCAGTGCCCAGGCAATGGAATGTGGAATCTCCTCTTGTACAAAAAAATAGATCCAAAAAAAGGTTGTAGTTGATGTGCATATATTGTATTTTGTATTGTACCGTAAAATTAACCCTTTTGATTACTGTCCCTTCCCTGTTTAAATGATTTTTGACTCGTCAAAGGCAATTTTATTGAATGTGCTTTCAATGCTCTGTCTCACGGGTCACATTCTTTTGTAAACTGTCATATGTAAAGCATCAATCCAGCCATTTCTATCAGTAGTGACTAAAGGATGTGTTTTATATGAGTGAAATATATTAAAGGAAACAAAAATAATCTCACTTTTAGCTGTTGCTTTTTTGTTTTGGTATCAGTGTTTTTGACAATACAACACATGCATATGTACTTTTACTGTAATACTGTATAAATACTGTAATAACTAGGTACCAGCTTAGTTACAGTAGGGCTTGTCAGTACTTTTTGGGGTAAGTACACTGCAAGTCTAAACCAAAATATTTCTCCAGATAACATTGTTTTATTGGAGGGGATTTAAGATAATATACAATTGTTTGTCAGTCATGAACATTTTGAGTTGAGAATGTTGAGTATGTATAGACCACTTCGAGTGACGTAGTCAACCCTGGTCTGTAACTTTTGCTGTCGTACGAGCTTGCAGGCGATTTTTTCCCGCCCGGGATGAAATTGTATATGCTGCTATAATCCCTTTTGCAACAACAATCTCTAAAAACATTTATTCTATACTAAGCCGCGGCGGTTACAGCTTCCGTAGCACACAATCTGGCGGCAATGACGTCTTTTCCAGGATTGATAAGGTATGCAGTACTATGCACTGTAATTGATACATAATAATTATATGAGCAAGCTGACGTCAAAACTTTATATCTGTACTTGTGATGCCCTTATCAATTGTAATATTGCAATATGATCTCTAAAGATCTGACACAGATACTTACTCTCACTGTACATTTGTGCCGTACCCGTTAGTTATACATATTGTCTGTCTTATTTAAATACATTTATTAGCCTGGAAGATCAATAATGTTTAAGAAACAAGATAAACGTTCACTTCTCTTGTGAATTGTATAGAACTGCTCAAATTTTATAATAGTATGGTAAGAATTAAACTTCCAAGTAGTTTTGAATAGAAAGTTTACAAACAATATAGGTATTATTCTATGATAAACATGTTTTCTGTGAGACCCAGATGAAGACATCAAGAGGCCTTGACAGATGTTGGCCCACAGAACACCACACGGACATTTCTGCTGTTCTATGGTAGACTGACTACCATGTTATTAAAGAGATAATTCACCCAAAAACGAACATTTTGTCATCATTTGTTCACCCCCATTTCAAACCTTTATGACATTCATCAAAACACTGAAGAAGATATTTTAAATAATGTTTGTAACAGAAAAGTTTTCTGTTTGTAGTAAAGCAACACTTGTATCACTAATCTTATTTAATTTTGTTTGATTCATTTTAATCTGATTTAATCAGATTAAATTGTTTAATAAAATAATAAATACAAAAATACTCAATGAAGCTTATCTTTTTATTTAAGTATCTGTGAGACCTGGACACCTTTCATATCAAGTTGTGTTGATGAATAAGGCCAGAAGGCAATGCCATGTTACTAAATTAAAAAAAGTCGATTGTGTGCTATTTAAAGATTAATTAAGTAATAATAATTCATTGTATTTGTATTTGAAAGTTAAATAAACTCATGCATGAACGGTTAGCATTCTTATGATTTTTCATCTTTTTTTCATTTTTGTCAATGTTTTGATTTTCAAACGTTGGGTTAAAAAATAAAGTCCTACTATTTTTTACATACTCCGGAGATTTGCACGATTTTTCTAGTCGTGTATGAGTGTATTCAAATAAAGTTATCAAGTGGCTATCACGTGTTAAATTCCAGGTTCTCCAGCATATCAGCACGAGCTACTTCTGTCATCGGAAGCGGCGAGACGTACACTTCGTTGCCAAGTAACCACAAACAGTCCACGAGTAGAGCTTAGCCGTCATCTGTCCGGTTTAGACTTGAGAATTAAAATTTGCCAGTTGCACATCATGAGCGCTTTTATTTTATTTATTTAGTTTGCACCTATTTTGTAAGTACAATAATTCTCATCTCTGTTGCCTTTCAACACATTTAGCCCGGTCTTTAGTTTGACGTTCTGTCTATGACAGACATACTATTTAAATGCATTAAAACAACACATGTAAACATATAAAGAATGACATTTATCGAACAGTTATTTATGTAGTATGCTGTAAATAAATGTATCGTACGTTTTAGCGGCAACACTTTCATGTTGCTTAGCGACCATGTAGGCTAGTTCTGTTGTATAACTGCAACCCTTATCACGAACATTTCGTTTTCGCGCATGTGTCTCATAATGTTTGCTTTTCAGATATTACTCAGAGGAGAAAGTGTTGTAACCCGAGTGGTTGAGAAGCACATACAACAGGAGGGAAGTTAGGTCATGTATTTTTTTCAGAAAGGGATTGGAACTCCCAGAAGTCAAGGAGGGTCAGAGCCAGATCATGACAAACAGAAGTTATCTGGGACGGTTATGTCTTTACCTCTGCCTACCAATCTACCTGCTTCACTGACACCTGTTGATTTGGACCAGCTGAGGGCTAGACTTATCTCAGTGCCTGGCCGTCCCCAGCCAAACCAAGACATTCTGGTGTTCCCGCACAGGACCAAAGCTCAGGAGAGGCAATGGGCTGCACAGAGACCTGCACAAGTTGAGATGTTGGTAAGGGCATGTCTCCACAATAAAGACTTTGTGTATGCATTGACAGTTATTTATTAAATTGCATATTGGGTGTGCTTTGTATTAATATTCAATATCATTTTTAACTTAGGGCAAAAAATTATATTTAAAAGTTCAAGAATTCTATATTTGGATTTTGTGTCAAAAATAAAAATGTGTCAGTCAAAGCTATAGCTAGATTGTGTGTCGATCAATATTTTGGTGTCTCGAAACTTTTTTTCTATAATACTTTTTTATAATAATCAAAACATTTGAAGGCCTACTAACTAACATTCTGTTTTATTTTTTTGAACTTGCGGGCAACACATTTTCAAGTGTCTGAAGACAAAAAATCTTCTAGTCCAGCAAGATTTTACTTTGTATATCTGATTTAAGACTTGTTTTGTAAATATTTAAAAAATGTATCAGTTGTTTAAATGAGCTGTTTATAAAATGGAAAACAACCATCATAGTTAGAACTGTAAAAGTTTTGACTGCTTAAATTTTTTTTTTTTTACTGTAGCCTACTCTAAAGAGACGCAAAGAATCCAAGACCCCAGAGAAATCCCAGAACTTCATCTTCAGCCCTAAGATGCCGGTTTCCTCACGTGGCACCCAGTCCATAGACCCCACCTCGGAAAGAGGACCCTCAACGCTGCAGCTTCCCAGAATTCCCGACCATGCCAGACAGGTCTGACCACATTTTTGATATATTTGATTCATGCATTTCCATCTCTGCTGAGGTTGAACAGTGGATGGGATTGTTTTGTTTTGCATCTATATTTTATTTTAATAAAATTCTTTATTTTTATGCAATGATATCAGGTTCAGTTAACTCAGGGCACATTCAGTGTCCCATCCCCTCCTAAACAAACAAAGAGCTCATCCAAAAGTCGGCCAGGTACAGCGTCATCTCTGAGCAACATTCCCTCTCCAACGCTGTCCCCCTCCATGCTGTTCAACTCTGCAGAGGATGTAATCCATGCCGAGATGTGCAGCCCGCCTGACATCATTCAGACCATCCGGAATAACCCTCATTTGAGATTCCTCTACATGATGTCAGCGGTGCCTAAATCATCCATTAAATACGACCCATACAATCTTAAGTAAGAAAGAAATATAATCTCATATCAACATACCCATGCATCCCAGTATGCTTCAGATGAAAATGTGCCATTGCTGTTATTCTGTTGCATTGATAGATAACTATAAAAATAAATGTTCATCCCAAAAAAGAAAATTCTGTCACCATTTACTCACCCTCAAATTATTCCAAACCTACATACATTTTGTTGTTATGTAAAATACAAAATAACATATTTTGAAGAATTTGGGAAACTGAACAGTTCTGGGGCACCATTGTAGCACTCAGTAACACCCCAGATCTGTTTGGTTACAAATATTCTTCCAGGCATCTTTTTTTGTGTGTTCAGCAGATCAACAAAATGCACACAGGTCTGGAACAACTTGAGTTTGAGTAAATGATGACATAATTTTCATTTCAGGGTGAACCGTCCCTTTAACTGTGGAACAAACCTTTGTCTCATCTAAATTCCAACTTCTTTCAACAGAATTGTAACATATGACAATATCAACAAGTCCGACTACTACACGATCAGCTCACATGCGGTAATGCACTATTGTGGAGCAGAGGTTGATATTTTGCCCTTAGAGCGTTGGGAGCAGGAATACAGATATCACCAGCGGCTTCTGCGGATCCCGCTGTTCACCCTCTTCCGCAAGTGGAAGGCTTTCTGTGTGTGGCGTGCCAACGTGCGCTCCAAAAACATCAGCAAATGCAGGCGTTCTCTGCAAGAGAATCTCTTCATTCTCAATGAGGTTTGTCCAAAATCAAGTGTTTATATATTTGAATTTAAATAAAACAAATATTTTCAAATCTGGTCCGTCATATATATCTCCATTCAGTCTCTGAGACCAGCACTGATTGACATCAAGGAGATGTGCTATCACATCAGTGACATGCCTCTGTGCCGACTGGAGAAAGACCACACATATACACTCAAAGAATTTCAGAGTGCACAATCCGAACAACTGGAGGAGGTGAGAGAGTTCAGTATTCGTGTACATCCTGAATATTTGTGGCTATATTTAGAATACAGTATGTCTGTTTTCAAGGTGTCCTCTCGTCTTGAGAAGTTCAGGGAGCTGGTTATGGAAGTGGCTAGAAGTTCCTGTCAAAATGCTTTGAAAGAGTCTGGACACACACCTGACTATGGAGACATGGAAACTGGTGATCACCCATACTCTATACAAAAACAATTATGTGTGTAATAGCCGGTATGTTAGTTTTTGAGTAATTTGAGATATGTGTTATATAAGCGTTTTATATGATGCATTATAGATGGTGATGATGCATTACCGTCACCTGGTTTTGGATTATATTTTGAGGATGCACCTGACAAGATGACTTACACTCAGCAAGCCAACAAACGATACCATTGCAAACGCCTTACCAGGTTAGTGAAACTCCAAACTTGGGCAATCAAGAGATGTCTTAGCGCCCCCTTGTGTCAGTTTCAAAACCTACAGCTACAATGGCCTGTCAATGTTAAAAAAATTAATAATTTTGACTAAAAGAAACGATTTATTGAAAGGAAGCCTAAAAAAATAAATAAAAATGCTCATTATTTATTCATCTTTTTGTTATTCAAAGCCTGTATATGGGTAATTGACCAATAAACCACACCATGCATCCTATGAAAAAAGCTGTTAAAAACCTAATATTTTGTAATGTTTATATTTATAAATAGCATAAGAGTGGCATATATGCCATTAAAGGGCATTTTAATTCAGGATGATTATTTGCCTTGGGCTCCACAGTTTCATCAGGCTGGCTGATTATCTGATCGTGAACACAACACACATGCTTGTGGTCAATTCGGTCAGTAAGATGCTGAGTGTGTTTCAGGAGCACACCACACACACACCTCCACACGCTCTCATCCAGAGTTGGACAGGGAGTGAGTCAGGCAATGATCTTGATGCAAAGGTAACCATGTATTGAGTTTGTATGTTGCATAATGGCATATTTGGGTTGTTTTGTGAAAAAGCGAGACATTTGTTGTAGTCTGTATCTGAAATGTATGTTGTTACAGGACACTGCAGAGAAGAATGTGGGTGCTCCTCACCAGCCGATGTTCATAACTGAGCTAATGCTGGACACACACTCTTTATCATACCAGCCATCTGTTGATGACTTCCAGGTTTGCATTTCTTGTGTTTTCGGTGCAAACAAGCAAGTATGAGATTGTGTGTATATCTAACATCAGTGTTTGGCAGGAGTGTATTGGAGAAATTACTGGCCAGTTTCAAGAAACTGTTTTATCTCTGGATACCCTGATGCAAGACAGCTACTTTGATGCGTTCACTCAACCCATTATCAACAAAAAGGTCAATGATTCAAAGCCCTTTATAATCAGATTCTTGGATGAGGTCAAAGACTGGTTATTCACTGTTGTTTTATGTGTGTGTATGGTGTTTCAGGTAGAGAAGAAGACATGTGGGGATGGCCCCAGTCTTGAGGAAATCTTGGAGGATGACAATAATCTGCAAAACATCTTTCTTTACATTAAGGTCCTAAAAAGAAATTTAAAGGGATAGTTCATGTGAAAATAAATGATTCACCCTCAAACCATTCAAAACTTGTATGACTTTCTTCCTTCTGTGGAACACAAAATAAGATATTTTGAGAAATGTCTCAGTGGTTTTGTGTCCATTTAATGGAAGTCAATAGCAACCAGTAACTGTCTTTTCATATTTAGTTGAAGAGTTTGTTTCCAAAATGAGATTTTCAAAAATCATGTTTTTTATTGTTATCATGTTTTTATTGTGTTATTTAGATGTATTTTTTGTGTTATCATGGCTAAAATCAAGACAAACCAACTGCAGTTTTATAGATATTAATTGGAATACACAATAAAAAAACATGACTTTGAAAATGTCAAAAACAGAGTTATTTAATTTTGGAAATAAACTCTTCCTGCATATGATTAACATAAATGGACATACTTCATTTTTTATTGCTGGGTGATGGTAGATTAAAATGTTTTTTCCTCTGTTAGCAATCTATCCAGGTTGCATTCGATGCTGCAAGTGTATTTGCTCATACATTTGAGCCATTCAGACTGTTTTACAAAGAGAATGAAGAACTGGACATGGAAGTTCTCAAAAAGCAGGACTACGGTAGATTATCCTTAACATTACAATTAACATTATCAAAACTATGACTGTTGCACACGTTTCATGTTGTCTTCATGTGTGCATTATGCAGATGTTGCATTTTTTGAAAGCAGTCTGGAGAAATATCACAGAGAGCATAAAGAAGCTTTAGCCATTAAAGAGAAAAGACCCCTGGGAATACTAATGGTGGATACTACACAACTCAAGAAAAAACTAATACCATCTCCCCTGCGCTGCCTAGAGGTTACACAATTACAGAAACACACACAAAAAAATCAATTGAATTAGTCCTGTTCTATCTTTTGCCCCACGGTGTCGTCTAGGGTTGAATACAAAGACGTCAATTTTGTTCTCCAAAAGTTAATTTACAGAAAATCATTCATGTGCCTTTTGCGTATCAACTTTCTCTCAGATTCTTCAAAACATTTCTTATGAGAATTAAAATTACACAAATGAAATAATTGTTCATAACTCAGATAATTTGGTGTTAAAATGTTTTACTATGAAGTTTTTGATTTAATTTACATTTACTCATTTAGCAGATTTCATACTATTGAGTCATTTGAAGTGTTGGCAAATCGCTGCACACTTTGAGACATTGTTTTTCCTCCAGGTCATCAATGACATCCTCCCTCGCCTAGCGAAGAAAAAGATGGATGACATTATTGCCGAAGCTCAAGATGCCCAGTTCAAACTGGGCTCTGTTCCGACAACAACCATCGAATACGTCAATTTTCTCAACTTCCTGGAAGAGATTCAGAAGAGGGTAAGAATTCCCCCAAATTGTTCAGAATTTTGGCATTTGATATTTAATGGCTGTTTGTTCATATAAATTTATCCCTTACTTAGATTGAGGTGCTAGAAAAGGAGACAGAGATTGTCTGTCAGATGTACAAGTTGATCGAGTGTTACTCGGTACCCACACCTCCTGAAGATGTTGCTGTGTATGCCACATTGCCTTCGTTTGTAAATGCCGTAAGGAACACCACCGACAAGGCGGCAGAAGAGCGTGACTCTAATGTTGACAAATTTTGCCAGCATCTCCAGCAAGACATCAACAAACTCACCAACAAAGTGCAGGAAGTGAAGTCGCAAGCAGAGGTGAAAGAGAGAAACACAGCAGTGTTACACTTTTGTCTTTCTAGTTTTAATTGATACGTATTTTCCAATCTTTCTTAAATTTGGGTGCACATAGTCTTTGATGGATTTTGTTTCTTCAGAACCATCAGATCCTTGACCTAAACGCAGATCGCTCAAATATACGCATGCTGCTGGCAGGTATACAGATCTCTATCGATGAGTTCCAAACTCAGTCATTCCAATTTAAAACTTACCAGAAGAACTTTAAGGTCAGTGTGGCTCTTTATATGTGTTCAGATGTTTTTTCTTTGTCTTGTTTAGTCTGGATGAGCAGAACTCATTTTAGGCTACGGTCCAGGTTGGACTAAAGATCACCTTATTCTGTTTTTTATATCTTAAATTTCGGTTAATCTATATAAGAGTGCATACATACTAAACATGCCAGAATCAATTATACTTATGAAGAATTGTAAAAGCTGTGTTTGGGTGTTTGTGTAGGTGGAGGTGACCAAATATGAAGCTCTGGAGGAACTGAGCGCTGAAGTGAAGCTGAAGCAGTTACTGTGGGACTCTCTGGAAGAGTGGGAGAGTCTAGAGAACAGCTGGAAGCAGGTCAATATCAACCCATGTGTTATAAAATAGTGGTAATGTGGCTTTCTATCTGATTCATCAGAAAAATCAGTATGGATTATCAATATAATCAGCCACATAAATTATTAAATCAAACTCTTGTATTGGAAAAGAAACTCATACAGTCATAGGCATGTTTACATGTGGCAGCCTTCTAAAATGCTATGTCATGAACGTGGATGGTGAGGGAAGGAGGACCCAAACGCAAGACTGTGGGTAAGGGGTTAACAAGACTTTAATAAATAAATAAATACAAAACAAACACCCTCGAGGGGGTAACAGAACAAAACATGGAGACAGGAACAAGGACTTAACTAGACTAACACTTGACTTTTAAACTACAATAAACTGAACTAACCAAGACAGGACTCACCACAGATGACACAAACAAAAAACCAGCACAAGACAATGAAGCATGAGAGGTATATATAGGGGAAACAGACAAAGGATAATTAAAAGGGACCAGGTGATAGGGGTAAACAATCAAGGAAAGCTAATTAACACAAACTAGGAAACAGGAGGTTGGGAACGATGACGCAGACTAGAGAGAGAGAGAGTATGGCGGCAAAAAAGTGCCAAAATCGTCTCTCTCCCACATGAAACAAAGGATTCTGTATGATTCCACCTCAAGACCAAGAATTACCTGACAAGGAGAGGTGGAATCATGACAGAACCCCCGCCTTAAGGAGCAGCAACCTGATGCTCCTCAAAGGCACAAACAAGACAAGACAGACTGGGAAAGTGACAAGACCAAACAAGGTAACATGATAAAAATAATAACCATAAAACCAGTCCAAACGGAATGGCCGCCTGGCGCACGGGCTGAAAGGCCGGACTGGGCACGGGCTGAAAGGCCGGACTGGGCACCGGCTGAAAGGCCGGACTGGGCACCGGCTGAAAGGCCGGACTGGGCACCGGCTGAAAGGCCGGACTGGGCACCGGCTGAAAGGCCGGACTGGGCACCGGCTGAAAGGCCGGACTGGGCACCGGCTGAAAGGCCGGACTGGGCACCGGCTGAAAGGCCGGACTGGGCACCGGCTGAAAGGCCGGACTGGGCACGGACATGGGGGTGTCGGCTGCACCGGGCTACACACCGGTTGCACAGCCGACTGGATGTGGCGAGGACCGGATACTGGCAGCCATCTCCCTGGAGGGAAGTCTGGCGGGTTCAACCATGGACGGGAAACAGGTGGGTTCAACCCTGGAGGGGGAACCGACGGCCTCGACTTCCGAGGGAAATCCGACGGTCCCGACCCTGAAGGGGAACCCAGCGGCCTCAACCTTCGAGGGGAACCCGACAGTCTCAACCCTGGAGGGATCTGCTGCACGTATTCTGGAGGGGAGTCCTGCGGCCTCAACCCAGAAAGGGAAGCCACCGAGCTCGACCCTAGAGGGGAAACCAACGACCTCAAACATTGAGGAAACATTTGTCAGTTTTGACCCTCAAGGGGAACCCAGCGGCCTCAACCTTCGAGAGGAAATCGGGAGACTCAACCCTCACGCCAACATCCTACTGTCTGCTGGGTCCTGTGATGGCTGGTTCATTCTGTCATGAACGTGGATGGTGAGGGAAGGAGGACCCAAACGCAAGACAGTGGGTAAGGGGTTAACAAGACTTTAATAAATAAATAAATACAAAACAAACACCCACGAGGGGGTAACAGAACAAAACATGGAGACAGGAACAAGGACTTAACTAGACTAACACTTGACTTTTAAACTACAATAAACTGAACTAACCAAGACAGGACTCACCACAGATGACACAAACAATGAACCAGCACAAGACAATGAAACATGAGAGGTATATATAGGGGAAACAGACAAAGGATAATTAATAGGGACCAGGTGATAGGGGTAAACAATCAAGGAAAGCTAATTAACACAAACTAGGAAACAGGAGGTTGGGAACGATGACGCAGACTAGAGAGAGAGAGAGTATGGCGGCAAAAAAGTGCCAAAATCGTCTCTCTCCCACATGAAACAAAGGATTCTGTATGATTCCACCTCAAGACCAAGAATTACCTGCAAGGAGAGGTGGAATCATGACATGCTAAGAGTTTTTGAACTTGGGTTTTTTAGACTGTTTCTATTCAAAGACATACAAGCACCCTTTACCATGAAAATATTAATGTACATAATACAGTAGAAAACAAAACTTTTGATATAATACTTTTAGTTGTTGTTAAGCTGTTTGTATCAATAGTCATAGCATATATTTTTTTAAAAACTGTACTGTGCAAAAGTCTTAAGCATGTTAGAATTTTTACCCCAGATATGGTTTTAAGCCATTTTTTTCATCTTTTGGTGTACTGTGTCAGTAGGAAATATAAATTTACATTTCATGACTTCTCTTCTTCTATTATTTGTAATAATACAGTGAGATACACAGAGATCTAGTCTCACCATCATTAAATCCATCTATTATTACATGAAAAAAAGAAAAAACTGAGACAGACTAAACCCAGAAGAGCTGTGGCAATGGCAATTGTGAAAATTCTGTCTCTTCCACACAAGTTAAAAATATTTGTCAGCTCAAATTACTAATGCTAAAATAATGAACTTTTCCCCCGAGTAATAACGAGCCTGGAACGCAATTGTTCGCGTTTAGTGTGAACCCAGCACAATGTGGTGTTCACACCAAACTCGAACAATCACATTCCTCTCTCTTTATTGCTCGCGGAAAAAGTTCGTTATTTTCGCGTTACACCATGTCTACATCGAACGCGACAGGACCGATAACCTGCCTGTTCTAAATGGGTTTGTCGCGTCTTGCCGTACCGCATCCAGTGTGGACAATATTTAAAATTATAATTGGTTCTAATGTTTTTTCTCATGTCGCGTCGCGCCTGTCGCGTCCGGTGTAGACACGGTGTTAGTGACGTGAGCTTCTATTCGCGTCTATTCGCATCTTTGCATTGACTTTTTATGCATTTTAAATTTGCGTTTGTTGTGAACCCCCTTTATTGTGTTAAGGAGATCAAGACTGAGTTCATGCTTATAATTGCACTCTCAAAGCTATTTTGATATTAAAGTGTCCTCTAAATGTCAATAATCTCTTTGTTGCAGAATAAGTTTGATGAGTTGGACCCAGAATTGCTGAGTAGGCAGGTGAACAAGTTTGCCAAATATATCAGCCAGCTGGAAAAAGGACTGCCACCAAACAACGTGGTGCCCTGCCTCAGAGAGAACGTGGAGAGCATGCGAGAAAAGGTACTGATTCCAATCCACAGTTAGTATTCACAATTCAAGTTGTTTAGAAACCATTCCCACTCTCATGCTATTCTGGATGTATAGACATAATTTTCCATGAGAAAAGACATCTGATATTCAACTCTTTCATGTTAACACACTGATCTGTACACAACAGTAATATTTATTTTCTCACAAATGTATCGTTTCACTTCAGAAAACATTGATCAACCCAATATTGTCATTTGAAGTGCTTTTTAGTGCATTAACATGTTGGCCTCTATGTATGAAAATAGCATTTTAATATCAAAAAACGTAAAAAATGGATGTGTCTGGGATGGAATTTTGCTGAACTATTCTTTTCAAATAAGGAAAGTAGACCTTGTAAGACCTGGTGTATTCATGTGTGTGTATTTGACATTCCGTAGTTGCCGGTGATCATAGACTTGCGTAACCCGTGTTTGAAACCACGTCATTGGGAGATGCTGGAGGAGATTGTTGAGGCAAAACTTGTGGATGAGCCTCTGACTCTCGGCTCCTTACAAGAACTCAACATCTTCCAGTTTTCCTCACAAATACAGGAGGTATGTGAAAGATAGAGGCTTGTTCTTTAAACATAGTTGACTGCCTACAAGACAGCAATACAAAAGTGTGAAGCTCACTCAGTTTAACATGATCGGAAGGAATACATTTGTGAATTTTTCTAAAAAAGCTTGTTTCATCCCCTCTTAAATGCTCAGGTGTCAGGACAAGCATCAGGAGAGGCCTCTCTGGAGAACATTTTGAAAAAGGTTACATCTCTCTGTGTTTAGTTTCACATGTGTACATGTCTGTATAGTGAGCTTTGTGCCAACACATTTATTCTCTCGATAGATTGAGGACTCGTGGAAAACAACAGAGTTGGTAGTGTTGCCTCATCGAGACTCCAAGGATGTGTTTATTCTTGGGGGCACTGACGATATTCAGGTGGAGTGTTTAGAAAGCATTGTTTATATTGCAGCCTCTTGCAAAGTTTTGTAGTTTTATGTTCTTGATTTGTAGTTTTAGATCACCAAGATCATCTTTACTGTCGATCTTAGTGCGGAAATGGACAATTCAGCTATTTTCACATAATGCTTTTGTATTTGTATGAATGTCATAGGTGCTTCTCGATGACAGCATAGTCAATGTCGCCACTGTTGCATCCTCGCGTTACGCCGGTCCCATCATGGCCAGAGTCGACAAGTGGCAGACACAGCTCTCCCTGTTCAGCCAGACCTTGGTGATCATCAAATACCAATCCATGATCATGTCCGCACATTAGATATTATACTCTTTATCATACATATCATACATATTTTCTTTCCCATCTATACTGTTTCAGGATGAGTGGTTGGCATGCCAGAGAAACTGGCTTTATCTGGAGAGTATTTTCAATGCTCCTGATATCCAGAGGCAGTTGCCCGCCGAGTCTAAGATGTTCTTAAAAGTGGACAAGTCAGTGGAAAGAGATCATGAGGAAGGTCAGCCGTCTGCCCAATGCCCTGCGTGCCGCCACACAACCAGGTCTGACAGAATAGCTCGGGAAACACATTACCTCATTGGTTAAATTTGAACTTCAGATCTTATATATAAGAACGTTTTGGTTTACAATCTAAACATCTTAAATGGTGTTTTGGTCTGCACCATAAAGAAGAAAAGCTAAAATACAAGAATGAAAAATGCAAATGTTAAAAAAACTTTTCCCCCTCAGGGCTTCTTGACATTTTCCAGAATAATAATGCACTACTGGAGCAGATTCAGAAATGCCTGGAGGCTTACTTAGAGTCCAAAAGAGTGGTCTTCCCAAGGTACTTATTATACTCTTCAAACACGCGCGCACACTGTTCTTCATCAGAATTTGATTTGTTTTAATGCCGTGCCATGCCTTGACTCCCTTTCTTTGGGTGACTCAGGTTCTACTTCCTGTCTAACGATGAACTCTTGGAGATTTTGGCTCAGACGCGGAACCCTCAGGCTGTGCAGCCTCATCTGAGGAAGTGTTTTGATGCCATATCCCAGCTGGAGTTCGGACAGCTGCCCCCTACTACGCCCGGAGAGGCGGAAACGGGGAAACAGTACAATAATGACATCTTAGCCATGGTGTCACCTGAGGGTGAAAAGGTCAAATCTTTTCTTTTTATTTACTTTTCTTGTCTTTCAATAAAATATGATGATCATTTTTGTATGTTTATAAGTATTTATTTAGTCATAGCCAAATAATGATTACATTGTTATTAGCCATCACAATTTTTGGAAGGACGTTAGAATATACAGTAATAATGATATGCATTATTTTTTAAATGAATGTGGATGACGTATAAACTACTTTATGCATGTGCATTATAGGTACGGCTAGGGAAAGGGCTAAAGGCTCGCGGTAATGTAGAGGACTGGCTGGGCAAGGTTGAGGAGGCCATGTTCTCGTCTCTCAGAAGACTCAGTAAGGCTGCCATTACCGATTACCAGAGCAAACCCAGGGTGGAGTGGGTGGTGGCCGGTCATCCCTCACAGGTATGCATTTCTCTGGGCAAGATTACATTTGTACGTCTGTGTTTGGGTGTGCATTTCAGCTTTGTCCTTCCCGCAGGTGGTGTTGACCATCTCTCAGCTGATGTGGTGCAGGGATATGGACAACTGCTTGGAGGGAGATCATGACCACCATCAGGCGCTTCAAGAATTCGAGATTACCAACTTTGAGGTGACATTCGTCAACAAAAAATACCTTTCATAGCCCATATTGTGTATATTCATATCACTGGTGTTCTTCTGAATCCTTATATCTCCATATTTCGTTTTTTTTTTCTTCCCATAAATCATGATTAGTAGTCATTTTTTTGTTTGTCACTGGTTTTTGCACATATCTAACCAATAAAATGTATTAAAAAGTGCTTTTCAACTTTGACAACACATTACAAAAAAATGTAAAAAAGACATTACAAAAAAACTTACCATTTCCTGACCGATTTGGACAATTTGGTTTCAGAAGGACAGTGACGACATGATACAATGCCACCCGGTTAAACCAGAAGCCTCATGCAAGTTGGAATAACCAGCATGACTGATTATTTCTGACAAAACCAGGCATATTTAAAACTAGCCAAAAAAACATTGTATCTTTTAAAATTATAGATTTTTATTTATGCCAAAAAGTTAGGATATTTAGTGAAGATCATGATCCTGGAATTACATATTTTCTACTGTAAATATATCAGAACTGAGTAATATAATATGCTAAGGACTATGTTTGGACAACTTTAAAGCCAATTTTTTCAGTACTTAAACATTTTGCACCTTCAGATCCCAAAATTTTAAATAGTTGTATCTTGGCCAAATATTGTCTGATCCTTTCAAATCAGACACCATTTACCAAATGTTTATTCCGCTCTCAGATGATGTATAAATCTGAATATCGAAAATTTGACCCATTAGACTGTTTTGTTTTCCAGTGTCACCAATATCTGTATCTGTTTTTATGTAAACAGAGACTCAATGCTCTTGCCGCTATGGTCCGGGGGAATTTACCCAGTCTTCATCGGAACATCATCACAGCTCTGATCACCATAGATGTGCACGCCAGAGACATAGTCACAGAGCTCGTCAAAGAGAAAGTCAGTTTATTTGTTTTCTTGTAATTCTCATGAAATGTCGACTGTTTATAATTGATAACTGATAAAAAGATTATGCAAAACCTCAAATCTGATAGTTTAAGGTGTTAGGTTGTGTCTGTGTTTGAAGGTGGACTCCAGTGATAATTTCGAGTGGCAGAGACAGTTGCGGTATTATTGGGATGCAGATTTGGATAACTGTGTGGCTCGAATGGCTTTGTCCCAATACATCTATGGATATGAATATCTGGGGGCGTGTCCTCGTCTGGTCATCACACCCCTGACGGTGCAACTAACATCCTTCCTTCACGTTCTTTTCTCCTCTCATCTTGTGTTCTGTTTATCTGACAGCTTTTTTCATGCGCAGGATCGGTGTTACCTCTGTCTGATGGGGGCGCTGCAGCTGGATTTGGGTGGTGCTCCTGCTGGTCCAGCCGGCACAGGCAAGACTGAGACAACTAAAGACCTGGCCAAAGCTCTGGCCATCCAGTGTGTGGTCTTTAACTGCTCGGATGGACTCGACTATAAGGTGCCAATCCATCCCTTTTATAATCTAGTCAATTTTCTCTGAATTTAGCAATTGTTTACTGCAGTCACAGTCAACCAATGTCACATAAAGATGCCTGTGATGAGAAATCCTTTTGTTTGACACTAAGAGGCAGCAGAGTGCAAGTCTCCATACATGAGACCTAGTGTTAACATCTATCTATCTAGCTTTATTAAATAAGGTGTGATTATTTATGGCCAGTGTAAAGCGTTTGCTGGAAAAGTTATATATTATATAGAGGTGTCATTTCTTATGATGTCTTAAACACTGTCTGAGCACACAATCATTGTCCAGTGCTTGTTTTATTTATGCTGTATGGGAAACACTACCAGGCCGGTGTCTGATATACTTCTCTTACATCCCTCCATCCGTTTTCCAAACTCACTTATTCTGTGCAGTGTCACCTCTCTCATACTTACAGGCCATTATTTTATCATCAGCTTTGATATTCACATCTGCTCTTTTTGTAAATCGTCCCCTGGTGGCTTGTTATAGGTATAGTTCAGTACATGAGGGCATATAAAATGACCTCTTGGGAATTCGTTTTCTATCTTTGACAAAGATATCAGTGAATATGAAATCAATTAGACACAGATATGTTTTTTGTGGCTCTTGTGAATTTCAGGGTCATTTGTTGAAGGCAAATGAGATTTACAGAAAATTTGTATTTACTAAAAATGTAATTTTTTGACTTATTTACAAAATGGAGCATTTTAATTTCCTTGCTGTCATTTACTTTCATCCAGTAAACTGTCAAAAAATTCCCATTAAAATAGTAAAAAACTGAAAAGATGTCCTGTTGTGGCACACTAAATATAAACCTTCCATACTCGTAAAATTAAACAAAACTTAAATCTAAATCTTCAATCTTAATGTTAAAAAGTTAATGTGCATCATACTTAACAATGCCATTGATGTCTTTTGGTGTGTCTGTCAGTAAAATACAAGTTTATCATATCAGTCTATCACACTTTTAATTGTTGGGGCTGCACTGTAAAAAATGTTCCGTTAAATTTACGGAAAAATACCGGCAGCTGTGGTTGCCAGTAAAATTCCGTAAAAAATACAGGAACGTAAACAGCTTTGCGGTTTAAAACTTCAGGGCACAAACTTCAAGCTGTGTATGAACTTAATACATTGGAGGGTTTTACCTTAACAGAATTTCTTTATATAAAATTGAAACTTGGTCCAAATGCTTAAAAGTGAAAACATTACATTTACTTAATTTTTTCCTTTGTAATTTGTTATTAAAACATCAAATTCACTATGAAACAAAGCAACATGCAGCATGACATTAGCATGTTAATGCATGACCTTGACTTAACCACAGACTCCACTCTTCAGCATAGTGGTGACCCACAAAACATTAAATATCAGAAAAAAGACAGAAAATACAAATTCCGTAGTTTTTACGGAAAAATACCGGCAGCTGTGGTTGCCAGCAAGCTACCGTAAAATTACAGGAACATCCTGTTTTTATTCATCCAATCAATTCACAGATGAAAACATGAGCCACACCCACTTTTCATCTTGGAAATATGTCAGAATACTTAAGACGATCAACCCTTCAGCTTCACAGGGACTGCAGCATAACATCCATGACTTGATGTTTTATTGTTGTTTAAAGTCACCGTTATTGTGATCACTGTTTGCTTTAGTTGGGCTCTTTCATCCTTCTCGAAAACTTATTGAAAAAATTCCAGTTTTCTTTGTGCTGCTGTGACAGTGTTTTATATAAAACATAGTTTTGTAGCAAATGACATCAAAAGAAAATGTGATTTTTACATGATTTTTCTATGAAGTTGTTTGATTACTCATTGGGTTTTAATGTTACAAAAGTTTGAGTGATTTACATTTAAAATTCACATTTCCTGCAACAGTCAATATAAAAAGTTTTTGAATCGTTAAAGGCCAGAATTTGGTCTTTGACTCAAACATCAAGAATTAGTTTATGAATCTCAACAGTGGTGACCAACAAATGAAAATCTAACAGCCGCAATGCATGCTGGGAGTCATGAATGAGTTTTGTGCTTTGATGATACCCATAATGCATTGCGTTTATCTTAAGAGGTTTTTTGGTTTTCACCATTGTTATATAGTTGATGTCTGCTAGAAAATTTTTAGAAGATCTTTTTTTTTTTTTAAATAGACCAGCAGTATATTATTTATAATACAATATCATTAATGAGGTTTACAAATAACTTTAAATTTCTAAGACATGTAATAACTCTCCCAAGTAGAAAGAAAGTATTGCTGAACTTTGCTGAGCTTCTTTCCACCTGTTTTCGTGTCTGTTTAAAACAAGGGAGTGACTAAACATAAGAAGTAAAGGGTCAAGATCCCAACTAAAGCAAACACTCATCACCATTGTGGTGACTCAACAAACCATCAACACGAAACTTGTGTTAATTTTCAATTACAACTTTTGTAGACGTGCAACAAAAATAAAATGACAGGGGTGTCTTTAATTGAAGATGATAATAGTGTTTGTGGAGTTGGAAAAATACTCCTTGTGAAAACTATGGAATTTCACTGCTCATTTCCCGGAGAATTTAACAGTGTTTTTCGTATTTTTACGGACGTTTTTTGATGACAGGTTTTTTATGTGAAAACAACAGAATTTACTGTTAACTTCACGGGCATTTTTTACAGTGTGTGTGGGTCTGGTCTGGTCTTGTTTTGTGGTCGATGTCGGACAAGTGAGGAATAAAGTTACAACATGCCATTATTATTTTTCCTGGTTGTTCCTCTGTTTTCTGATGTCGTTCGTGGAATGGGACCGGGTTGGACCTGCACGGTTTTCGGCGAGTGGGACTTTCTGGGTCGCAGATGGTGGGCTCTCCCTCTTCCTCATGGATATTTGCACGCTGGCTTTTGGTCGGGGTCACTGAGTGCAGCTATGACATGTCAGAGGGGATCTGGCCCTCCCTGCTGAGCCTGGTTTCTCCCAAGTTTTTTTTTCTCCATTAATCAATCATTGGAGTTTGGGTTCCTCGCCACAGCAGGGCAGTGTTGGGCTGCTCACCGGAAGACTGCATTTATTTATTTATTAATTAGATGTTATTTATTAGAATGATCTGCTTGTTCTATAAACACCTGTGCATAAACATAAATCCACTGTGCTGTGTTTTACCTTTTCTCTTTTCTGTTCCTGTATGCTCCTGTAAAGTTGCTTTGTAACAAAGCACATTGTGAAAAGCGCTATATAAATAAACTTGAATTGAATTAAACTATTCACCTGTAGCAAATCTGCAAAAAATAAAATAAATGCTATACTGTAATTGTTGTGCATAACTGAAACAATCTTCAAAATAAGGAAGAAAGAATGTAGAAACCGGCGAACGTTAAACCAAACTTTTAATGAAATAAACAAACAACAACGAATGTAAAGTGAAAGTAAAGTGCCGACAGCTCCCTTACGGCCGACTAACGGCCATACAAACATAAGAAATCATATCACCAAGTTTACCTGCAATTCCAAAATACTTTATAGGAAGTTTTCAAACATTTGTTTTCTAACCCTTATAAAGCTTAAGTATTTAGAAAGGTACAATAAATGTAACATTGTGTTTATGTTCAGATGATGGGGACGTTCTTCAGCGGTTTGGCTCAGTCAGGTGCGTGGTGCTGCTTCGATGAGTTTAATCGCATCAACATCGAGGTGCTGTCTGTCATTGCTCAACAACTCATCACCATTAGAAACGCTAAGGCGGCCAAGGTAACCACACACGTCCATATCACACACACGTCAAACACACGCATAATGTGCACACGCATATAACTAAGTGTCTGTGTTTGTGTGCTGCAGCTGCCTCGATTCATGTTCGAGGGGAGAGAGATAAAGTTGGTCATGACGTGCGCCGCTTTCATCACCATGAACCCCGGTTACGCAGGCAGAACCGAACTTCCCGACAACCTGAAAGCCCTTTTCCGACCCATAGCTATGATGGTCCCCAACTACGCTCTTATCGCTGAGGTGTGTGATTAAACCGCTCCGTCTGATCCCCGTAATGATGATAAACCACAGCAGGTGAGAGGTGGAGAAGTCATCGTGGAGAGGGATGGTTCTGCCCACCAGATGTGTGGTCTCATTAAAAGCTTTTGTCTCTTCAACTGTGTATGTGTGCACTGCTGTGAGAACCTGCTGGGCTCCAGCTGTGATATTTTCTGAGTAAAATACAGGAATTTTGAGACTTTTGCTGTTGGAGCTCTATACAGACCTATGAGGCATAAATGTTTCCCAATACAGGCAATGACATGCCTTACAGTAAAACAGTTCACACAAAAAGGAAAATCTGTCATTCTCACCCTCAGGTTGTTGCAAATCTGTGTACATTTCTTTGTTCTAATAAACACAGAAAAAGTTATTTGGAAAAATGCTTATAACTACACAGTTATTTACCACCATTGACTACCACAGTAGGAAGAATTGCTTTGTACATTTCTTTGTTCTGTTGAGCACAAAATAAGATATTTTGAAGGATGTAGGGAAACAAACAGTGTTAGGGCACTTTTGGTGGCCAAGAACCGTTCGGTTACAAGCATTCTTCCAAAAACATTTCTCTGTGTTCATCAGAATAAAGAAATGTATACAGATTTGGAACAATGAGGGTGAGTAAATGATGACATAGATGAGCCCTTTGAACACAATAGGTGACAACCAAAAACATGCTTGTGCTCCAAGTTGTGAACAAAAACATATCACCTTTCCAGTAATTGTATATAAATAATAGTATGTCTATGTGTTGGTATAAAGTTACATATAGTATAACATTTGTAGAAAAATGTATTTATATAGATGTATAGACCACTTTGGAAGTCGTCAATAATGCTGGTCCAGAAGAACTTCTTGTTTGAGCTTTTTAACACTTTAAAGTTTGAACAAAATACAACCAACAGAACATTTATGACCCAATCAAAATGAGAAATAGTACATTTAAGTTATAATGAAGATGTGAGATGTGTCTAAATAAAATAAAAATAGTAAAAGTTTACATCTTGCAAAGTAGTCTATGGATAAAAATAAAAGCTAAGTTAAATTTATTTATCAAATATATTGATATAAAAATGTAATCAAAAAAATACAATGATGAATTTATAACATATGTTTATGGGTAGTTAAAAATATATGTGTAAAAATGTATAAAACAAACTGTTAATAATATATTTTTATATTGTTTAAATGTATATTTATAATATAGAATATCTTAAGAGAGATTTATGTTCATTGTTATTATTTTACATTTTTGCTGTCACAACATAGGACACATTCATGGTTTATTTGTCAACTACCGATATGGGAAAAAAACATTTATTTACAACTGTTAAACTGATAGTTCACCCAAAATGAAAATTCTTTAATCGCCCTCTTCTCATTTCAAACCTTTTTAACTTTCTTTGTTCCACAGAACAAAAAAGAAGATACTTTGTAGAACGTTGGTGACCAAACAGCACTGGACCCCATTCACTTCTGTTGTATGGACACAAAACAAATGCAAGTGAATGGTGTCCACTTAACAACTTCTTTCAAAATATCTTCTTTTGTCTTCTGCTGTAGAAAATAAGTCATACAGGTTTGAAATGACTAGAGGGTGACTAAACGATGGCAGAATTTGTATTTTTGTCAAACTATCACTTCAAACTGATGTAGAATGACACTTGGCTCTCTCTCGGTTTGTGTGTGTGTACATAGGTGATCCTGTACTCAGAGGGTTTTGAGTCCAGCAAGACTCTGGCGAGGAAGATGACTCAGATGTACAAGCTGTGCAGCGAGCAGCTCTCCCAGCAGGATCACTATGACTTTGGCATGAGAGCTGTCAAATCCGTGCTGGTCATGGCAGGGTGAGGCACTCGAGGTTCATCTCTGCTCTGCTTTAACTGCAGTCTTGGCGGTCTCAGCCTTGGATGGCACGGGGTGCAGCTCGTTTATGATAGCCTGTGTTCCAAATAATACGCTACAGTAAAAAAGCTGGTGAAAATATCCAGATATGATTGCTTGGCCACTACAGGGGTAGTCCGTTGTTATCGGTCTGCGGGGAAATCAAGTTTTGTTTACAAATTACCAATGAGCTTCAATAAGCTCTTCTGAGGAAGATGCTGGATTTGTTAGTATTTGTGAGTTTGGGATATGAGTCATTTCTAAAAAAATCTAAACGATTGAACATTTTATCTTGTAGACCTGGGGAACATTTACGTTAGCAATATGTAGTCTCTTTAGTTTTAAAGTGCAACTTAAATGTTTAATTTGGATTTGAAATGGTCTTTATTGCAGTGAGCAACCCATAAAGCGGCGGTACATTATTGTGTTTGCTTTCACTTTAGATTTATAATTACCAATAGATTTGACTTAATCTTAAAGTCTTTAAAGATACTTGATAGGTTGAACAGGTTTTTTTAGGTCACCGTCTGTATATACTTTCATTGTCTCAGCCTTTGATCATGAATAAATTTGCTAACGCTTCATCACTGTCTTGAACTATGCAGTTCAAAATGCCTGCGGCGTAAACAGCAATGAAATACAGCTGCCCGAGAAACCTCTAAGCAGATGATTTACACCCATTTGGCAGCGTCTTCATTTGCGCTGGTCTCAGATCAGTTTCTGTACAGCTGGACTTTGCATCTATTTGCGTATACAGTTAATCGTATGCGTTGCTGGATGCCATATGTCACTGACACACTTTATTGGTGCTCGCCTTTTATATCCAGTATAAATTTACTTAATGGTGATCCATTATGGTATTGTTTTATGGAGAATGTCTGACTTCAAATCAACATAGACAACTACAAGAATATATGAACCACTGTTGGTGTGTTTAAAAGAGAGAGGGAGGAGAGATTAAATGTTTACTCTAGGTTTGTCTATAGCTCATGGGAGCATGATCCTGGGACTGGCAATGAGTTTGATTCTAAGGGAATGCACATACTGATAAAATGTGAAGCTCTGTAAGTCGATTTGGATGAATGCAGAAATGAAATTGTGAGCATGAGAGTGGGAGGAGAAGTCATTCTGTGTGAATTAGATCATAAACAGACGTCTTTATGATATACACAAGAGTAATTAGTAGTGCTTGCCGAGCCATGAATGATGCCTCTGATGGTTTGGATGTTGAGGAGAGTTCATTTATTACTCATCTGAGCCATCAGTAAAAATGTTTTTATTTTGCGGGTGCAACAAATTCATAGAATTATAAAAATATTTTATTCTTGTTTGTCACCCTTGCAATGGCGTACCAACATGGTACAAAGCAAATACACAGAGCACAGCTTATGCAGCATTTCTTTAGTAAATGTGAAAATCTAGTTTGATTTGATAAAAGTTATGTTATCTATAAAGGTCGTCATCTGTTTCGTAATGACAATGTACGAAACAGATGACGTATTTATGTATTTATATGCTGTTATAGGTGTAGAGGGTCAAATTGTAGCCATAAACGTTTATACTTACAGTAAGAAAGAATCAATTCATGAGCTGTTGTTAATGTATTCCAGTTCATTAAAAAGAGAGAACCCACACTTCAGTGAGGATGTCGTGCTGATCAGAGCCCTGCGAGACTCAAACCTGCCCAAGTTCCTCAAAGACGATGCCACGTTGTTCAGGTGATCTCTCAAAATGTTTATAATACTACACACAGTAAGGACTGCACTGAGTGCAGCTATGACACGTCAGAGGGGATCTGGTCCTCCCGACTGACCCTGGTTGCTCCCGAGGTTTTTTTTCTCCATTAATCAATTATTGGAGTTTGGGTTCCTCGCCACAGCAGGGCAGTGTTGGCCTGCTCACCGGGAGATTGCATTTATTTATTTAGTAATTAGATATTATTTGTTAGAATGATCTTGCTCGTTGTGTAAACACCATGCACTGTGCTGTGTTTTACCTTTTCTGTTTTTCCTGTTTGCCCCTGTAAAGCTTCTTTGGAACAATGCACATTGTGAAAAGCGCAATATAAATAAACTTGAATTGAATTGAACACAGTTAGGAAACTAGTTTTTTCTTTAGCATATTAAATAAAGATTTGTTAAAGGAGAAGTTCACTTCAAAATTTGCCCCCATTTTTATTCCTACTATGGAAAGTCAATAAAGATATAGATTTCCTGTAGCTCAGTGGTAAGAGCAAGGTTGTGGGTTCGATCCCAGGGGATTGCAAATACCTATGTAAAATGTATAGGATAAAGCAATGTAAGTCGCTTTGGATAAAAGCGTCCGCCAAATGCCCAAATGTAAATGTAAATTTTAAAGCTTCAGGTCACTTACTCGGTTTGTAATATTTTTACAGAGACTGAGAGTGGTAGTAAACTGTAATACAGTATGTTTACTAGAAGTGCTTAAAAATGTGGAATAATACAGATGGAACTATATTGTGACTAAAAATATCCAAAGTAAACAAAAAATAGTTATAATGTCACCCTTTGCCTGGTATTTGATTTGGAGAAATGTTCTAGCATTTTCTTGAAATCTGACCCTCGATGCTTTAAACAATATTGAAGGACTTCCTTTTTACTGTATGAAGTGATTTTCCCCATTATTCAGTCAAATTCATCCATTTCAAACACCTTTTATTAAATCAAACTTTACTTATGAAAAGAAAGAAGCTAATATGTTGGAACAATGAGATTTTTGTCTACAAAACTGGTTTCAGACATTTAAGCATAAACCTTCAGATCAAAAGATTTTTAAGGTGAAGAAAAAACTTTTCACTAAAGTGACCCTAAACTTTTATCTGGCAGGCGTACATACGTACTTAAATAAAACTTACCATATGAGTGTACACATAAAAGGGGATGCATTTAACTGATAAAGAACTATTCATTAACTGTACAAACACCATATCTATCATTTCCAAACATATTTATCACAGTCATTAGACCTTTTTCCAATACAGTCAGTATTTGGATGGCCATCTGATAACAAAATGGTTACAATTCATTCTACACACTTAAAGTGACAGTTCACCCAAAAATAAAAATTCTGTCATCATTAACTCACCCTCTTGTCATTTCAAACCTAATTAACTTTCTTTCTTCCGCACAACACAAAAGAAGATATTTGGAAAAATGTTGTTAACTAGACCCATTTTTGTGTCCATACAATAGAAGTAAATGGGTTCCTGTGCTGTTTGGTTACCAAAATAATTTGTATTTCTACTCTTTTTGTTCTCTTAGTGGCATTCTGTCGGATCTCTTTCCTGGCGTCACCATTCCAGAGCATGACTACGGCGTCCTGCAGTCAACCATTCACTCGTCCCTGTGTCAACGCTCCCTCCAGCCCCTCCCGAGCATCATCAGTAAGGTCATCCAGCTCTACGAGACCATGCTTGTCCGTCATGGGGTCATGCTCGTGGGGCCCACCGGAGGTGGCAAGACCGTCGTCTACCGCATACTGGCGGACGCTTTGGATACCCTATATCAAGCCGGCCACCAAAACCCCTTCTACCGCCCTGTTAAAACATACGTGCTCAACCCAAAGTCTGTTAGCATGGGCGAGCTTTATGGTGAGGTGAACCCGCTGACCCTGGAATGGCGGGACGGTCTGATGGCGTTGTGCGTTCGAGCTGCTGTCCAAGACTTCAGTGAGGACCACAAATGGGTGATCAGTGATGGACCGGTGGATGCGTTATGGATTGAGAACATGAACACGGTGCTGGATGATAATAAGATGCTTTGCTTGGCTAACAGTGAGAGGATTAAGCTCACACCTTCCATACACATGGTGTTTGAGGTGAGTCAAGCACACGCACTCGCATGTCTTCATTAAATTCCTCAGGCGCTTCCTGTTTAATGAAATGCTAGTCACGCATCCTCCCGCATCTTTCTCAATCAGTTGCAGGACCTGGCGGTGGCGTCTCCTGCCACGGTAAGCCGTTGCGGCATGGTGTACATCGACCCAGAGGAGCTGAAGTGGAAGCCGTACGTTCAGACGTGGCTCACGGGCCTTTGCGAGAAGGTGAACCCTTTAATCCTTCCCAAAGGACTCACTAAAGCAGAGTGTTAACATTGCTCCATTGCCCTTGAAGCAATAAGAAGTCTTAATCAATAGTTTTATAGACAGACATTAAAGAGAAGCACTATCACAACCTTCCAGTTCATTGTTTAGAGAAACGTGTGTGTTTGTGTGTGTTCAGATTACAGAGCCCATAGGTGTGTATATGATGGAGCTGTTTGAACGATATGTGGAGAAGGGCCTCCAGTTTGTTTCAAAGCACTGCGTGCAGGCCATCGCACAGGTGGACATCAGTAAAGTCACAACCCTCTGCTGTCTACTGGAAGCGCTGCTGTATAGCAATGGGGCTCCTAACCTCAGATTGGTATGGTGTAGCTCAACTCTCACCAACATGGATTAGTTTAGCATATTGCATAACATACAGCCGCGGAAAAAATGAAGAGCCCAAATGTTCTGTCATTGAGCATTTCTAGAGGTATTGTGGCCATTCCAGTCCAGCGTTTGTTGAATTTGAACAAAATCAAACCTCAGGAGTGACTTAAAGTAATCCAACAGAAATATGAAAGGCTTACTGCAGGACAAGACACATGAAAACTGTGGTTGTCACATAAAAAATACATGTAGAACTTTTCCTAAATACTGTACATGCACCAATACTACTGTTGCATTGCTTAAACGTGAATCTGAAGTTAAAATACAGAGCGTCTTTTTCTGTTATTTTTACCTTTTTCCCCAGTTTTCGTTTTCCGCAAATAAATGCAAATGGCAACAATATTTTTATTTGAAAATTGGGAGAAATATTTGAAGTAGTTAGTTGCCAGCTGTAAATAGCCTACAGTTACGGTAAATTTTACTTCTTGAAAAAAGATCTGTTTATTTATGTATTTTTTCATATGAATGTTTCTGCTGTTTAAGAAGGGACTCGAGGACATGGGTTTTTACCACAGTCAGAGGCAGTGGGATCAAGTTACTCTGAAAAGTATTTAATTACTAGTTACTAATTACATATTCAATAGCGTAATTAAATTACTTTACATATTACACTTTCCAAAAATGATTGAATTACTCATTACTAATTACTTTCTTTGTCCTATATCTAGCTTGATTAGTTAAGTGATTCAAGGATAGACATGAAGCGGCTCTTTTAATTCATTCAAATAAATAATATAAAACTACATAAAGTAGTGTTATAAACTGAACAAAGTGTTACTAATGTGAGAATTATATTAGAGTATTGATATTAAAAGTTAAACTTTAAATTTTGATGTCAATTCCACTATTGTACACACATATTTTTCACAAAGTATTTAGTTTAATTAAATCAAAAGTAACTGTAATTAAGTTACAGTAGCTCATTTCTTATTAACTAGTTTCGACCAACACTGGTTATAGGGCTAGTTCATCCAAAAACAAAAATCTTAGTATTTCTTTACTCTCATTCTGAACTTCAATATGACTTTTCTGCCAAACACAAAAGAAGATTAGTTTGATGTCTCAGCGGTTTTGTGTCTAGTGGACATTTATGGCGGCCAATGTTTTTTCCTTAAACAATATTCTTCATAATGTCTTCTTTTGTGTTTCGCAGAAGAGTGAAATTCTTACAGGTTTGAAATGACATGGAGATTAGTAAATGATGAAATAATTCCTTATTTAGAGTATGGCTGTGGTATTCATTCAGAATTATTATTTTAGTATAATAAAATACATTTTTTTTCTTTTTTTGGTATCTTTTTGCAGGAATCCAGTAAGTTAAACGGTGTGATATGTCAGACATTTGTGTTCTGCTATCTGTGGGCGGTTGGAGGAAACTTGATTGACAGCCACTGGGACACATTTGACACCTTTATAAGACAGCAGTTTGAAGACAACAACGATGCAAAGGTAAATTTCAATAACATTGATTGATTTTAATTGTAGGTAAATAGGAATAAAAAACAACACAACTGACTACAATGTCAAGTTTAATTAAGCTTTGCATAAACGTCTTTGGTTTTTACAATTTTGCAACCTTGCCACGTCTTTTCTAATACATTTGATGTTATCAGAAAGGTCATGAATTATTTCCTGAGTCCTATCATAATGAATTTTCAATGATCATAAACTTAGTCAAGTTTCTGTGTCAAGCTCACATGGAACATTAAAGACACCGCAGATCCCTCTGGGCTTGATCCTTGATAAAGCACATTAACCTGACTTACAGTCGAGGTCATTTAAATATACATATCTCATAAAGAGGACTATGTTCTTTTCATAATCCTCTTTTGGATCTGATCGTCTTATTTATTGCTTGCTTTCATAAAAATGTCCTCTAGAATATTTCATGAGAGAGAGATTGATGGAAAACAATATGTTCCGGTGCTTCGTGGAATGGTATTTATTTCAGAAGGTCAGAATGCAGCGAGAAGTGTCATTATTAGTATTCCAAAGAGCGAATCCAAAAGAGTTAGAGTAGGGGAGGGGTGGGGTGGAAGGCAGAAGAAAAAGGAGGTGGAAAGAGTTGGGTAGAACCTGCCTGGATAATACAGTACACATTTTTAGTGAGAGATCAGGGTCTTTCTGGTCTGCTCTCTGATTATGTGGGTTCATAGCATTGTTAGTAGGGGTGTAAAAATTAACTCAGGCTACCAGGAGCCCCAATCTTCATAAACACACTTCCGTTCACCTTCACATTCAGACACAAACAACTCATCACCTTTATCTTACCACATCGCACCATGTTTGACATCAGAAATAAGACAGGATGCAAGCCTGATGCAATGCATCTTAAAGCAACACTTTGTAGTTTTTCGACCATGAAAATAATATCTGTAAAATCGATTAAGTGGTAGAACAACTCTTAAACGAAATAATTCTACTGCCCCTGCCACCTGAGCAGCCTCATAGCTGCTACAAACACACTCTGTAAGTTCTGTGTTGGGGTCGGTACACACAGCCCCACCCATCCCCTGCCTGTGGAAGAGTGCGACAACGTTTCTGCATTCCATCAGCTTAGTATACAAGTTTACGTGTATTGAGCAACCCACTGGAAAGCTTATACAGCAACGTTATTTACAACACTGTTAACAGACAATTGCGCTTGTCAACCACATGGGGAAACCCTTGAGCAAAAGTTCCATAGTATTGCTTTAACAATTACTTTTGTCTGTTTAAATCTGTTTCAGGCCACTAATTGCTGAAAGATAAATTGTGGAAATATTTATTTATAAATCTTTGTCTCTCTCTTTCTGACTCTCTCTTTTATAGTTGCCCAGTGGAGGTGATTTGTGGAGTCTGTATATGAACTTTGATACTTGTTCCTTGGAGCCATGGGAGAAGATTATTCCCTCCTTTAGTTACAACAGCGAGATCCCCTTCTTTGAAATGTTGGTACCCACAACAGACACTGTAAGATACGGATACCTGATGGAAAAACTACTGTCTGTCAATCACTCTGTCCTCTTTACTGGCATCACCGGAGTAGGGAAGGTAAGGCGGGCATACATTTAATTGAAAAGCAAAGTTATGTTTGTTCTACAGAATTTGCCACTAGAATTTGACTAAACTAGTCTTACTGTGTGTTTTAGTCCGTGGTGGCACGAGCATTGTTGAACAGCGTGCAGGAAAAAGCAGGTTACGTCCCTGTTTATATCAACTTCTCAGCCCAAACTTCATCAGTCAGGACCCAAGAGATCATCGAGTCGAAACTGGAGAAAAAAAGAAAGAATTTACTGGGTAAGGAACAGGACAAACATACTTATATTCACACATAATATAGAGTTTTGTTATTAGTGAGGAAATCTAACAGAATGTCGTATTTAGAAATTATTAGTGTGATGGTGTTAACTTGGATGTTTATGCTTTTCAGGTGCTCCGGCTAATAAAAAGATTGTGGTGTTTGTGGATGACCTGAATATGCCAAAACTGGACAGTTATGGCTCTCAGCCACCCATAGAGCTCCTGAGACAGTTCCAGGACTTCCACGGCTTTTACGACAGAGAAAAATTCTTCTGGAAGGAGATACATGTAAGGATCAGTCATAAAAGTTGTCATGTGAATGTGTTTGATCTTGGCGGAACTAGATTTGACACTGATGTTGCTGTTGCATGGAAAGTATGAAAACTTGCTGCTGCCAATAAACATGTGCTGCAATACTCTTCAAAGAGATCTAGACAGGTGGAGCTGGGGTGGAGGTGTGTAATTTTAAGCGATGTAAGAGTTAGTACTTTTTACAACACGCTAAGCAAAAAATAAACAAACAAATAAATTATTAAATTTAATGATAGAAGAACTATGTATACAGACGCGCACACACACACACACACACACACACACACACACACACACACACAGATTATAGGATGTCATGTTTCCTTGCCATAATACAGAAAAACTAAACAGGATTTGTTCTGGTGTTATCTTGTTTCAAATACATGCGGGAGAGGGGATACTAAAAGAACTGTTAACAGAACGTTCTTAATCTTCTTAAGACCTAATTTGTCTTAATTTATCTCAATCTCTGTCTCCCTGTCTGTCTCTTTGGAGATGAAAAATAATATACTTTGTAGTGTTTATCAAATCATTAGCAGAACTAATGCTTGATGTTTCAAGTTGCCACTGATTATGTTGTTTCACTTTGGAAATTATGAAATATGACGTATTTATAATTCACCTACTTCTAGTAAACCCTGTTTTTTAAAACACCATCCCTTAAGGTAAAAGTGCATAATGTAAGAAAGGACAATTATGAGATTTGGCAAGGTAACAGGAAAGAACGATATGAGTGTAGACTATGCAGTCAATACTCATCAATCTCCAATATGGTACGATGAAATAAAAAACAAAAATGTGACAGGCGGGCAGAATCCGCTCCAGGTTAAAAGAATGATTTGTGGTTCTGAAGTGAGTTTCACCCTTGAGGAAATTAATCTGGTTTAGTATAGCTCTTTAGTGGCCGAATATGACATAGCTTTGACTTTGAGGCTACACCGACTATACTGTCGTTTGAAGAGTAATTGGTAATTACATTTTCCAGATGTCATGATGGCTCTTTTCAAATTTGGATATTAATCAATAGCACATTAATTTCTTCCAGCAAAGATTTGATGAGAAGGGTGAAAGTGTCAAAAAATGTAATTTATATCCTGTGGATGTTTTTTCATATGCACTAATTCCACTGCACTTCTGTCTTTCACCCTAAAGGATATGACAATAGCAGCTGCCTGTGCGCCCCCTGGTGGAGGTCGTAACCCTGTGACCCCTCGTTTCATCCGGCACTTTAGCATGCTGTGTCTTCCGACACCCTCCGAGCACAGCCTCAAACAGATCTTTAAGGTCAGACATGGTTGCACTCATTTTTAATAAACATGGTGAATAAACGTTTAGCCCAATAGTGACTCATTATTATAAAAAAGAATGCAGTCGGTAATAAGGGGAGGGTTACAAAATAAATACCATCATTTTTAAGTTGTGCAAGAAGACAGTTCTGTCTGTTTTGATAAAAAAGTTACAGTTTGAGCTGTCCGTGGTTCTGAACTTCCAAATAGAGACCTAGAGCTGTCCATGGTTCTGAATGGACAGCCTGAGGTCTTATTTACCCTTTAGCTTGGCACTGTTGATCCACCAAACGGTTTGTGTAACTTACTTTCTTATATTGAAAATAACATTCTAAACAAAATATGGTGCTTTTGAAATTATATTGAGAAAAACCTTGACTGCACTCGTTGCAATTGTCGCTTTGGATGAAAGTATCTGACAAATCCATTAACGTAATGTAAATGTACTTCTACAAGTGCTCTACCATCTGACTTTTCCACTTAAGCATTTAACAGATGCTTTATCCCAAGCGACATGCAAAAACTTACACTCTTACCCTCATGCAAATTCTTTTGCTTGACTGTCATACACTCTAAAGCTGTACACATTGACTTCTTTTGTGCTGGTTTATGTTTGTAGGCGATTTTGGGTGGTTTCCTCACCGAATTCCCCATAGCAGTCAGACAAGCAGCGGACAGTATCGTTGATGCTGCTGTTGAGATCTACCGGCGTATGAGCGTGGACCTGCTTCCCACACCGGCCAAATCTCATTATGTTTTCAATCTTAGAGACCTCTCCAAATGTGTGCAGGGTAGGACATGCACAAAATCAAGGGTATACACCAGCAGACATTACAAACATGAAGACATACAAAACCAATTGCAGCTAAAACTCCACATTCATGCCAAAAGTCGTATTTTATCTAGTGCATCAGTTGTGCTTGAACACAATGAATAGGTTATTTTCTTATAGAGTTCTCAAGTGACCATTAAAAATGCTCCTTTCTACTTTAATGGCGTCTTGGGGACAGTTAAAATGCTTTGCTATGGTTTACAACTGTTCCAGGTAAGGAAGTGTTGGCAGTTAATCTCTGGGGTAACTGTCTGCCTAAACTAAATCTGAAAGGCACAACTATCATCTTATGATGTTTCATTTGTGTTTAAAGGTCACAGACAAGTTCATCTGTCACTGTGCATTAAGCAGTAGATGTTAAACTGTTTACGTCTGTGGTTCAACATCAAAACAAATTGGTTATTACCAAAAGGTGGAGCATCTACATGAATATATGAATATATACTGTATATTAGATTCAACTTTATTGTCATTACACATATACAAGTACAGTGTAACGAAATGTAGTTTAGGTCTAACCAGAAGTGCAATTAGCAAGTGCAGATATACAGTGTGAATAAATACAGAATACAATATTAGGAAAATACTATACAAATGTTGTATGAAAATATGACAGTCGGTATGTACTATGAACAATATATACAGAAGGCTATATACTGTGAACATTAAGGTACAGGTGGTTATGAACAGATAACAATATAGACAATACAATAGTGCAAGTGACTTGAGTGTGCAATAGTTACAGACATTAGCTATTAAAGTTACAGTGCAGTAGATGAGTTAATGCGGTTATTAAAGGTACAGTGCAGTACATGAGTTAATGCAGTTGTTGAAGTTATAGTGCAATACATGAGTAGATGCAGATAATACAGTTACAGTGTATTAGATGAGTTAGTGCAGTTATTGAAGTTACAGTGCAGTATATGCGTTAATGCGGTTATTAAGGTTACAGTGCAGTAGATGAGTTAATGCAGTTATTGAAGTTACAGTGCAATAGATGAGTAGATGCAGTTAGTTATGCAATAAATGCAATAGATGAGTTACAGAGTATATGAGTATATGAGTGTCACTTTTGTTTTCTTTATGTGTGTGCAGGTATGCTGCAGTGTGAGCCGACCACAGTGAGAGATCAAATGCAGATCTTCCGTTTGTTCTGTCACGAGTGTCAGCGCATCTTTCACGATCGACTCATCAACAACGAGGACAAGACTTACTTTAACAACATCCTCTCTGAGATGGCCAGTAAGCACATGCTTAGAGTCCTTATACAGTATATTTCCGGGCCAGAAAGTAAATTTGAGTTATCACAGCAGGTTTTAAATATATCCATTCTAAAACATCATTAAATCTTGTTTACATTACATTTTTAAAATCAAAACCTTTAAACAGTATTCTATCAAGAATTTTGAATAGAGGCAGATACTGTAGAGTAAAGAAATGATATAAAACTCCTCACGGCACTGCATGATATTATCAGAATGATCTATTTATTATTATTTTGGCCTCAATCTGTCGCTCAGTTACGACAGAGGCTGACTTATCCTGAACTGTTCCCTTAACCCAACAGGTAATTATTTCAGCATAAACATAGAGCCCATGTACTTTGTGAATCAGCCCATCATTTTTGGAGATTTCATCAAGGTAATATTTATTTTGGGGTATTTTCTTATATCTTTTACTCACTGATTATATTTGCATTAGGTACAGAATGATTTTATGTGTTTATGTACTAGGTCTTTAATAAAATTAATTGAATATACTATTATACTATAATAAATATATTGCTGTATCTTCTAACCTTCTCCCTATTTTATTGTTTTAATTTTTTGTAATAAATCATTATAATTAGTTCCTCTTTATGTTTGTCATTGGGTTTTGCAAATATCTAACGAACAAAAAGTATTTAAAAAGACTTTTCAATTTCGACAACAGTATTTCTTCATTTAAAAAGTAATGGTTTTCTTTTCATTTCCTGGAAACAGTGAATTTGAACATTCAAGGTTTCAAAAGGACGGCGGGAATATTGTTTTGAAGGGATAGTTTACAACAAAAAAAAAAATTCTGTCATGAATTACTCACAATCCAAACCTGTATAAATATGTTTGATTGGTTAAACACAGAGAAAGATATTTGGACAAATGCTTGTAACCAAACAGTTCTTGGACCCCATTGACTACCATAGCACGATAAATGTTAGTCAAAAGTGCCCCAGACCTGTTTGCTGTCCTGCATTCTTCAAAATATCTTCTTTTGCGTTCAACAGAACAGACAAAAACTATTTCTATTTACTATTTTTTACTATGGTAATCAATGAGGTCCAAGAACTGTTTGGTCATATGCATTCTTCCAAATATCTTTCTCTGTGTACATACAAACAAACTTTATTTATCCAGAACAACTCGGAAGTAAGTAAATGATGACAGAATTTATGTTTTTGGTTGAACTATCCCTTTAATTAAATAACTATAGCATTCCGTTGTTTCTAAATTCAATGATTAATTATATTTTTGGAACACCGTGCAGGTTGGTGCAGACAAAGCTGACCGCGTGTACGAGGATCTAACAGACATGGAGAAGATCCGTCAGGTGCTGCAGGAATACCTGGATGACTACAACACCACCTTCTCCAAGGAAACCAAGCTTGTGTTCTTCCAGGATGCCATCGAACATGTGTCAAGGTCCGCAAGCATTTCTTACTTAAGCCAACCACAAAACTGGCATTCCATGAATAATGCCATCTAGGCCTCTACCATGCAGTGTTTTATTTGTCCATCAAAATGACTTGTATTTTCTTTCCTATACGTAGAATCGCTCGCATGATTCGACAAGAACGCGGCAACGCCCTGTTGGTCGGCGTCGGCGGCACTGGAAAACAATCGTTGACACGTCTGGCTGCTCATATGTGTGGCTACCGCTGCTTTCAGATCGAGCTGAGTCGTGGTTATAATTACGACAGCTTCCACGAAGACCTGCGCAAACTGTACAAAATGGCAGGAGTGGAAGGCCAGGACATGGTCTTCCTCTTTACAGATACTCAGGTACAGCCAAAACTGCTTTAAATCTACCTTTTGCCCTTTTGGAAGGAAAGGCCTAGGTTAAAATGATCATAAAAGTTCTATGCACTCAGATCTGTACAGTACGTTCTACTAGCTATTATAATTTTTCCAGGTGAGAGAGTATTATTAAAGCAATAAATGTCCTTTTTACTATCCTCTCTTTTTAAAAGCATCCTGGTCCTCACGTTGCCCTCAATGCTCCTAGGACAACACAGGATTAGGGTGTCTATCTGACCCATCTATGTTTAGAAATGCCGAGAGTGGTGTGAATGTGTGGGTACATCTGTATTCTGCCTATTGTGTGTCCCACAATGACATCGCTTATATTTCTTCTCCTTCAAAGTCAATAGATAGTCGGTTTACAAAATTCCCTTTCGTTGATCTGAAATCGTTTCGTTTGATTGATGCAAGTCAAAATCAGGTTGTGCACATTTGGAATGTCCGGGTCACTCTTAAACCTTTCCTGAAAGCTAGTTGTATGATTTACCGATATGCGGTTATTGCTGTAATTTGGATGCAGAGAGGTACGCTCCGAGCTGTGGAGGAGACTGTGGGTCATCTCTGTTATGACTCCGGGCGCACGGCCAGAACTGTAATACTGTCTCATAGAAGCACACACTGCATCTGCTTCGTGATTCAGCATACAGCCAGTTATGAACCTTCAATTAATTTTGGAACAGTTCTCAATGAGACACACACAGACTGGTGGGTAATATAGAAACAGATACAGTAGTATATTAAAGGGATAAGTCGTGCCAAAACTCCCTTGGCTGTTATAAAATGCACTGTAACCCACTGCTTCGTGGGTTTATAAAGCTTATAAAGCAATGATTCCATATGTGTAGCAAGGTTTAATAAAATAAAGTAAATAAAGTGATATTTAGGCTAGGTAATGCAGCAAGCCGTAATACTCGGCTCAACCAAACAGAATCAGGGACCAGAACTAACCGTTTTATAAACTGTTGTAACACTCAGCACTATTGGCAAAGGTAACACAGTTAATAAGGGAATTGTATATACATTCACCTAAAGGATCATTAGGATCACTTGTGCAATTTCTCTTTAATGCAATTATGGTGGTGGTGTAATGGTGTGGGGGATGTTTTCTTGGCACACTTTAGGCCCCTTTGTGCCAATTGGGCATCGTTTAAATGCCATGGCCTACCTGAGCATTGTTTCTGACCATGTCCATCCCTTTATGACCACCATGTACCCATCCTCTGATGGCTACTTCCAGCAGGATAATGCACCATGTCACAAAGCTCGAATCATTTCGAATTGGTTTCTTGAACATGACAATGAGTTCACAGTACTAAAATGGCCCCCACAGTCACCAGATCTCAACCCGATAGAGCATCTTTGGGATGTGGTGGAACGGGAGCTTCGTGCATCCCACAAATCTCCATCAACTGCAAGATGCTATCCTATAAATATGGGCCAACATTTCTAAAGAATGCTTTCAGCACCTTGTTGAATCAATGCCACGTAGAATTAAGGCAGTTCTGAAGGCGAAAGCGGGTCAAACACAGTATTAGTATAGTGTTCCTAATAATCCTTAAGGTGAGTGTACAGTATGTTGGATTTAAAAGACAGGGAAACAGCACTAAATAACAGATACTGTATATATTTACCAAATGACACTGAAATGTACTAATATACTAAACAGTATATTAAAGTCATTGGTCTGTTTGTTTCAAAAGATTATCATAAAACAGTCCAACGACAATCCAAGAATAATAATCCCCTGTATATTGAATCAAAAAAGTAATGATTCAGAGTGCGAGTGCACGTGCTAGTGCTGGAAAGGTAAGTATCTACAAAGAGCTCTCCACAATCCAGGCATTAGACAAACATCAACTAGTATCCGTTAAGTGCTAAACCCTGCTGCTCCTTTTATATCAAGCAGGTTACTTCCTGTCACATTCACATCCACATGACAGGTAGAGAGTCCCAATCCATAAAGCTAACACACATATTTCTTAAGAGAGGTAAAATGGACAAGGAAACATGTAAAAACCCTTTAAAACTCAGATACATAAAATTACTGTTATACACAGAGTGGGAAAACATATGTCCCTTATGGCTGTGTATCACAATGTATGTTTAGTGACATTTATGCACATTCAAGTGAGTGTTTTGAGTTGCCCTTAAGAGAGCGGATACAATTCAGTGCTTGATAGATTGTCACTCAATGTCAAAGTCATTGTTTTTCAAATGTGCCCTAAGAGGACGTCCGACCGTTGAGTTCATATTCTTGAAAAAACTCATAAACATTGGTGGGTGTTTTCAAGTCTGCCTCTTTGTTTTTGTGCTTGGGTAGTGTTGTCCAATGTAACTGTTAATTTGTTTAGATTTGTTTACAAATAACACTTATTACAAGGAGTTAATGTGTAGTATTCAGTAGGTTGATTTAGAGGCATTAGTTGCATGACAATAAAACAAAGCACCACTGACATAGGGCTGGGTTTCCCGAAACCTTTGTATCACTACATTCTTCTTGAGAATATATCGCTACCACTCTTAAGGTATAACCGAAGAATGATGTACTGTAGCATTAAGAAGGTTTCGGGAAACCCAGCCTTGTACATCATATATGTTGTAAACAATAATAAATGTTAAACTGAAGTTAAAAGAATCAAGAAGTTAACTCCCTGGTTGATCCAACGATTCTCCTGTTTTACACAACTGTTTTAGATTGTGGTGGAGGAGTTCCTGGAGGACATTAATAACATGCTGAACTCTGGTGAAGTACCAAACCTGTTTGAGAAGGATGAGCTGAAACAGGTGCTTGCTGCCGTAAGCCCCAAGGCCAAAGAGTTTGGCATCTCAGAAGGAAACAGGGATGAGGTAAATATTGTAATTTTCCTATCCGTCCATTTGCCAGTCTTGTAACCAATTATGCAGCCATGTAAGTGCAAAACTGTATATTATCAGCTACTCTGAGATTCTTTTTGTTCAGAGGTCACGTGACATTTCATATCTTTGTGTCTCCAGGTCTTCCAGTTCTTCATCTCTCGTGTGCGGGAGAAGTTGCACATAGTGCTGTGCATGAGTCCTGTTGGTGACGCCTTTCGGTCGCGCTGCCGCATGTTCCCCTCGCTGGTTAACTGCTGCACTATCGACTGGTTTGTACAGGTCAGACCGCTTCGCTTAACACAACCTCTCGCTTTTGAACTTTTCTGTCGGTCTGTAATTTCAAACCAGAGTTTAAGGAAAAGATGACAATGCCACTCACCTTCACAGTGTTAGGCCATGCATTTGGAATTAATTTGAATAAGCAACCACAAGCGCATACATTGCGTTTGAATTAAAGTCATTGATATAATTCTGAGTGCACACATCTTTTTTTCATGCAAATAAGGCTCATGGCACTTTGCCAATACCAATAGGGTATGTCGAATGTCACCAGACTAAACCAGTGAGCAGGTTTATGCTACCCTGACAAATATTCATATAAGCCTAACCTGAACTACTGTTTGGGCTTCTTGTTCACAGCAAATGATTGAAAGTTGATTTGTTCAACCTTTTATAACTGCAGTACATGTCTTACACCGTTTGCAGTCATACTTTTAGCTATAGACCAAATAAAATACACTATATTAAAACATACTGTAGCTAAAAAGTATCTTGATTGTTTTAAAGAGAGTGTTAAGACAGATTCTATTTTCTTGGTAAAAATCATGGTTACAGTATTACAAAAACCTATTTTTTAGTACTTTAAAGCGTTTTTTTAACGCAATGTTCCATGAATAAATTAAGTGAATTACCAAAATTATTTAAGCACATGTCACATGATAAACTTAAAACAAATCAAAAAGAAATATTAATTTGAGCATTGGAGTTAACTTCTTGATTTTTTTAACTTACGTTTAACATTTATTATTGTTTACAACATATATTATGTACCAGGCTGGGTTTCCTGAAACCGTCTTAATGCTACAGTACGTCATTCTTCAGTTATACCTTAAGATAAACATGATACAATTAAGTTGAATTCACTCAATAATGTGTGCATTTACAAATCAGAGATTTTTTCTGTAATTTTAACTTCATTTTTGGTTAAAAAAACAAGAATACAATTTTGTTAAGTGAAGTTTACTCAATTCATTTTTTGAAATCTACTACGACACAGAATTTTTTTTACAGTGTGGAGCAAACGAATTACAACAAAGCCATATTGGGAAGTGGTGGAACTGGGTGTTTTAATTAGAATAACGTGTGTGTGGTGTG
This sequence comes from Triplophysa tibetana, assembly GCA_008369825.1. Taxonomy (NCBI): domain Eukaryota; kingdom Metazoa; phylum Chordata; class Actinopteri; order Cypriniformes; family Nemacheilidae; genus Triplophysa; species Triplophysa tibetana. The sequence continues at coordinate 22,115,952 of CM017896.1, read as the reverse complement.
TGTTTGTCTGTTCAGGTTTGTTTCGGATGTGTTGTTTGTTGTAATGTTGTGATACAGTAGGTATGATTAATTGCAGTGTGCTGTTCATTAGCTTTAAGCACCGAGCCCGTATATGTGGTTACCCTACTTTTATTTGCTTATTTGTTTTATCAGCCTGTGCTTGTTTACTTATGTGCTTGTGTACACACAGTCACACAGATATTTGAAGGTGACCGCCGGTATGGTTCTCACTGAAATAATAAGGAATTACCCCTTATGATGTTTTCCAAGGCTGTTGAACTGTTCTTTTTGTGTTCAGCTACCATTATGCAAAAAAGTAATCGTTTATCTCAAAATGAAAATTGTGACATTATTTACTCCGCCGCAACTTAATGTGCAGGGATATGTTGAATGAACTTCTACGGTATGAATGCTTTATTCAAAGTTATGTAAATTCATACAGTAGAGTTTTAATACATTACCAGATAAATGAACAGTTATGCGAACTGAAAGTGCATGAAAGTACATAACTGATGGTCATTTCAGAGTATTTATTTAACTGCGGAAACATTAAATGTTTTATACTGCAAAACCTAACTTTGATTTTATTAGACAATTACTGTACTTAATCATTACTTAACTTTACATTTTACCTTTACATTTATTCATTTAGCAGACGCTTTTCTCCTAGGCAAAATTAGAGATCATTTAACATTTTAAGCATTTTGCCACAACATTGCTTATACTGTCGCTTTTACAGGTACTTGCCACAACATAACCTTTGTCCAAAAATTTGTCAATACATTACTTTGTAGTTTTAGACCAAAAATGTAGTAAATCCATGAAAATCGTCTTTTGTTTATACTCACTTAAAATGCCATGAGACATACCTATACGTCTGAATATTTTAATTCCACAATGTAAATGTACGTTTTTTAAGAAGTTGTGTTTTACTTTAATTTGTAGTTTCTTTATGAAGTTTAACATGCTAAATATGAAAATCAAATTAATTAGATTACTCACAAAAACAAAAAAATATTTACAGACATTAATACATTTCGGTATTTTTGCCTGTACACAGAAACAACAGTTTAACATAAAAGTTCTTAAAAATGAGTCGTCCAAAACGTCAGATGGGATTTTGATAATTTTTGTCTTTTTTTACTAATACTGTCCTCATGAACCAAGTTCCACACGTAGTCACCCATCATCTCCTTATCCCACCTTTCCTGTGCTACAGACATTTCTATAATTTTCTGGCATTGACAATTGGAGAATATTTTTTTAAATATGTAAACGCTTTTGTATATTTGCAATATACCGATTTATCGTAATAAATGATTAAGCTCAAAATATCCTTTTGCTAAATATACACATAGACATTGATGCTACAAGAAAATAAATATTGCCACAATAATAAACACCGCAGAGTAGTACAAGAAAAGGTTGGGCGAAACAATTATTTGTTACACTGTGTTATTTATGTTTGGTTAAAGATAAGAACTAAACATTTAAACAGTTCAGAGATAAAATAGGTTTTAGCACATTACTGATGTTGCTTCATACAATATGGTTTTGCTATGAAGTCACCGTTCCGTTTTCTTTGGTCCCTATTTAGCACAATATATTTATCTTGGCAATGATGAAAATGCATGTCACAATGGAGTTGTGTGCGTATTTCTTATGAATCAAGTTTATTCAATTATTATCAGATAATAATTTCCATATAATCTTTGCTATTTTCTGATCTCATGAGAACATGTTTACATTAATTGAGTACTGTCAACTCAGACTAGGCCTACAGAAAATATTTAACATTACCGACTGATCTTGAGTTGTGTGAACTAAAGATTTTATGTAAAGAATACTAATGTAAAACTCGTTTCTCTGCTGCATCCAATTAAGTTGCTATTTAAACACAAATTGTTTTACAAATTTAGTTTCTCAAAATGTTAGTTTCACAAAAATGTTTGTTGTCAAAGATTTCCACACAAATGTCTAGTTAAGTCAACTAATTCAATGTTGTCATGTGTTTCTTTGCAGTGGCCTCGTGAAGCTCTGCTCTCTGTGTCCCAGACATTCTTCCAGCACGTGGAGTTTGGCAGCGAAGAGATGAAGCAGTGTTTTTCAGAGATGTGCGTGGAGATCCACGTCAGCGTCACTGACATGGCCGAACGTTTTTATTCCGAACTGCGCAGACACTACTATACAACACCCACCTCCTACTTAGAGCTCATTAACCTGTACCTGAGTATGCTTGGAGAAAAGAGACAACAGCTGCAGGCGGTGAGGAGGCGGGGCTATGGATCATTATTACACAACATCATTTGCGTCATTCAAATCACAAGTAAATTGCAAAATGGATCGGTTGTTAGCTTTGTAATATTAAAGTAAATTCTATCTAAACTGGATGATTTATTAGATTGAACGAGCTGTGGAAAATATCACTGACCCATCTGTGACTGACACAGACAAAGATAAGCAGAGATGTTTGACCTTTAAATTGAAATCAGATTTGTTTACGCAGGCTCGGGATCGTGTGAAAAATGGTCTCACTAAACTTCTGGAGACAAATGAGCTGGTTGATAAGATGAAGCAGGACCTCTCTGCTCTGGAGCCTGTGCTCAAACAGAAATCCATTGATGTTGATGCACTTATGGAGAAACTCGCTGTGGACCAAGCCAGTGCTGACAAGGTGTGTGTGTGTCTCAATAAGTTGCCAATAATAGAAACTCTTCTGCTCTCCTCTCAAGAACTCCCTCCTTTTCGCAATACATTTTTGGTTTTAGACTAATAAACATTTGAATTATCATCTTTCAACATGCCTTTAACTTATTGACATCTTTGTCTGTAGGTTCGCAAGGTTGTAAAGGAAGATGAAGCTTCAGCTAAAATAAAAGCAGAAGACACTCAGGCAATTGCAGATGATGCACAGCGTGATTTGGATGAAGCTCTGCCCGCTCTCGAAAGTGCTAACAAGGCCCTCAACTCTCTGGATAAAGGAGACATCTCTGAGTTGCGTGTTTTTCCCAAACCACCGGACCTGGTCATGACTGTGATGGAGGCAGTGTGCATCCTACTCAACAACAAGTCAGTCCTCCCTTTATATAAAATGTAATGACACGTTTTTATATATGCGTAAAGACCACTGAGCAAGGTGTAAACCCTGGCCCAGAAGCACTTACGTCAACTGAAGTGGTCTGTCCAATTCAGCTTCCATTGTTTATCTAGTGTCTAGATTTTTTTATCAAAATATATTTTGTGGTGTAGGCCACTGTTTCGCCGGCTTTGCTGACAGATCTGAAGACACAGAAGTCATATTACATTGCAATTCTTTATGGTAAAATAAGCCGCAATCTACAGTAGCTTCATAAAAATAGGAAAATATGCCCTGACACCAGGGCCTGAAGTTAACTTTTTTGACCACCAGCCACTGTGGCAGGTGGATTTAAAAATCCACCTGCCACAGTAACTTTTTACCAGCCAGTTTTATTTACCGCAGCTGTCTCCTCCGGAAGGGCAGTCTTTGATATTTTGCAACTTATTGTGTGTAGGTGGGTTTTTGATGACTCGTGGTCCTTAATTGCGTCTAATTTTAAGTTTTTATTCCCGATTACAAAAGAATTTGACTTCGCTTTCTCTGAGCCATACATACGGCAGTCACTGCAGTACATTTCATCTGTACTGCGGTCATAAATCAGCCACTCACGAACCTTGCCGTTGTCGCCAATTGTCCACTTCTTATTAAAACGCCGTCTTTTACTTTTCTTTGAATCATCCTCATCTTTTTGTTGGTTGTTCGTTTCAGCTGGCCTCTTTACCCCAGTAAAGTGCCGCCACATTTTGAGCTAAAATCATACGAAATGGCGGACTTAAAAAAAAAATAACAGACGCAAAAACTGATGAATCACTCAATTCTCATTGGCTTCCCGCCAATGTGGCCGGTAGATTGACAGTTTTACCCGCCAATTGCAAAATTCACCCGCATTTGGCGCGTGGTTGGGTGTTAATTTCAGGCCCTGCCTGACACATCATAAACCCCCTCGGGCGGTACAGTATGACACGACATTAACACAAGAAACTCTGACTGTGTAGCATCTGTGATTTTACCGCTCAATCATTAATCTCATTATTCTATATTTCTTCTCCATCTGCCTCATCATGATCTTAATTATGATCACTATAAGACACCCAATGAATGGGTGTTTAAAATGTCACAACAAGACTGTATCATTTCTGTCTGTTAACCCCTCTTTTATGATAAATTATAAATATATAAAAAAAGTGCAATGTTTAAGCAAAATGCAAAAAATTGCTAATTGTTTCAGACCCTCCTCCTTTTATATAGGAAGTTGTATACTTTTTTATAGATATTATAAAACTGAATTTTATGTTTAGTACTTTGAAAATCTTTGGCATTTTTTACAGGTTTCCACCCATTATTGTAAATTTGTAATATAAAAATGTTTAGATTTTATGCATTTCATGAAGTGCATAATTATACACTCTCACTGTTTTGATATTGGTTGTTATTTCAGGTTTTAAATATTTATGAATGCATTTCATGTGATTTGCTTTGGTGCGATTGGAAATCACCTGCGTTAAATCATCTGTTATTCTAATTGCCTTTGTTTTACGTTTCCAGCTGTGTACTCACCCAGCTGGCGTTATTTTGTAATGATTTAGATTTGTAATTAAGGGTTAGTGGAGAAGAATTATGGGTGCTTCAATGGGTTATTGAACATTCAAATATATACCAGCAGGTATCTTCCCTTGTCAAAAGAAAAGAGAAAGGTGTATACACAATAAGGATCTCAAAACAGCATCAAAAATAAATTCATTATGTTCTAAAAATGTAATAGGTTGTTTTCAACCCATGTTTGCATAAAATAAAAAACAACTTTATTTATAATTACCTGAAAAATTCAAGAACGTTTTACACACATTTAATGTAGACATTTAGACCGGCTTTTCTGGCTATGTGTTTGTCATGATTCCACCTCTTCTTGTTAGGTAAATCTTGGTCTTGAGGTGGAATCATACAGGATCCTTTGTTTCTCTAGTCTACGTCATCGTTCCTACCCTCCTGTTTCCTAGTTTGTGTTAATTAGATTCCCTTTAGTGTTCATCCCCTGCACCTGTTCCCTCTTTAGTTCTCTCCCTTTAAAACATCCTCGTGTTCATTGTCTTGTGTTGGTTCATTGTACGTCTTACCTCGTGTGTTTGATGTCCCTCGGTCCTGTTCGTGATTGTACGTGCCTTGCCTTGCTCTGCTTTTTCCCAGTTACCCCTGTGTCTTAGTAAGTGTAGTCTATTGTTGTTCAAGTGTTTGTTTCTTAGTTTAGTTAGTCCTTGTTCTTGTTTTTGTTTCTAGTTTATTTCAGTTTTGGTTTTCCCCATTGTGGGTTTTGCTTTGCCTCTTTTGTCTTTTGTTGTTAATAAAAATCTGTTAACCCCTTCATCCACCTCCTGTCTTGTGCCTGCATTTGGGTTCTCCTGTGATATTCCTGACAGTGTTAGAATTATTTTGATATTACCCCTTCCTGTATCTTTCACCACGTAGGCCAGACTGGGGCAGTGCAAAGCAGCTCCTGGGTGATCCCAACTTCCTAAAAAAATTGATGGACTACGAGAAGGACAATATCAAACCTCAGATCCTTCAGAAGCTGCAGAAATACATCACTAATCCAGACTTTGTGCCCGACAAAGTTGAAAAGGTGTCTAAGGCCTGCAAATCCTTGTGCATGTGGGTTAGAGCTATGGATTTATATTCAAGAGTTCTGAAAGAGGTCGGACCCAAACGTCAGAAGTTGGATGCTGCTCAGGTTAGCACATTCTTTTCTTCGGGTTTGTTGGTTATTGTAACTGCTTAATGTTGTTACTCATTTTTGTTTCTTTTGTTGTACATAAGGCCGAGTTGGACGCAACAATGTCTACCTTGACTGAAAAGCAGAAGAAATTGAAGGAAGTGGAAGACCAAATTAAAGTGTTGCAGGATCAGTTTGACTCCAGCGTGGCTGAGAAAGAGGGGTTGGGTAAGAGAGAGCTGAGGCTCCAAAAATTGACAATTATTGAATTTACTGTGTCAAGACAACCACTTAAAGAGGGGACAGCAGTGAAAGAAAACAATGTGTTGATGCTATTTAAAGGGATTTAGAAACAGGGCATAAACCAGCTTACAATTTCTGGTTAGTGGAACGTTGGAGCAGGGTGGTTTTATTTTGTCAGGGAACATTCTGTATAAGTGATTTTTCGGGTTATTAAAACCCTCCAACATTCTGGGAAAATAATTGTCTGGTTGCAAAAGATAATTAAAAGAAGAACCACAAGGTAATGTTCTGTATAAGTTATTGTCTTGTTATTTTTAAAAACCAACGCGCAACTCTCCCCAAAAATAACCAAAACAGAACCAAAACTGATGTTAAGGGAAAGTTCTGTTTACTGGGTAGTGGTAAATAACATTTGTGAGTGTTGAGAAGGTCAATTATTTTAATATCATATGACAATGTACTGTAGTGTAACTATTTTCTGGAAAAATTATTTATTGATTTAATTGACTTTTTTTTACTCAGTTTGCATTTACATGTGGACACACTGTGTTTACGTACGTCTGTGTCTGTGTGTGTAGCTAAAACCATGGCCCTGACTGAAGCACGTCTGGGTCGGTCGGGGAAGTTAACGTCTGCTCTGGGAGATGAGCAGGTGCGATGGAAGGAAAGCATCGCTCTGTTTGAACAGGAGATTCACAATGTCATCGGAAATGTTTTCATCGCTGCAGCCTGTGTGGCTTATTATGGAGCCTTCACCTCTCATTACAGACAATTGGTAGAGTATTTATAGATCTCAGTCATTTCTCATTAGCTTTATATTCTCATCACATATCTTTACCTACATTTTAATTTGCCACCCAAATTTTGTGTGTATTGGTTATAATTCTCGGTGTAGTCCACCCAGAGCATCAAAAGTAGATTCAATAAGTTATATTGTGTTATAAAAGTGTTGTACTATGTGTAAATGAGAACACATGTTTTGTCTCCTGTAGCTGATAGATCACTGGATCACACGCTGTCAACAGTTGGGAATCCCGATCAGTAAAAACTTCAGTCTGGTCAGCATTCTCGGAGACCCCTACGAGATCCGGCTATGGAATGCGGAAGGGTTGCCGCGGGATACCGTCTCCACAGAGAACGGAATCCTTGTGATGCGCGGGCGCCGCTGGCCGCTCATGATTGATCCTCAGGATCAGGTGACCTTTCCATGCATGGTTCTTAAAACAGTGTGCCTTTTATTTAACCTTAGTGATGTATCAAGAGCAAAAGTTTAATAAATAATGCAATTTGTTATCTTTTTCAATAGCACTAAACAGGTTCGCTGTTAACATTCAGTAGCTCTCAGATAAGGATGAAATTAATCGCTTTTTTAAAGGGTTAGGAACCTTTCCATCAATTCCCTCAAAAAGCAGCTTATTTTAATGGTAAAAGGAAGCTGCCACTAATATGAACAAGTTTGTTCTGTTTCTGATAGGCAGAACAGCTGCTACATGCTGTTTTTCACGCTCATGACAGCATAAATTATTCTCCATTTATTTTAGCTCTGTATTTTTGGTATTATCACTCCAAATTAGACTAAGGAACTACTCATAAAATTATAATATATACACCTCACATTCCAAAACTATTCAACACTTCATCTGCCGTGTGCATTTAACAATACTACGGTACATCATGTACTGTAGGTTTGTTATACTGTTTTTGCACATTGCTCATTTGTTCTCATACACCTCTTCCCTTTACCTTATCTTTCAAAAGTTTGGGTCTTTATTCTGTCTTTTAAATTGTCATAGCTTTTAGAATAATAGTAATTCATTAAAACTGTCATTAAAAATGTCCCTTTTTGTTGTGAATAAAAAATGGAATTAAATCAAAATTGTTATATTTTAGCATCTTCAAATAGACAGCCTTTGCCAGAAATTACAATAACGTGTTATTCAGTCCAAGTCAATCAATATGTTAGCACAATTATATTTTTCACTTATGAAATATTAATTTCATAAAGGATTATTGATCATGTTTAAGTTATTTATAATGATATCCGCCATTATAATATTTATTTCTTAGTAAATAAGTTTTACTTCAGTTAATATCTTTTATAATTTCTTATGAAACCAGACTAACTAAATGTCGGCACGAAAGATGCCTGCATTAATAAATGTGAAGTCCTGAAAAGCATCGTTCTTCACTTAAATGAAAAGAAAATTCATTGTTTATGCGACAAATATTTATACATTCAGCTGTTTGAAAAGGTAGACTTTTTCAGAATAGAACATAAACTGTAGCTGTGCTATAAAATTCCTTGACAGTCATATTTGTTCGGAAACAGACGTGAGATGGCAAAAACCATGAAGCTAAATTTAAACTGACTTGTTGGAAGAAGCTCGACAAACATTTCTTGACACCTTAACAGAGCTATTCCCATTGGGTTCCTATTTAGCATTTCACAGCCTCTGTGACATCAGGAAGTAAATGAAGGCGTCAGTTGAAGGGCATTTTTGATAGCGGAGTGCTTTCAGATTGTACGAAGAACAGGCTTCACATAGCAAACAGGAAGACAATCATCAGCCTTCTTGCATTACCAAACAAATATCTCTCTTTCCAACCATTCCGATTTCATTACTGTCTGGTGTCTGTCTGTCACACCCCTCTCTACCTCTGTTCTTTCTTGTCGTTTATGTTTTACTCTTATCGTCTGACCATCTCCAGTCCAATCTTCTACATGCCGTTCCAAGCTGACAGGAGTTGCACTTATTTCATCAAGATTTGACAGGTTGTGCATTCAGAGATGCTCCTGTGCATACTGTATGTTGGTTGTACACACATGAACTGATGACTCGAAAAATGTCATAGCTCTTGACTTTATATGAAAGTATTCAGCTTTCAATGCAAATTTCTGAAGTATGTTATATATTGTGTCATGAAAAAGCAAATAACTATTTGTATGTGTTTTGTATTAAGGCAAACCGTTGGATACGTTCTAAAGAGACCAAGAACGGTCTTAAAGTTATCAAGCTAACAGATGCCGGCTTCCTCCGAACACTGGAAAACGCCATCCGTCTGGGCATGCCTGTACTGCTGGAGGAGGTAACCTTTGACCCTTCATCTGTTACATCCATGTTTACCTTCAGATAAACTTCCAGTCTCTCAAGGTTCATCTTTTTTAGAAACATGAAATTGTATTATGGATGCACCTCTTGAAAAATAAAACAAAAATGTTAAATATTTTGAATCAGGGAATTTTGGTTGGACTGAATGGTTTAATTCATTTGCAAATGAGTGATTCTATTGTGAGTTTATTAGTTTTGACTGTTGCCAGATGTGATTCTCTCATGAATCTCATTTCAGTCATGTTTGTTTTGACTGCTGACAACTGAGGCATACACAGAAGTTTATCCACGTCATCTATTTTAAAAGAATATTAAGCGAAAGATTAATTAAATTGAGCTGTCAGAATGATTTTTATCATAAATGCAAAATAAACATCTTTCATTTCTTTTTTATGTGTGTGTTTATGTGTTTACAGCTAAAAGAAACTCTGGATCCTGCATTGGAACCCATTCTTCTGAAGCAGACGTTCGTGTCAGGTGGCAGAACGTTGATTCGACTGGGAGATTCTGATATTGACTATGATAAAAACTTCCGGTTCTACATGACCACCAAAATGGCCAACCCCCACTACCTCCCCGAGGTGTGTTTGTTTTCCAAGAGAGAGAAAACAATAAAAAATCTATAATAATAAAGAAATTCTGCTAAACAGCAATGACACATATAAAAATAAAGAGAATAAAGGCAAGGCAAGTTTATTTATATAGCACATTTCAGACACAATGGTAATTCAAAGTGCTTTACATAAAATAATAAAAATAATCATATAAAAATAATCACAGCAGTAAAAACAAGGAATTTAAAAACCTTAAAAATGATAATACAATTATTTAAAATGAATTTTAACAGTTAACACCGTGTCTACACCGTACACACTTCGATGCACTGCATCCAGTGTGGACACAATGTAAAATGTGTTCTTTTGTCTCTAGTCTCGTAGTATCGCGCCACGTCTGGTGTAGACACGGTGTAAGAATAAAGTGATTGTACTTGAAATACAGTGCAGTCAGTTCGGTGATAACAGGTACTCATTCAGTAAATGCACAGCTAAACAGATGAGTTTTTTGAGACTGGATTTAAATTTTGCTAAAGTTGTAGCACATCTGATCTCTTCTGGAAGCTGATTTAACCATAAAACCTATGTGATTATAATAATTTATGAGATCATGCAAATGTCAGACTCTTGTGGTCTTTTGAAAGTCTACTGTACATGTAATGACTGTTTGTCTTTCATTAGCGTTTCTTTGTCTAATTTGTTTGCTATTTAAAAGCTCTCAAAATGTTATGTAAATGGCAGGGGGGATTTTGAAACCATTCCGGGGTCCAGGTTGGCACCCGGTAAAGGTCAAATGGATTTGGCACTGTTGGGAAGTGGACATGTCTGGCACCAGCACTTCATATATCTGTTGTGCCACCACATTGGTCCTAAACCAATCATGCCACGGCTCTGTGCCAAATAACCTCTCCCAGTATTCTGGGGTGGATGCGGATCAGCGTGCACCTGCCAAGAGATGATGCCCTGCCGATCATAACAGACAGGGCCGTGGTCAAGAGCAGTGGTGGTTGGCAGAGAACATGTCGCCAAATATGGTTCCTTGTCAAAAGGGGATACGGCGCCATAAGTTTCAGCATTAGAGAAAAGACAGGCGTGTCATTTCCAATTAAGTAAGGGAGATGAGGTGTTCTGACAAACCGATTTGGATAAATGTGTAGCACATACTGTAGGGCAGATTAAAGCAGGCCTGTATGAGATTGAGATTTAAGAAGAAAAAAAAATCTGTAACATCTCGAGGGGTGTGCAAGGAACAGATAATAGCAAGGTACTTTAGTTTCCCTTAATTTCAAAGACACACAAATTAATTGGATACTTTAAATTGCATATAGGTGGTCAAAATACGCTGGGATAGACTCCAGTCCTCCCTGAATCAGCAGTGTAGAAAATGGATGGATCAAGGAAAAATGTATCTTATTGAATGACACCTAAGCTTCAAGTCTGTAATCATTCCGCGTCTTATTCTCTTCCTCAGGTGTGTATCAAAGTGACCATCATCAATTTCACCGTTACCAAGTCTGGATTAGAAGACCAGATCCTCAGGTAAACCATCTCCAATCCAACTATTCACAACAATTCACTTTTCTGCTTTAATTTGAAAACAAGCACTTGGGACATTAGTTTTTATTTTAAACTAAAACTAAAAGTTCACACAATGGGCAAAAATAATACTAGTAACCTAACCACTTGATTTAAACCTTAGTTTACATGTGTAAAAGCAGTCCACAACATAACAATACCAATTACTTTTCTTTTTGGATGGAGAAACATTCATTTTCGGAGCTCCAGGTCGCTGAGAGAGACGCCTCTAAACTGGATACCAAGGCGGGAAAGGGCCTTGTGATTAAATTAGTATCTCTTCAGTTAAAAACAAAAAAATGTTGTCCTGTTAATTAGGTCTGATCTGAAAATCTCAGAAAAATATATTTAAAAAGGTTTAAATCTTGTCCTCATGGCCTGAGACAGTGGTTCTCAAACTGTGGTCCCCAAGTGTCAGGCAAACGTAGTCCACACAGGATCGCGGAGGTTTCACAAAATTGAGATTCATTAACGGAGTCAAAACACTTAGATAACACACAGAAAAAACACACTGACATTAAATAATTCTGGACAACTTCTTGGTTAAGTATGTGTAATACAATTCAAAGTAGGGAAGGAAGGACGGGAATCGGAAGACATTTAAAACATTTATTAAAGTAACATAAACATAAATAAACAGCCGGCCGCCCCTCACGGACGACGGCCGGCAAATAAAACATAAATACAAACATGTTCGGGCCCGGTCCTCTCTCATCGACGGTCCGGTCGCTCGTTCCTTTTATATGCTCCCAATCTCCTACGTGATGCGGACCACGGTCTCGCCTCGCCTACTCTACTACATACCCCCATCACCTCTCACAGGCCGGGGGGTACCCCCGCGACTGTGCATGCTCCCTCCCTCGGGTGGGGCGGGGGGTATGCAGCGACGAGACGAGACAACGGAGACCGGAGCCCTCGGAGCGACCGGAAAGAGAGAGGGGAGAGAGAAAAAAAAAAAATTATAGTCCGGTTCCATGACATGCTGCCGCTCGTTCCTCAACCAGCCGAGAGGCTCTTCCTCGCGGTGCTATGCGGTGGTGCTGGACGTTCGGTGGACGGCCCGATCCTCCTCCGCCTCCTGGCGGTTGGCGATGGCTCCTCCGTGTGAGGGCACCGGGGTAGCGAGTCAGTCCGCCGTTTCATGCTCCTCACCATCATGGCTGTTGGCAGCAGGATTCCCGCTCATGGCCAACGTCGCTGACTCCTCCGCTCCCTCTTGGACGGCCGCCATCCCACCTCGGCCCAGGAGCACGGCAGCGAGCTCTCCGTTCCACCCGAATCCTCGCTCCAGAACCACCGCCTCGGGCAGCCACTGGCGGACGCCCTTCGTCCGCGCTGCCCGAACTCCTCAGCACCGCGATGCCCCTCAGCAGCGAGGGCTCTCCGACAGCATGTCTCTCCTTCCTCCCGGGTTTCGGCACCAATGTAATACAATTCAAAGTAGGGAAGGAAGGAGTCGGGAACCGGAAGACATTTAAAACATTTAATAAAGTAACATAAACATAAATAAACAGCCGGCCGCCCCTCACGGACGACGGCCGGCAAATAAACCATAAATACAAACACAAACATGTTCGGGCCCGGTCCTCTCTCCTCGACGGTCCGGTCGCTCGTTCCTTTTATATGCTCCCAATCTCCTACGTGATGTGAGGCCGGTGCGCGCACAACTGGCGCTAATTAACAATTACTTACCGGCCTCGGACCACGGTCTCGCCTCGCCTACTCCACTACAGTATGTAACCTCAGTTCCCTAACAGAAGGGAACGAGACGTTGTGTCGAACTGACAGAATCTGGTTTGATCTTGAGAACCTATCATCCCTTTTTTAAAAGGCCAATGAAGTTGGTGATTGGCTTTGCATTCCAGTCTCCGCCCCGTACATACGGGTTTAAAAAGGGTGATGGCGTGCCCATTCATTCACCTTTGGGCAGAGGAACCTGAGAGGCATTCCTGGTCGCTGCAGCGGATGGCGAAGCCTTGTGACATGATGAACACAACGTCTTGTTCCCTCCAACGTCTCGTTCCCTTTCAGTTGGTCTCTCAACGTTTTGTCGAACCGACAGAATGGGGTTCCTTTACGAAACGCCACGGCGCTGCGCCGCATCACGAGAACCAGAGGAGCGACACTGGCCGGCTTGGGCGAGTCACAAGTGAGCGCAACCGCGAATCGTTACCTTCCAGTGGTGTAGTAAGTCAATGCCTTGGATCACGACGAAAGGCACTTACTCACTGAAGAACAGGTGGTGGTGATACTCTAGGGACGAGATAGTCGCCCGACACTAAGGAACACTGGGAAGCGCTACCCACTCGCCTGAGGGGAGAACGCCACGGAGACCACACCAGCCGTGGGGAGAATAACGTGGAATACCTACATGGTCTCACCAGTGGGGAGATCTCATGGAAGTAGTAGTGCAGGGTCCGAACAGGGATGCACAGAAGCGTAGGTGTCCAAGCTTTCTACGGGAAACCAAGAGTGTGGAACATCAGGCAGGCAGGCATGGCAGGACCTTGTACTGGTATGCTCGACCCTGGAAGCAAACCGAAGAAACGGTCTGTGCTTTCGCAGAATCGAGACATGAATGTAAGCGTCCTTCAGGTCGATTGCCATGAACCAATCCTGATGTTGAACATTCTGAACGGGAGCCTGTGAAGGTTCTTGTTCAGAGTGCGCAGATCCATGATGGGGCTGTAAAACCCTGAAAACATTTCGGCCGGAGGGACAGCCTCGACCACTCCCTTCGCCAGAAGGGTGGCGACCTCCACCCGAAGTATGGGAGCATTCTGGTCTCGCACTGAGGTAAACAGAATGCCCCAAAGCTTGGACCGCCACCTGTTGAACTGGATCGCGTAGCCAAGACGGATCGTCCTCACTAGCCACAACGACGGGTTGAGGAGCTGTCACTAGGCCCCCAGATACCCTGACAGAGAAACCAGTGGGGAGATCTGCAACTCCCCGGATCTGCAAGATCTGCCCTCGTGGGGGGATGTTCTGTGTGTGGCAACACGGCTACCTCGCCAGGGGCGGAGCCCTGGGGAGATGAGAGAGTTTGCTGACTTACCTGCCTTAAGTCTTCGCTGTATAATGCCCGGTTGAGTGGAGAGTGTTGAAGGCTGCGGCATCGTCATGACGCAACGTCGGATTGAGGCTGCTGCATGCTGGAAATGCCCAGGGAGGAAGGATGCTCTCAGACTCAGCCCCAAATGGTTGGGACGAGGCAGGGATCTTCCCTGGCTCAACAGCGGTGGTGTTGTCCTTGCCCTCCCTAGGCTGTCCCTGTCAGGGCCACTTCTTCTTGTTCGACTGCTGACAGGGAGTAGATGTCTTCAGATGCCATGCCATTCGCCAACTTCATTGGCCTTTTAAAAAGTACTATCGGAGATGATAGGTTCTCAAGATCAAACACCATTCAGTCGGTTCGACACAACGTCGAGAGCCTAACAGCAAGGGAAGAATGGGGCAAACAGAATAAGTATAAATAGTCCATTGGTGATGAGGCTGATGACGGGCAGGTGTGGGGATAACAGATGAGACAGGTGTGGGAGCGTGACTGATTGTGGGAAATGTATTCCGGGGGAAAACACGGGAAGAAACAGAGGGAACCATGACATCAAGATGGATCCATGGGGGCCATAGAAATTGTGGCATTTTATAACATTTTGAAATGTATCATACATTTTAGGCAATCAAACATCTTAGAAATAAGACAACCAACCAAAAGAATTGATGTTCTAGTATTGCATGACTTTGATTTGAAGTCTTTATTTTTGGGGCAACAAAGCGATGCAATCTACACAAAGGGGGCCTAACAACGAAAAAGTTTGAGATACACAGCCCTCAGAGAAATGAAAACACAGCAAAAAAACTTGACAGAGGTTTTATAATACATTTGGTTTCTGCTTGAGACTTAGGTAGCAACAAAAAAATCTGTGTCAAATGTAAAAAGCCCTCGGCTTAAAAAGTCCAACTTTTCTTTTAGAGTAGATGAGATCAACTGAATCAAAGGTTGCTATTTTTTGAAAGGAAGATGTAATAATCATAGCAGTTTCTATCGTTTGGGATCATGTTCTATTGAGATGCCTCATGCCCCCCATTATATCATATACAAACTAGCCCAAAGCTTTTTAGCCTTTGGGAATAACACCATATGTTATTTGGTCAAAGCAGAGCAACATTTTCTACTTTTTAAACGTTTATTCTGTGTCCAGTGATGTAGTCCGTCTGGAGCGTCCTGACCTGGAGGAGCAGAGGAATCAGCTGATAGTTCGCATCAATGCAGACCGGAACCAGCTGAAGGTCACTGAGGACCGAATCCTTAAACTGCTATTTACCTCCGAGGGCAACATCCTTGACAATGAGGAGCTTGTACATACTTTACAAGAATCAAAGGTCAGTGGTTTGGGGTGAGGAGGTCATGAGGGTCCTGTTTTTTACTGATCCGGCTTCATAGTGAAGATCAGAGATCAGATGTTTTGGTCTAAACTAGAGGAACAGATGTATTGTGGTGTAATGGCACAACTCTGTTAGGCTTTGTTACTTGTTTGTTGAAAAAACATTAAGAAACAAAGATATTTCCAATTTATAGATAAACAATTTAATTTAAAAAGATTTTTGTCTGCACTGTCACATACATAATGTGAGCGAACAGGAAAATCAAAGGCTACTATAGATTGCACATCACAGTCTGTTACCCCTCCACCACCCATGGAGAGTGATGAAAGACTGAGCGAGAAAGACACATGGATTAATGGATGGAAGTTTAAGCCATATCGAATTCAATATCGGTCACACAGACAGTAAACAGCTCCGTCTGTGTCTGACACCCCTGCTTCGCCTCATGTGTCTCTGAGACTGACATTGCTCCTCAGTGTACACTGCTTTACAGCTCGTCGTACATTTTTAGCTTTCTAAAAACATGTCAGGGTGCTGAGACGTTGCATTTGTCTGTGAATGTGACATTTATACTTTAAGGACGTGTGATTGCAAACTTTTCTTCTTGTCACTGGATCAGGTGACATCTCAGGCCATTAAGTCTCGACTGGTGGAGGCAGAGACGACAGAGGAGATGATCAACACAGCCAGAGAAAAGTATCGTCCGGTTGCGACGCGCGGCTCCATCATGTATTTTGTCATTGCCAGCCTGTCTGAGATTGATCCCATGTATCAGTTCTCCCTAAAGTATTTTAAACAGGTAACTTCCTGACACATGTACATTGTATATAGGCAAAACACAGCTAAATTATTTAATTATTTGTTAATCGATTTTCTTCCCATAACACTTTTCACAGATTTGCATTGTTCGAAAGCCGCTTTACTGTACATGCATTTAGAAAGATTGAACATATGGAAAATATATAGAAACTGTGGAATACAGGGTACCAGAATAAAGGGTATTATTGCAATTAACTGTGCTCAATAAGAGGTACTGTACTTTGACAAAACTGAAGGTGTCTAAATTTGTAACTGTAGTTTTTTATTTATAGAGCTCATAAGTGGGGTGTATGGTTAATTGCATTAAAATGTAAAAATTGAGAGATTGAGAGAAAGTTTTTACCAAAGGTCTTCACCATACTGATAGGTCAGATGTCAATATTTGGTGGTTTACATACCCATGTGAAGTCTTCTTAACATTTAAGCGTAATTTTCCATAGACAGGTAAGTGAAAGGTCACATCCATATCTGAATTGTCACAACCATAACATCAAAATTCCTCATAACTGGGCAAATGAAAATAAAAATATAGTTCTCATTTTATGTTCTATGAAGATCTATCCCTTCTCTATTTGTTGGGTATTGTTGCTTTTTGTTTGCACATTATAATTCACTGTAATCATACTAAGCTTGATGTCTTTCAGAAATATGATTTTTTTTTTGTCACATCATAACGCATGACTTTTTCTCTATTTTTATAGAAAATAGAAAACTCGTGCTTAGACTGATATTTTTCTAGTATCTGGACTGTATCATCATAGTAAAATATAGACAGATGGTTCAATATATTGGTAATAAATACATTCACTTGAGAACTTATATTTCAAGTTTTCACTGATAATGTAACATCCATAATGCTGGAATTGCCCAAATATCAGTTATTAAGAAATATGTACTTTTTTAATGTGGAAAGTTAAAGGGACATATTAACGCTTAGCTAAGTATCATAATATGTGAAAAATAACTTTACAGTGAATCTCTGGCCTGATTTATGATGCCTTTTGTCTCTTCTCGCAGTTGTTCAACAACACTATCGAGTCGGCTGAGAGGCACAGAGATCTAAGCGTGAGACTACAAATCCTGCTGGATCAGACCTTGTTGAGCGCCTACACAAACGTGTCCCGTGGCCTCTTTGAGAAGCACAAGGCCATCTACAGCTTCATGCTGTCCGTGGAGATCATGATGCAGAGGGGAGAGATCTCCCAGCAGGAGTGGCAGTTCTTCCTGCGAGGGGCTGGAGGCATGGAGAAGGTGGGGGATTGAAAAACATGTGCCATCACATCATCTGTGTTCAATATGGTTCTTTTAAACCTTTTGTTGTAAAAGTGACACTTTTACAATAGAGACATCTGAAAATAATCAACTAGCCATGAATGAGATTTAATTGTGTTAGTTGCTAGATTGTAGAGCTGTTTGCTATTTTTTTCTCCTTCCTCAGGGGGCTCTGCTGTCTGCCATTAAAAAGGCATTTCCTTAATGCACCACGCTGTTATGTTGTGTTAAAGCGCAGTGAAGCGATGCACTTTTGCGTGGCTATGAACAGAATCTGTTGTACAGCCGTCAGACTTTCTGTTATCGGTGGTGCCTACCAAGACAAGCATTAGTATAACTATTGTTCATGCTTTTAATGAAACACTAAGTGTTAAACTTCACTGTACTGTATATTTCCTCTAGCAGTTTTTGCGACAGAAAGAAACTATATCTGAAATTGTTTGGCTGGTTTAGGTCAGACATTGTGTATTTTTTAAGGTGGGGCCCAAGGTATATTTACAGACCAGGTGAGCCATACAACATAACAACCACTTATAGGTGGTAGATTACACAAAAATTGAATTCTGTCATAAATGACTCCCCATCTTGTCATTCCAAACCCGTATGACCAAACCCGTATGACTCTGCATAACACAAAAGAAACCAAAAGTGTTGGAAACCAAAAACCATTGGTACCCATTGACTTCCATTGCATGGACACAAAGCCAATGCAAGTCAATGCTACCAACGTTTTTGTTATCATCATCCTTCAAAATGTAGGAGGTAAAAAGTTATATAAATAACATAGAATCAGGGCACCAACTTGTGCATGGATATTTTTCTACTCAAAAGATGCAAAAATCTGCTCGGTGCACACAAATTGAATTTAGTTGTGTAATTTCTCAACTTCTGTCATTAAGTGTAAAGGCAGCCGTCCGTCACTGCCTCTAATAATTATCATATTTGGTTGGAATCATATTTGAGTTTGCATTGCGGTCTGCTCCAATGTCTCTCACCAGTTAGACAATTGAATCAACAATGACTGTTGCTTTATCAAAATCTAAAATTCATGCTGTTTGAATGGAGATGGTTTCTGACATGTATCAAAATGAAGATGCGATAAAACATTTTCATTGTGTATCCCTCTTCTACAGGAATTGCACGAAAGGCCAGAGGTACCGTGGTTAACCGATTTCGCCTGGGAGACCTGTTGTAATCTTGAAGACCAACTGGCATGCTTTAAAGGCATAAAGAAAGAAATGATAGCCACACCCATAACTGTCAGACTGGGTATATTCTGTTCCTACACAACATCATTGGCTCATAGACATATTAGTTGCAAAATGTTATGGATCACAAAATGGAAATCATTAATCTTATTTTGGTTTTCTCTACCTGCAGGGAAACTAGAGGTAACAGTAAACCCAGAGAGGTGGGAGGGGTATGTCACAGCCCTGCCCCCTTACTCAGAGGACACACCCTCTGGAAAGCAACCACAGGTCAGAGGTCATTGGGATCAACGGCTTGGTGCTTTTCAGAAACTCATTCTTATCAAGAGCTTTATGGAGGAGAAGGTAAAGAGCAAAATAATCTCTCGGGATGAAAAAATGTCAGTGGTGGAACATGTAAAATAGCAATAGATACTATTTACACTAAGTGAAAATAGCGACAGATGCTATTTACTGTAAGTTTAAATAGCTGTAGGTTCTGTTTACACTAATTAAAAATGGAAACATTTCTTAGCGATATTCTATTTACACTAAACGAAAATAGCTGTATTTTCTTAGGATGGAGTAGAAATAGTAGTTAGATGCTATTGGTATTTGTAAGTCATTTGGATAAAAGTGTCTGCTAAATGACTAAATGTAAATGTACTATTTGCACCTCAATATTGTTGTGCGTTAAACATTATGCAACAATAATAGAGTGTAAATCATTATATTTTCAAAAGTATTAAAATGATGGCAACTTATTGAGATATTAATGCCCTTCACCTACCCCTAACCTTACCCTAAACCTAAACTTTATAATTAAAAATGATTTTTGCTTCTTAAATCAATTTGATTGAAAACAAGTGCCTTTATGGTCTGTAATGTGATAGAAAAAGGGAAAAGCGTTTTCAGCGAGAACTGGATCAGTAGCCGGTTTCCAGTGCTAAAGCAATGCAAACTTTACACCTTATGCCACTGGAGTCACTGTTTGAAATGGAGTCGATGTAGACAAGGTGTTAAACTTTCTCTATTCCAATCACATATTGGTGGGCGGAGCTAGTGGAAATAGTCTCTGCCAACAAGGCGGGCTATTTGTACTTAGTGCAAATAGACGCTCCGTTAAAAAATATAGTTCATTGTGTTTTTGATCAAATCCACTTGGGTGGTTATATATTTCCCTTGAATACACTATATATGTTATTGTACAGAATGGTTTAAATTAAAGATGCATCAATAATAAATCTCTCAACTGATACAAATAGCCGCTTGTTTCAGAGTGATATCTGCCGATTTTGGGCCAATATATCGGTGAATCTGGAGTTTAAATCATATCTCTGATTCTGTTTGTTGTCAGGTTGTATTTGCTGTGACTGAGTTTGTTATCAGTTGTTTGGGACAACAGTTTGTGGAGAATCCTCCTGTGGATCTGGCGACCCTGTACACAGATATTTCTCCTTCCACTCCTCTAGTGTTCATTCTCAGCACAGGCTCAGATCCAATGGGAGCGTTTCAACGGTTCGCCAATGAGAAAGGATACCAGGACCGGTAATATATACAAACTGTTCGTGTTAATAAATTCTGTACCATTAACAAAATACTGGGTGCCAAAGATTTTCTGTCATGACCCCGCAGCAAGTCGCCTGTCCATAGTGTGTTTCATTTATAAGTGATATTTCAGGTGATATTTCACAGGCTGGGTTTCAATAATAACTTAATTTCGCCATACAAATACTGTCAAAATTCTTGATGAAATCCATTTGCATTTAACTGATAAAAATGTGACATTTGCTATATTTTTTTATTAACTGCTAAACAGAACAGGAACTCAGATGCAGGATCTGAGTGTTGAAAAGACGAAAACTTTGGCTGTAAATCGTAGAAGTGGTATTTAGTTTTGTCTAACCGTAGAGTGATGACACAGGGTTATGAATAAGAGCAGAACAAGGTTTTAATGTTTAATTAGTCAAATGCATGAATTTTAATACATTTAACAGTGATGAAATAGCTTGAATGTAACTCTACTGCCCTGTTGTATTTTGCATATCATGTAGATTCATGAATATGCAAATTAGTCCCCACCTCCATTTAAACACACCAGCTTGGACTACCTGATTTACTATATGACATTTTGGTTACAATTTTGAGGCAAGGACGTTTTTGAGACTGTCTTTGGTAACCTGCTGTTTTAAAGGTCCAGTGCATGAAATGTAGCGGCATCTAGTGGTGTGGTTATGAATTGCAACCAATGGCTCACTTCACCCCTTCCCCTCCCCTTTGAAGCACTACGGGGACTGACACAGGAATAAGATTTGTTGCGTTTTCGCTTATTTGCTGAAGGATATTTACAAAAACACGCTTTGTAGAGCAGTTTAGGGCTGCTTTAGAAAAAACTATTTCCAAATTCAAAAGCACCTGTGGTGAATTAAGATATAAACAGCACATTCTATAGTAGTTCAATTCTAAAGCTTCCTTTTGTAAGTTCTTTTTAAACCTCTGAAGACATCGTTATGTATATTATATTGCTTTTTTGTCAATAAATCCTCCAAAAAATACACATTGGACCTTTAAGAAGAAAACACGTCATTGAATAATGAATTTGGACTTGGTTTATCTTAAACCATAATAAAAACACCAACCTTGAGGATTTTATTTTGAACACAGGGAGATTTAAAATGCAAAATGTTAAAAATGAATTTAAACCACCTGAATTGACTGGTTTGTTTGGGTAAAAAAAAATCAGCAATTCAGACAGCAAATGCCCCAACTGTGTTAAAACTACGATCAAAAACAGCTTTTGTTTGTGATTTTCTGGTGAAATCTCTTTTTAGGCCAACATTTGACAGGCAAAACAGGAGAAAATGTGTGGTATTTACTAAAAGAGATTTTATTTGCAGTCTCTTCACATCATGTCTTCAGTTCTGGGGTTCTCTGGGGGACTTCTACTCTTTTTTTTTAATCTACATTCAAATCCGTCTTCTAATCCCATATCCCTTGCTTCTTTTAGCACCGCTGAGCTGCTAGCATTCAAACTAAACTACATCATTCCCTCCTATTGTCTGTGCATGTCTTACTGATTCATCAAACGTCGTCAGCTAGGACGTCAGTTTCCCTCAGTCATGACCTCCCAGTCTCATTCAGCAAGCTAGTGTCATAGACTTGATTCCCAAAGAACGCACATACTGATCAAATTTGTTGTGGATTAAAGCGTCTGCCAAATGTATAAATTTAAATGTAGTTATCTTTAATTCCCATCTTGTTTTCCTATTAGCACCTGTTGTACATCTGCTGTATTCTTAGTGCAGATGCCAAATGCTGTCTTTCTGCTGGTTTTTAATCTTCAATTATGTTTCTCGTCATGCCTTGAGTGTCTGCTCAGGTTTCAATACCAGTTGCCAGTAAATGATGAATCAAATTCAAGATACTGTCTCTAGCCCTGCACGCTGTGGCCAATTTCGGGTCCTACCACTACTTTCATTCTACTTTCTACTTTCATTCTTCTTTCATCAACAATTTGTACACATAAACCACTTGTGCTTGTCAACTTTGACAACGACAGATGACTCACACACCGTGTTAAAACAAAGCAACAGACAACACATTTCCAAAGTGTTCCATGGTCCATTTCCTCACCTTTTCAACAGCTGATACAGTTTTAATGTACATTAGACTGTTCAAATGTTTAGGGTCTGGAAATGGAAATTGGAAATGAATTTGTGAAATTCCAGTATGCAGTGTTTACACTTTTTGCCTAGAATTCATCAAAATGTACTTTTGGCATTTCGTCATCCAGCTTCTTGAGGTCTCATCCTAAATGCGTTTTATTGCTTTGTTATTTAGTCCAAGTCATGCATTTCAAAACCATTTTTATAGTCCAAAAGGTTTAGTTTTCTAATGAAAACAATTGATATGTTGGCACAATGTTTTTGTACACAAAAATAATTTCAACATATAAGCATACACCTTCAGATTTCACAATTTTAAAGATCATGGGAAACATCCGGTGACCTCATACCTTTGACCGGTAGGGTATTGCAATTATTGTTGATGTGTTGTATTTCAGGGTAAAATCCATTTCACTAGGTCAGGGTCAGGGACCTATAGCAGAACGGATGATCCTGAAAGCTCTCAAGAATGGCAATTGGATCTTTCTGCAGAACTGTCACCTTGCTGTGTCCTGGATGCTGGCAATGGAGGAGCTCATAAAAACCTTCAATGAACCTGGTTAGTTCGGATGTGTGTGATATACTTTCAGCTTAGACCTTTAAATGACTATTTAAGTGTATATATTTCACTGTTAATGCTTTATTTAGTCTATAAATGTTTATGGATATTACTGTATATTATGGACATGGCAGAACTTTCTAAAAACCGGAATGTGCTGCAAAAACACTAAATCTGTCAGATTACTTCATCTGCCAAATGAACTTGTCAAATGAATGACTATACAGTACATTGAAATGGATATTTGTTCATCAGTATATTTGTATTGTGTGTGTGTGCAGTTCACAGGATTTTTTTTCTGTTCTGTTCTAACACAGACTTACCTGTTTTGCATCTGTTCTCTACCCTCTATTGCCGGTGCTGTGTGTTGTACATTTTAATCCATACTTAAGTCGTTTTTATCCACTTTTCTATTGTCTTTTTACAGACACTGTTATCCATGAGGACTTCAGACTGTTTCTTAGCTCCATGCCTACCGATGTGTTTCCTGTCACTGTATTACAAAACTCCGTCAAGGTAACTAACATGCGTACGCCTACTCATTTTCTTAAATCGTTTTTTCCGGAAAGCATGCACATTTTTCATAGGATAACATGAAAACATGCATCAATTTATGCAGAAGCATAACACGACATGAATTTATATAAGCTTTGTACGTCAATGATATTCCCATATTTCACCTCTAATTTATCATTCCTTGGCTGAGATACAGTGAGGAAAATAAGTATTTGAACACCCTGCTATTTTGCATGTTCTCCCACTTAGAAATCATGGAGGGGTCTGAAATTGTCATCGTAGGTGCATGTCCACTGTGAGAGACATAATCTAAAAAAAAATCCAGAAATCCCAATGTATGATTTTTTAACTATTTATTTGTATGATACAGCTGCAAATAAGTATTTGAACACCTTTCTATCAGCTAGAATTCTGACCCTCAAAGACCTGTAGTGAATTCAATGAGGAACAGAATTGTTTAAACACTATTCTTCATCAAATATGTAAGAATTATCATGAGCTTTGATCCCAATTATAAGTAATATTTTCTCCACCACCCTTTGTAAGGGAAACAGATATCAATCCAAATTGGGATGAATTTAATTAATAATGATCAATTATAATTATCTGGATCAAATTCATGATTTGGGGAAATCACTTAGCATTACGAGCAGGTAGCAAGAATCGGCATGTTTAGGGACTCCGGATTATGAGCATGAACTACAAACAACATCACGTGTGAAATAAAACAGGACTTTATTATCTAGACTAGACACATACTAATCTAACATACACACACATACAGTTAAGCATTAGAAGATGGTTGAAGTTGAAACAGAGAAGAACAGAGCATGGATTATGGCAGTATATGATATTCAGAAGATCAATAGCCTGAACTAAACATCAGTTTCTTCTTGTAACGGACCTTTGTTAAAAGGATTAATGATGCCCTATGCATCCATTAATAAGACTAAGTTTGATACTTGCACGTCTTGCCCATCAAAGAAAGAAAGAGTCCTGATGCAGGTTGTTAAGGCTCCAGTTGATCTTGGCTGGAAGTGATCAGAGAGAACCAGTTTTATGCAGAGGATCTGTATCTGGAAAGACGAGGCCGCAGCCTGGCACAAACTTATGGGTTAAAGGTGAAGTCTTCTTCTAGTCCATCCTTTGGAGATGCAGAACGCATCGAGAGAAAGAAGAGCACACATAGAGACAAAAGGAAGCGCGAGGAAGAGAGAGAGAAAAAGAATCTTCTCGTGGTCTCTTTTAAACTGTGAGGATGTCACATCCTACAGACGTAACTGTTCCAATCAGGAGATGGCAACTTTGGAGGGAAAGTTAACTGTTTTTGTCTTTCAGATGGTGTTTTGCATGTGAAAGCTGATTGGATGTTCACTAGAAGACTACTAAGAGTTTGATAAAACTAATAAGAAAAGAGTTACCAAAACACAACAAACATCAACGCGAAGGACATCACAAATGTAGCTCATAGACACCAAACATGATCTAAATATCTTCTTGGTTAAATGAGATACTACAAATCTAATAATTCCAGTAGTTAAACACACATTCATGGATACGTTGGATTAATGTTAAAACAGACATAACAACATGAACATTAATACATGGAAATGTTATAAATGAATGTGTACATTTCCATATAAATGCATTTATAATTGTAGGTCTATCCCCAAAGTGAGTAAAGAGAGTTCAGCTCCTTACATTCCAATGGGTCGTAAAATACTCTATCTTGATGAATTGGTGTGGGTTGCTATGGTCACCAGAGATCTTGTCCTACCCTTGGTGTAAGTTGCAGATTGGGGTTTGACCCCCAAGCGACTAGCCTGCTGGTGGGGTGAGGGGTGTTGTTGTAATATTTAAGAAATTTAAGTAGTTATGCGTGTCTGATCCGTCTCAGGTACTACATATCCCCCCTTTCGCACGTTTTTGTCTGACCTAATAGACAACAACGAGCGACAATTAAGATGTACATGATGATCAGACGTGTCCCGCATGCACTGCAGGTAGCTCGGGTGGACTCCTTGGCCATCGGTGCTTCCTGGAGAGGTGGGACAGCAGGTGTCAAGACATCATCAGATGTTGGGTGAGAGCTGTGTGAAGAGCTCTCTTACTAGTTTCAGCAGCTCCTGTGACTCAGGCGTAGGTAAGTCCGGCTCTCTTTGTGAGGACTCAGATCGGCACCTGTGTGTTGCATCGGATGATGCTGTCAGTGGCTGTTGGACAGCCAGTGGTGTTTCCAAAGAAGAATTTTGCCGTCTCCATGGTTTCTTCCAGTGGTTGGTCTGGTATCTGGGCCTATTACGATGGTGACGGTTTTGTCTTCTGGCAGGAAGCTTTCCTGGCACATCGTTGAAGGACATTGTGTTGTAGTGACAATGTCTGCCTTCTGGTGCAAACTTTTGAATGTTACAGTTCAGACTCAATGGAGCCGTAGAGGCCTTTCTTTCAGATGTGGCCTTATGTTTATTAAAGGCCTTCTGTGCCAGGTCCCGCAACTGATGAATGGTCATCGTATGAGGGCAGGCCATGATGCCTAAATGGTGGCTAACAATTGGATGTAGATTTCTGAGGAACAGGCTCTTGAAGCTGATATCCTCCTCCATCTCAGATTCATTGCGAGCTCCAAAATAAGCTTGTCTGAGGCTGTTAAGGTAAACTCGGGGAGTTTCCTGTCTTCCCTGTTTGAGGTCCAGGGCAGCGACCAGTCCATATTCTGTTTCTGGGTCTGAGAATTCTTGTATAAGAGCTTGTTTCAGCCGGTGGTAGTCGGATTTGACAGCGTCAGGCTGCCGTTCTAGAAAGCTCTTTACCTCTGTACCAGAAGTTATCCAAAGCAGGTGGAGTCTCTCCCGTGTGGTCACATTCGGCATAATTTGCAGGTGAAAGTCTATATCCCGCAGGTAGGCATGGACATCGAGGTCTCCTGCAGAATTTGGAATGAAGCACTTGATGACTCTAGCCAGTTTGTTGAGGTCTTTAAGGGTCGCTCCATGTACCGTTTCAGGGATTATCTGGAGAAGTCCCTTCCCTTCTATGGCTTCAGATGTTTTTAGGATGCTGGCTGGTGAGGTGTTAAGCAGAGAGGTCAGCCCCCCCCCTTTGTATCTTTGAACTGGGCTGAGGGAGTTTGCTCTGCTTACCTGCTGTGACAGTGGGGGATGTGTCTTCCACTGCGGTTCCCATTGCAGCTTGTATGAGTGTTCGAGTTCTCTTTGGACCCTGTCAAGCTTGTCTCTTGTGTTGTCCAGTTGCTGTGTCAGAGATTCAATTTTGGCATCTCTATCTGATAGTTCAAAATGGGCTGTTACTAATAATGACTTTGCATCAAACAGTTCTTTTTCCAGCTCTTCTTTGGCTGCTTTTTCCAGTAGTTTTCTTTGCTCAGCAGCTGAGAGAGCTATCTGAAGTCTGTTAACCTCCTCCTGTTGTTCCATCTTACCAGACTTATTTCGTGTGGTCTGGGTCTCACCTTCCAGTTGGGCTATGCGACTTTGAGCATGCTTAAGTTCCTCTTGGGACTCTGTTGCATGCAGCTTTAGGTCGTTCACCTCATTTCTCAGGTCTGTGAGGTTGTGGGCTAAGGAGAGGATGATGCTGGTCAGCTCCTTGTGGTCATAACTCTGGCTTGGACCATGTGTCATTTGTCTTCTTCCCTCTTTGTCCAGTTGCACCTGTCTCTGGTGAGGAAGGTCATCAGCAGTTCTAGGTGGTAGGGCGTCCATCACCATGCCTTGCCAGGCCATTAGATCTTCCATCTGAGACATTGGGGCAAACTTGTTCTGAGAGTTAGGGCAAGAGACTAATGCAAGACCATATAAAAGATTTAGAAATAAAGCTATGTGTATATTGTGCAGCTAGGTTTTACCACGTGTGGTTAACTGCTTTAGGTAGCTAGTGAAGTGTGTACACTATTATTATCTTAACTGCCTATGGCAGGAAGCCAAGATTTGTATGCAACCAGAGATTTAACAATGATGTAAGACTAGTCTAAATCATTTAATCAAAACTCAAAACATACTGATGGTTCTTAACAGGTTTGATCTCTGAATATTGAAGAACAGGAAGTAGAGAGAGAGAGAAGAGAGCCTTCCCGATTCTGATTATGTCAATTAGTGGTGCTCAGAATTATACTTATGCCTTATTAATCATCTAGATTGTGTAGCAATAGGAGTCATATTTCTGGAGCACATATTTAAAATAAGCAAAATCAAGAAAAAGAGATTGGACATAGATAAATAAAATAAAAAAATAGATGACTGCTAATAGTAAAATTAACCAGTAAAAAATAAAATAGAAGGGAAGTGATCTAGTACTGGGAATAATTAATAGTACTGACATTTAACCATATAGGTCAGTGTTGGGCATCACTCCATTGTTGGCTAAGGCTGCTGCGTGTTCAGCTCCCATGCCTATGCCATTACATGTGTGTGCACTTTAGGGTCAATGTTCTATTCAAAATCCCCAATACCTATAAGAATTATTCTCTGAGTAGGCAGTTAAAATTTAATTAAGTTCAATTAAATGAGTAACTGAGCAACAATGTTCAGGAAGGAATGCACCTGAAGTTAGTTAAAGTGAGTCTGAGAAGAATTAAAAATCAGAAAATAGAGATTTTGTTAAGAGGGAATAGTTTAAATCACTTTACACTGCAATACACGCAAGCACTACTTAATGACTTCAATTACATATGCTATGCTAACCACTAACTATTGAAGTTAGGTATTAGTAAGCTCGTCTAAGGCCGCTAGGTCATGTTAGCTTAGCTTAGCGAACAAATATCGATTGTTAACAATATGGCACCAGCCAATGACACCTATGGTAGGTGGAGTCAAACTGGTTGACAAGTCGTTGTCATGGGAACCAGTGCACCCCAGGGCACTTTAGTTCTCAAAGAGTGTCTGCACCGTTCAAACAATCTCAAATAATAAAAGCGGTACACAGTTGGTTACAACATGGCGCTTACACTTAAATCAATTCAACGCTTTTCTTTAGCAAGCCTAAATGCAAATATAGATGCATTCACTAATTCTTATTATGTATGCTTTCGCTTCTCTGTAAACAAGTACTTTAAACAGGTTTCCTGTCCTTCTTTAAGGAGTACTTACACATTCACTGTAGGTTTACACTCATTTACATACATACAGCTGTTTGTGCCTTACACACAAATACTGAAGAATTGAGAAACACACTATTTTCATTCGGCAATTGTAACACAGTACTGATCACCATTTAGCTAAACTTGTATATGCAGAGTCAAAGTTTAGATGACTGGCATAGTTCTGACTATAATTTAAAGGTCCTTACAACGCAGAAAGAGGAGCATCACTCAAATCTACCTTTACATAACACTGTACTGAGATTCCTTCGTCAGAAAACAGGTTAAACAATATTGCAATTGGGATTTCTTCGCCAAAGCATATTGATTCTGGAACAGTTTCACATGCAGCTTATCTGAGATTCCTTCGTCAGAATAGACTTATGCATTGATTAAATACTGAAATTGGGATTTTTTTCGCCAAATCAGATTTACCTTACACTGATACCATTTAATCTATGTTAAGACTTTTCTAATTCATAGCAGAACTACCAAATCAATCTATCACTATCTACATTAAACATGCCGCAAATAGCAACATACATGTGTATAGCATGTTGCATCATAACGTCTTGATTTAAAACACACTTAGGCTGACAGTAGTTTAAGCTCATAACTTTTGTTTAATCATGCCCGCATTCTCCACCAATTATGTAGTGAATTCAATGAGGAACAGAATTGTTTAAACACTATTCTTCATCAAATATGTAAGAATTATCATGAGCTTTGATCCCAATTATAAGTAATATTTTCTCCACCACCCTTTGTAAGGGAAACAGATATCAATCCAAATTGGGATGAATTTAATTAATAATGATCAATTATAATTATCTGGATCAAATTCATGATTTGGGGAAATCACTTAGCATTACGAGCAGGTAGCAAGAATCGGCATGTTTAGGGACTCCGGATTATGAGCATGAACTACAAACAACATCACGTGTGAAATAAAACAGGACTTTATTATCTAGACTAGACACATACTAATCTAACATACACACACATACAGTTAAGCATTAGAAGATGGTTGAAGTTGAAACAGAGAAGAACAGAGCATGGATTATGGCAGTATATGATATTCAGAAGATCAATAGCCTGAACTAAACATCAGTTTCTTCTTGTAACGGACCTTTGTTAAAAGGATTAATGATGCCCTATGCATCCATTAATAAGACTAAGTTTGATACTTGCACGTCTTGCCCATCAAAGAAAGAAAGAGTCCTGATGCAGGTTGTTAAGGCTCCAGTTGATCTTGGCTGGAAGTGATCAGAGAGAACCAGTTTTATGCAGAGGATCTGTATCTGGAAAGACGAGGCCGCAGCCTGGCACAAACTTATGGGTTAAAGGTGAAGTCTTCTTCTAGTCCATCCTTTGGAGATGCAGAACGCATCGAGAGAAAGAAGAGCACACATAGAGACAAAAGGAAGCGTGAGGAAGAGAGAGAGAAAAAGAATCTTCTCGTGGTCTCTTTTAAACTGTGAGGATGTCACATCCTACAGACGTAACTGTTCCAATCAGGAGATGGCAACTTTGGAGGGAAAGTTAACTGTTTTTGTCTTTCAGATGGTGTTTTGCATGTGAAAGCTGATTGGATGTTCACTAGAAGACTACTAAGAGTTTGATAAAACTAATAAGAAAAGAGTTACCAAAACACAACAAACATCAACGCGAAGGACATCACAAATGTAGCTCATAGACACCAAACATGATCTAAATATCTTCTTGGTTAAATGAGATACTACAAATCTAATAATTCCAGTAGTTAAACACACATTCATGGATACGTTGGATTAATGTTAAAACAGACATAACAACATGAACATTAATACATGGAAATGTTATAAATGAATGTGTACATTTCCATATAAATGCATTTATAATTGTAGGTCTATCCCCAAAGTGAGTAAAGAGAGTTCAGCTCCTTACATTCCAATGGGTCGTAAAATACTCTATCTTGATGAATTGGTGTGGGTTGCTATGGTCACCAGAGATCTTGTCCTGCCCTTGGTGTAAGTTGCAGATTGGGGTTTGACCCCCAAGCGACTAGCCTGCTGGTGGGGTGAGGGGTGTTGTTGTAATATTTAAGAAATTTAAGTAGTTATGCGTGTCTGATCCGTCTCAGGTACTACAGACCTGTTAGTCTGCCTTTAAAATGTCCACCCCATTTATTATCCTAAATTAGATTGCTTCTGTTTGAGGTCGTTAGCTGCATAAAGACACCTGTCCACCCCATACAATCAGTAAGAATCCAACTACTAACATGGCCAAGACCAAAGAACTGTCCAAAGGCACTAGAGACAAAATTGTACACCTCCACAAGGCTGGAAAGGGCTACGGGGAAATTGCCAAGCAGCTTGGTGAAAAAAGGTCCACTGTTGGAGCAATCGTTAGAAAATGCAAGATCTCACCTCGTCGGGTCTCAATGATCCTAAGAAAGGTGAGAAATCAGCCCAGAACTACACTGGAGGAGCTGGTCAATGACCTGAAAAGAGCTGGGACAACCGTTTCCAAGGTTACTGTTGGTAATACACTAAGACGTCATGGTTTGAAATCATGCATGGCACGGAAGGTTCCCCTGCTTAAACCAGCACATGTCCAGGCCCGTCTTTAGTTTGCCAATGACCATTTGGATGATCCAGAGGAGTCATGGGAGAAAGTCATGTGGTCAGATGAGACCAAAATAGAACTTTTTGTTCATAATTCCACTAAACGTGTTTGGAGGAAGAAGAATGATGAGTACAATCCCAGGAACACCATCCCTACTGTGAAGCATGGGGGTGGTAGCATCATGCTTTGGGGGTATTTTTCTGCACATGGGACAGAGCGACTGCACTGTATTTTAAGGAGAGGATGACCGGGGCCATGTATTGCGAGATTTTAGGGAACTTAGGAAACTCCGTGTTTCTCAGCGACAGGCTAGTAACCTGACTGATCTAGAGAAGATCTGTGTGGAGGAGTGGGCCACAATCCCTCCTGCAGTGTGTGCAAACCTGGTGAAAAACTACAGGAAACGTTTGACCTCTGTAATTGCAAACAAAGGCTACTGTACCAAATATTAACATTGATTTTCTCAGGTGTTCAAATACTTATTTGCATGCTACATGTCACTTAATAAGCACAATAATGCATATTAACTCTTTTAACAGTTCTTTGTTTTTAACACTTTTCTTAATGTCTCTCATTTACTAAAGTTATATCACTCGCATTGCTTTCTCAATATTGGTATCTGCCATTAAAAATCCCATATTGGTCGACCACCAATAAGGCCCTAAGGCATCCAAACAGTTTAGATTCATCTGGAAGTTAGTTTTGTCGGTTTGGAGCAGCTCTACTTTTTATGTTGCTAATCCTTTGCATTGCCAGGAAATTAATGAGGCTGTGTTAATGTGACGGCAGGTTACTAATGAGCCTCCAAAGGGTCTCCGTGCCAATGTGAGGCGGGCGTTCACTGAAATCGGCAGCTCGTTCTTTGAGGAACACATCCTCGGCAGAAAATGGAGGAAGATCATCTTTGGAGTGTGTTTCTTCCATGCCATCATTCAGGTTTGGACCCAAGGGTTACATGAATTGCCAAATATGGAGTTTGAATGCAATTTGCAGCACCTAAAGTTATCAGTTTGCATAAATTATTACAAGTAGAACTTGGGGGTGGAATGCAAATGCGTGGATGGAAACTTTCCTCTTTTACATCTTTAATAAATTTGATTTAATTGAGGAATTACAGCAGCAAACAATTTTCTTAGTATGTGATGCAAACAAAATGGCAAAAATTTATAATAAATTAATTAAAAGGGTTCTGCTGTTTATTTTATTTTATTTAATCTCATTTCTTATTTAAGATTTATATTTAATACAGGACTTTCTTTCCTTATTTGCTTATTGTAGTCGTATAAAAATACAAGAGTGTTACATATGACAGCCTTTATTATATCAACATGAAGTGTGTCAATTTTGTGACACTATATATGTAATAAATTGGCAATTTTTACGAAACACAGGCAGAACAAATGTCATTTATAAATGTATTTCTATCTACATTGTTGCAATTAAGTGAGCATGTGATCGATATACACAGAAAATCCAAACATACCGAAGCTCACAGAGGCCACGCATTGTTATTCTTCTGACTTTTTTCTCTGAATCCACATTTACCAAAAGTTCTCAGGGAGTAGTCTTAAATTTTTCTTAAAACGGAAAATAATAATCTATGGCTTTATATTTGTGATGTTTCTATTATGTACTTGCGTCACAGACCTTTTTACACCTTTAAATGTTTAATTGTATGTTGTTAACACATTAAAAAAAATTCTCCATTTACTGATAGCAAACTTTTGATAACCCAATAATCCCACATAGATCTTTTAGTTGTGTCTATGCTATAAGTGTTTATGCACATGTGTCTAGGAAAGGAAGAAATTTGGTCCTCTGGGCTGGAACATCCGATATGAATTCAATGACAGCGACAGAGAGTGTGCTCTTCTAAACCTGAATCTCTACTGCCAGATGGGAAATGTACCCTGGGATGCTCTTACATACATTACAGGTGTGTGTGTTTATATTATTCACAGCATTAATCAGAGATCCAGACTTTTACACATTATAGTGTGTGTGTGTGTGTAGGTAGGTGTGTGTGTGTGTGCGCTCGTGAACACTACAAAAAGGTTTGAAATTGAGAACAACACAATTGTGCATATGACCTAGTTCAGTCATGAAATTGAACTGCACATCAGTGTGATTCAATCTGATTTTTTTAAATCATTTTTGCAGGAAAATGGCTTTTCATTACAGACTCCTTCACTTAAAATTCTGTATACATTTCATGTTTTTTATCTTCAACGGACACCTGTGAAGAATAGCGCTAACAACGCCAAGGTCATTGGATTGAGTCCCAGGGGATTGCACGTACTTGGAAACAAATGTATAGGATAATGCAATCTACGTCGCTTTGGATAAACACGTCTGCCAAATGCATAAATGTTAATTTGCTATCTAAAATGTACAAACACAGGAATAATTTGAAGCTAATTTGCAATGCATTGCTCTAAGTATGCATGGTTTTACAGACAATCAGTTGGCGTTATTAAATTGTGACGTGCCAGGACTACCAGAGAATGTTCCAGTAATGTTTTTATGAGAGGAAAAGACTCATAAAAGAAGCTTCGCACAATGTCAGACTGTCTCATTAATTCCTGGCAAGGTGTCAGTCAGTGATGCAAGCAGTCAGCCAATGTGTTTACAGCATATGTGTGTGTGTGTACTTTGCCTTCTCTTTAGGTGAGATTACATATGGAGGCAGAGTGACCGATGCCTGGGACCAGCGATGCTTGCACACTATCCTTAAGGGTTTTTTCTCTCCAGCCACATTAGAAGAAGGTTACATCTACTCTAAATCAGGTAGCGTGATAGTGAGGACTCATAGACTTACATTTTTACACTTTAACATTTTTTCCCACATTGCTTGCAGTCCTCACGTACACCTGTTGACATCATTATATTAAAAGATACATGATTTGATACATTTTGGGGATTTACCAGTGAGGCTACCTACAATTGTCCCGCTAGTTGCGTTGTAATATGTTTAAGTATACTGAAACATTTCAGTAAAGATTTTAATTATAGAACAAATAATTTGATGACACAAAAAATAATCACAATAAACATAATGGTGTTATCTACCTTGCACAAAGCATAAACATAGGGATGAAAAACGTATGTATTTTATTTGATTTTCTCCTAAAAGTCTCATTACCATAACGTGTCCATAATTTTTTTTTAACAAATTCTGATAAAAACTATTGAATGTTCTATGAGATGTTCTCAAATGACAAAAAAATGACAAAATAAATGACATAGACAGAATATTTATGTATAATACAAATGAAGAAATAGTGGACAAAAGAAGTGTCCATGATTGATATTTTCATCCTCCGTAACATTTTTAAGGACTGTTTACACACACACAAATATATTTACATTAAGTTTGATTTTTTTATAATGAAACACATTTACAAGTAACTACTTTATATTTTTTTGTTAAAAGTTCAGGCCTAATTTACTCTTATCACTATGTGCACATTACATTCTCATTACCGATACAGGTAGTTTTCCACATTTAAAGAATATTACATGTGTACTTAAAATGTAATTGATTAATTATTATTATGTATTAAAAAGTTCATTTTCTATGATTATCAAAAACTTGCTTAGGCATCACGTCTTTGCTTTTTTATCAGAACATATAATGGGATTAACAGTTGTACATGGTTACGGAAATGAGAATTTTAAAGCGTTTTTTTATGTTGAAACCCTGAGTTATACTGTCAGTAAAAGGATTTAAATTAAAGCTTTTAACCAAGTCATATCTTGTTTTTAATGAATAAAGTTAAATTTGTTGATTTTTGCGAAAATCATACTGTGATCATGTTTGACATCTTAAACCGAGATATCGTGGAATCACCCGCTTCTGAAGGACACATCATAATGACTTCACAAGTCAAACCTTTATACACACACACGCTGCTTGATAATACAGACACAGATTCTGCTTCACTAATCAAGCCCCAAATTTGGAATTCAGACTCTTACATAAACAGAAATTAAAGATTTAGTGGGTTTTTTAGATATCTCGCCCAGCGAGAGACGCCCACACAGGCCAGGCATCATTGTTATTCTGTCTCGTTTTCTCAAAGTCACAATGTACAAAAAGTTTTCTAGAAGAGAAGTCATCATATTGAGGAAGCAAAATAATAATGGCCTCTGTGGGCTTCTGTCTATTAAAAACGTGTATTCATATATTGTTTCTTTTTGCATTTCAATTTCGCACTGATAGTATTTCAGAAATTAGGTCTTGGTTTAATGTGCTGAGACAACTTACTCCTCATAGGTCGACTTTCTTTGCACAATGTCAGTGAAAACATTGCTCTTTATGTGCCGTAAATTCAGCTTGCCAACTCATGGCATGACATTCAAATGGGTTCTTCGTGTTTAATGTATAGAGAGTTAATAAACCATATCAACACACCAGTAAACATTGTAACACACTGTTCCCTTTTTTTATGTGCAGGGATTTATTTTGCTCCTGATTCGGACAGTCTGACTGACTATAAGCAGTATATAGAGAATCTGCCTCTGATTGATGATCCAGAGATCTTTGGTATGCATGAAAATGCCAACCTTGCCTTTCAGGTAACTCTCAACTCCCTTTACTAGAGAGTAACAAACAAAAATTGAGTCTGTACAAAAAAATCTATATAATCTACATATTTTAAGTGTACGTACATTAGATTCTTTAACATTTAAGTAAAGGACTTATGTTAAATATGTATGGGATATGTTTAATTTAACTTTTGCTATGAATTTTTTGCTTTGGTTATGACGTTTCTTATTTTCGTATTTTCATATTTTTCAATCAATAAAGTTATAGAAATCCTTTTCTTCAATGAAACTAATGAGTAATAGCTCAATGTACTGTAAGCATGTACAGTGTTTTTGTTTGAGAGGGACTATCCCTGCAGTTGTAGTATTGGAATAAAAATAACCAATCTCCTGGCATGTAACACCCACATGCATCTTTTTGAAACAGCGACAGGAGACAATGACGCTCATCGGCACCATTCTGGAGGTCCAACCCCGCTCATCATCAGCAGGTGGAGGGAAGAGTAACGATGAGGTGGTCCATGAGCTGGCTGACTCCATCTTGGCTAAAATCCCTGGTGAGCTCCCTACTCACAATCCTTGAATTAAATGTTTTTAATTCATTTCATAACCATTCTTGTGAACCTGGATGTTTGTGTTTGTCCATCAAAACAGAGAAGCTGGATATGGATGAAGCAGTGGAGAGTCTATTCTTGCAAGATTCGAATGGTAGAGTGAACTCTCTAACCACAGTTCTCGGACAGGAAGTGGACCGATTTAACTTCCTGTTACGTGTGCTTAGGGTAAGTAACAGGTTTTGGATTGTAAAATTGATCGATAATGATGAATTGATCGTTTCGAGTAATTATTTACCTTCTGTTCATATGTTGATGTTTGTGCGTTTG
Source organism: Triplophysa tibetana (assembly GCA_008369825.1). Lineage (NCBI taxonomy): Eukaryota > Metazoa > Chordata > Actinopteri > Cypriniformes > Nemacheilidae > Triplophysa > Triplophysa tibetana. The sequence continues at coordinate 22,079,143 of CM017896.1, read as the reverse complement.
GCGTTTGTTTTTTGCAAACAGACTTCACTAAGTACACTGCAGAAGGCAATAGCAGGTCTAGTGGTGATGTCAGAAGAAATGGAAAAGATCTATAACAGTTTCCTTAATAACCAAGTTCCAGATCATTGGTCCGGTGCTGCTTACCCATCCCTCAAACCTCTGGGCAGCTGGGTTAAAGATCTAACCCTACGCACAGCTTTTATAGAGGTATGTCTGTTTAAATAAAATACAGGTGAATTTGAGTAATTTGGATTTTAACAGCATGTGGCCTCACTATGACACTTACATCTCAGCAAAAATCGCAGGTTAATACTAATGTCAAATCCACATCGCTTAAAGATGTGCAGTTCATTCCTTGCTACGATTTTTTCTGTCATGTGAGAAACATAAATGATGTTTACCAGAAAATCCAACTGGGGCAGTTGATAATTAAATTAGGTTCTTTGTCAAGCTCCTGTTGATAACAGCATCAAATATATCCTTCAGCCCTCTAGTTCAGTGGTTCTCAAACTTTTTTGTTGTTAGGCCCCCTTTGTGTAGAGTGCATTGCTTTGCGGCCCCCCAAATAAAGACTTGTAATCTTAATCTTAGAATTTTAATTAATCTAGAATTAATTAGAATTTAATCTAGTCAATTATCCAATGCTGGAACATCAATTCTTTGGGTTGGTGGTCTTATTTTCCTGATGTTTGATTGTATCAAATCCATGACAAATTGCTATATTTCATAAAATAACCAAAAATCTATGTACCCCTGGATCCATCTTGGGGCCCCCCCACAGAACACAGGGATATGATGAATTTCAGCCTTAATACGTTATTTTATGTACGATAAATGCCAAAATGGTGCACTTACTCAAAACTAGAGACTCGAAACTTTCAAATTATACCAAATATGATATTTAGAGTTACAGAAATCCATTAAGGAAATACTTTTATGAAGTAATTTTGGACCTGCCAGCAGATCCATAGAGTTTCACAGGTGTGATAAGAGTAAAGAGTCCTCACTCTAGCTGTCCATTAGTTGCACGTGATTGGCTTAAATGCTCAACACTGCAGAGCACGCGGCAATTGGAAACCAGCTCTTCAGCCAGAGCTTGAACACAAATATGCACAGGATCATGTAAAAGCCACATCGTATCAGCTTAGGTGTGTCAAAATAGTCTTGGCTACTCGATCTGCGTTCCGCCCGCGCTTATTATTTCCCGACCCGCACCAGAACCACAAATGACGCATGAATAATTATTACACTCGTTACATCAAATGTTGGCGGTTCACCCGACCGGGTGCTGGACTGCTCCAGTTGACTGATTCTTTACAATCTTATAAGGGGGTCTGAGCTAAAATGATCCAAGACTCCATCTCTCTTTGCTGCAAAAAAATCTGTTTTAGTTCTGCTTCTTTCATCTGCTTTATTTTGAATGACCTCTATTCCTGTTATATACTCTTTTCATTTTAAATGCACGAAGTTGAAGTAGCTGTTAGATGAGCTCTTCGTGTGTGTGTGTGTTTGAGCAGAGTTGGATCACAAGAGGTCAGCCCAAATCTTTTTGGATTTCTGGCTTCTTTTTTCCTCAAGGATTCCTCACAGGTAAGTAAATCCTTTGGATTAATTCCTCACTGTATCTGCAGGACCACATTTAAGAGCATCCTAACAGAAAGATAACATGCGAAAACCCACATTTTTATATTACTCTGTCTCCTAGGGGCACTTCAGAATCACGCTCGCAAGTACAACCTGCCCATTGATGAGCTTAACTTTCGTTTCAACATGGTACCAGTGTACAGAGACCAGACACTTGTCACCGAAGCTCTGAAAACTCTCGGCCCAGGGAAAGAACTTGACATGGACAATGAGGTCAGTCTTAGTTAAAGTAAAATATTCAATACTTAGTTTATTTCTTTCTAATATACCTTTAAGGCTATGTGCCCTTTCCTTTAATAATAGACTAATAATGGGCAAATCCTGCATAATAATGCATTGTACACAGGTTCACAAAACAATCAACATTAAAATGTGCTGCATTAACTTGTAAAATCAGATTGATTCATTCCTTGTGTCTGGTATATAGCTTCCCACTATAGAGGATGGGATTTTGGTTCATGGATTGTTCATGGACGCTTGTCGCTGGGATGACACTAACATGGTTATTGAAGATGCTTTGCCAAGAGTGATGAACCCCATGATTCCAGTGGTGCATTTTGAACCCCAGCAAAACTATGTTCCCGAGTCCAGCCTTTACCACGCACCACTGTACAAAACCTCAGCTCGTGCTGGAACTCTGTCTACTACGGGTTAGTTCACTTCTGTTGTCTTGTAGTTTACTGAAAATGCATTTACCCACCATATATTACAACTTCAACATTTAAGTAACCATTTGCAATATCATATTAAAAAAATGATTAAGTTGGTCACAAAACTTTCTTTTGTCTGTCTCATAGGACACTCCACTAATTTTGTGGTAACCGTAATGTTGCCATCCAACAGGCACAGTGACTACTGGATCTCAAAAGCTTCTGCACTACTTTGCCAACTCAATGACTGAGCATGGCTCTTCTTCTTCGATAGGAATGTAGACGCCTTCTTAATAGAATGTTCAGAGTCATTGAGCAAAAGCAACGGAAAGCCTTAAAATAGGAAAGAATTTAATATAAACCGAAATGAACTGCAATGTTGCTTTTATCTTCTAGAGCCGCAGAGGGTTGTTTTTCAAAGTGAATAGTAAAGTTTAGTTAAAGTTTAATCCTAAAACAGACGGCATTCACTTTTTATACAGGTAATACGGTATTGTAGATGCTGTACCGAATCTGTTCTGTATGTGAAATACCTAGTACATGCCGTACACTCCAATAAACAGAAAAGCCATAAAATCAAACAAATTCTTCAATAAAACACTCTTTGAATTCTTTGTGTTCTTAAATCTATATTTTCTAACAAAATGATTTATATCCACAGTGTTTATATTATATTTGTACATAATAAAACAGAGCACAGGGTCAGAAAGTCACAAAATGAAGTTACTCCTATTACGTGAAAACTGACACACGTGAGAGTTTAAAACACACACTAACTGTAAGATTTATGTAAAAACGACAGTATGATAAAACCGACAGCTTTTTTGTAAATTCTATCTTGAATGTTATTGCTGCTTTGGTATGGAAACATTTGCTACAAATTTAGAAACAAATCTAAACAATGTAATAATAATAATGTGAAAATAATGTTAATGCCAAAAAACAGTGAATTACTTACAGGGGATTAATACATTAATGTGTGTATTTCCACAAATAAGCCTGACAGACACATTTTGAACTATTGTTGTAGATATGCAGTGCTAGAACACTCGGTACACTTTTTTTACATAAACCAAACCAAGTGCGCATTATATAAAGACATAAAATATCAATCCAATAAGTTGTTTTTGCTTGTTTGAAAAGTCACATTTCAAAAATACACAATTTTATCCTTTTTCATTTTTTTCTTAATTGTAATGACTGTTCACATTGAGACAATTAGAGTTGGAAGGAATCAACTTGGGTGGTACAGTAGATACTTTTCACGCTCATCACATGGTGCCATTTTACATGTTTAACATGTTTACCAAAAGAACTTAAATGAAACAAAAACGCAATGCTGGTGATTATGTGAAGTCTTTTGAGACTGCTTCGATGAAGTTTGGCGCCGCCATCAGAATGGTAAAGGTGCAGATAATGGAGAAAAGCGAAAACGCCACCAGACAGAGGCGATCGACGACGGCTGCTGCAAATTTCCACTCGCTGCAGATGGCCTCCGCCTCGTCCTGGTCACGAAACCGTTGAGCGATGTACATCACTTCCGCCAGGATGCGATTAATCTCCTGCTCGCCTGTGTACAGCCTAACCGCCTCCCTCTGTTCCTCTGGCGACCCGCTGGTTCGCCCTCCGCTGCAGGACACCCCCGAGTCGCTGCTGGGTGGGCAGCAAGCACTATCGATGGAGTGATAGCCAAAATACAGGTTCATGTGACCGTTTGTGGTGGAGTTGGCCGAGGATGACTGACCGCCCATCACCCCCATCTGAATGCTGCCGGCGCTGGCGTGATGAACAGGAGAGTGGTCGTATTTGTAGTTGGCTTTCCTGTCCTCGCCTGGCTTCTTCATGCGTAAGAACCAGGCGCACCAGTTCAGCAGGATCACCCGCACCTTAGGAGAACAGAGAGAAGATGAGGTTTTCTGATTGAGTTATCTACCCATTAGGATGCAGATATGCAGTGTGGATTTCGTAAGATTTTGGATGGAAAGTGTCCACTGAAGGCCCAGCTGTGATTAAAGATTCAGGTCCACTTCAAGCTGCAGGTGCTTCCCGATGGACTTGAACCAAATAAGAAACACCAGACAGCTGTACCTAGGAGCTCTTTCTTCTCATAAGAGTAGCAGAGGGGAGATTAAACTTTAATATGAATAGACCTCATTACCTGCACCAGTGTGAAATCACGACACAGACCTCAACAGAGAGAACTCTCCAGAAACCCACCCACGCTATATTCATTCACAAATTGAGTTTAGAGGAAAATTATACTGTGAAAAAAAATCCAAATTGAAACCGAAACTGCATAACTCTATCATATTTAGCTTTTTAAAGGGGTGATATGACACGGCTAAAACGGACATTATAGTTTGTTTTATATGTAATGCAATGTGTATTCACGATTTAACATTAAAAACGTGGAACTTTCCAAATACCATGCATGTTTGTATCTCCTCTTTGCCCCGCCTCTCTGAAACGTGTTTTTTACAAAGATCATCGCTCTGAAAGGGAGGTGTGCTATGATTGGCCGGATAAGCAGTGCGTAGTGATTGGTCGAAAACTGCAAGCGTGTGACGGAAAGGTAACACCTCTACCATATTTGGAACATCAGGTTCCCAAGCAATTATACTTTCAGGTACGCCCACCTTACTTGCATATACATTTGGACAGTCTTGGTCAAATCTTATCACAGACTGACGTAGCTTTTTGGGGGTATGGTTACACGAGGCGTTTAAGGCAGGTCTGGGAGTGTATTCCCTTTTTTGATATTTTTGCAATTTTACGTGTCTAATACATGCATCGGCAACTTATAACACACCAAAGACACAGAAGAACACATATTCCCGCCATATGGCTACATTAAACAGTAGAGGCTTTAATTTTTTAGACTGTCTAATAAAAACAGGCTTAGGGCTGAGTAAGCAATCAATAAGTTAGTGATACATTGGTATTTTTATAATTAAATATCGTCCCTGAAAGAGGTAGGATGAAAATAACCTTTGCCAAATCATTGCCCTCGGTGCGATAGGTTGTGTGTACATTTTCAGTCAATGCATCCCACTAGGGCTGAAACGATTCCTCGAGTAATTTGAATACAAAAAATCTACGAGGCAATTTTTGAAGCTTCGAAGCTTCGTTTAATCCATTTAACTACATTACAAACGGAGCACTGCGTTTCCCCACGGACCATTATTACTAACACCCCCTAAACTCTATACATGTTACAGGGTTCTCAAGTCTCACTTTAGTCTGTTCACACGCTCGCACATGTGACTCATGCTGATAAATAATTGATAGCTTATTGAAATTGCCTACTGCTGCCTGTTGTAAACAATCGACTTAAAGAGTTTCCACTCACCCATCTTGGCATCTTGCCTCCCTGTGGATCATGATGATGAAACTGCAGAACGAGAACGGTCACAACAACTGACAACCCCACAATCATCATGGTGCTGGCGAAGTACTGCGCTGCACACAGCCAAAATAAACAAGGCAGTTTAAACCCAACATATATTGTTTAAAACAGAACACAGCAACAGATTTAGTAAATAAATGGGTTGTACGAAATACTTTCTTAGACATCTGGAAGTCTCCTCTATGTTTATGCTTTCAGTGTGGGTAAATGAACCAGACTAAATAAAAAAAATGTAATTGGACTTTTACCTATCTTTTAAAAATTATACCAATAATCTCAATAAATTAAGTGTGCTTGCTTTCTTGTTGTACAAGTAGGCAAAATTCAGCAGGACATCAAATGTAAAAAAACACTAATATTCCGGCTGCTGGGCGCCAGAAAAAACTTTATTCTAAGGTTAAATTCTATTTTTATTTTACACTCAATTTGTAAATTTGCATTCTAATTCTGTACATATTTCAAAAATACTGTAAAAAAAACTTTGGGGATTTTTTGTGTCAATAAAAATGTATAGAAACTTTTATGAAACTCACAAAATCATACAAGGAGAAAGTAGAATAACTCTCCGATAATGAAAAAATCTATTTATAAAATTAATCATGGTTTTCAAATGAACTGCATTTTTCTTAACATGTTTCTTATTCTTCTTTTTGCAAATAATGGTGCATGAATTTGCTGCAAAAAAAATTATTTGCGCTTTCCGAGTTCCGAGTTTTCTTTTACGCTCAAATTTACTTTCGGCCTTTTTGGCACAAACCTCCCGCGTTGGCGGGGCTTCAGGGCACTTTTCTCTTACTGGCTAGTGAAAATTGGATTGACAGCTCACTGACGAAAATGAGTAAAGCTTCAATAATTAGCCTATAAAAATATTGATGTATAATTTTATTATACATTTATTATAACGTTTGTTCCTTATTATTGTGAAATGAATTCAATTTGCCTCTTATCATAATACATAATTCCGATTAATCCTAAAACGAAGTTGCCATCTGATATTTGCATTAATTTCATCGTTACATTAGCACATAGTTCTTTGTACAGTACATGAATCTGTCCGCATCCTTTGTCTTACCTATGAGAGGAACTGAGTCAGAAGTGGCTGGCATGATCTCAGCCACCAGTAACATGAACACAGTTAATGACAAGAGGACAGTAATCCCTGAAAAATAAAATAGTTTTAGCTCATTTAACGTAATATTCCATAATAGATATGGTCTTTATGATGTGAGAACTTCACTGCATGTTCATTGTACCAAGCGATATCTTCTCTCCGGAATCGGCAGGCAGCAGAAAGACTAGAAGAGCCAGACCAGAGATGAGCACACAGGGAATGAGCAGGTTCAGCCCGTAGTACAGTGTTCTTCTGCGCATAGTTACTGTAAATGTCACGTCAGGGTACGGCTCTTTACAGCATTCATAATACAGCTCATTACGCTTCCCAGGGACAGCTGTAATATAAAACATAAGATTCAGTCTTACTTTTGTACTATACAGTGTGGATAAAACGTAAAGGGCCCTCACAGACCTACTGTGGTCAAATTAAAACACTTCAAGCTATTTTTTCTATAAAAGGAGATTAAACTATTTTTTAATAGAAGCAAAGAATTTTTCATTTAATTTGCAAGTTTCTATAGGATTTATAGGACAAGTTGCTTTCCAAAAACAACGGGAAAGGTTTCAGGGAAAAATATATAGCAAAAAACATTATCATCATAGACACCAGATACCCATTCATAATACAAATGACAAGACTACACAAAAATTGAGGCTGTCGTGACTTGACAGCCAGGATGAACAGATGAATTTGTGACAGCATAAAACTACACACAGGATGCTACAAACCAAGGACTACATGACCTTTCAAGTCCATAAACCACTGTAACGCTTTTGTTCCATCTAAAGTAAACACAAGCATTATTCCTCATCATATATAACTTTTTTGTTCTTGGGTTTGATCTGTGTACTTGTCCTTTGTCAGATTTTTTGCAGTGTAATATATAATCCACCTGCGGTGTTCAAATAATGTAAATCAATAATTGTGTGTCAAACAAACAAGACCCAACTTTCCTGTCAAGTCCAATTTAAAATTCACAAAACACAATGCAGTACGGAACACAGAAAACGTACAATAAAATGATATGTTACAAACCAGACGATTTTAATCTGCCAGGGTCAGACAGCCCTCATCTCCAATTGATTAAAAATGAAATCAGAATTGTAATTAATCAAACTAGGCGAGCGAACAAAGAGCTTTCGTCTGGATTTCACGCTGTGTAATTGCTGGTCAGCATTGTCATGGTACTCAGAGACAATCACATCAAACCAAATTACTGGTATGAGTCCTTTAACTGATTACAAAAGACTAACCCGAGTGATTTCAGTATGCTTGTGTGTGTATGCGTGTTTTTAATGTGCAATCATGTCTGCAATCCCAGATTGTGTCACTGATGGAAGATGTACCGACTTGGAATGAAAATAAGCACGAGATCATTGCTAAATTTGGATGCTTGGTATTTGCATACATGAAAAACAACATTTCAACACTAGAAGGATTTTGGGATCAAGAATTATTTTCAATACAATGAAAACAAAATAGGTCATACAAATTAGAACCAAATTTAATATCGTATTTAAAAAATGGGATGCTTGTGCATATGTATACATTCATATGGTGTACATGTGTGACCCAATAAGTAAACACTGGGCTAAAGTCTCAATCTAATTAAGGTCAAGTTTGATTTTAGTCATTCATTTCACTATAATTTTAGTCTTGGAACTGAGTTTACTCAGTCAGTTTATATTAAAGATATCAAGATTATATTTCCACACCATGTTCTTTATATCGTGTGCGGACATTTTATGTAGAAAACAGTAAATCACAAAATAATGACTTAAGCTTGTTTTTCACAGATTGGGTCACGTTTATTACCGGGGGACTAGTAGGTTGCCTCTAAAGTTATTTTATGTGTGTTCGTGTAACTGTCTGCAGATGCTCATTCACAGTCTGCCCATGTTACTGCACAACCTTGGCACCCGATTGAGCATTGGTGCCAAGTGAAATCTGTGCCAAAGCACTTTCAACTACCATCAGGAACCCATCTGTTAACCAGATCATGGGTCACATTGTCAAAATGAGAGACTGAGAACAGACTCATTGACCAACAGATTAAACAGCAACACAAAGCCATATACTGGCATAAAACACCTGGTTTAGAAAAACTCACATAAACATTCATTTGGGAATATTGTAATAGTAGAGCGGAACATCTTGAGCCATCACATGATCACGAGAATTGGATAAACACTTATACACACGTTTAACCATGTTGTATATAAAACAGATGGAAAAAGCACATTATTGTAGTCAACATGATATTAAAACGCTCTTCACAGCAGCTAAATTCATGACAGTTTAAGAAAATTGCTCTCGTCAGGGTTCTGCATTCAAGAACATAAGGCAGAAAAGTGTCTTTCAATGTCCTCAAAGACCGTGTTAAGTTTGTGTTCTCTGCCGTCAAGATCCGGCAGGAGGAAATTACCAACTCAGCATTCAGATCAGCTTTTACACACTTACAGATACTGTAAGGAAAAATGATCAATACGTGTCTCTCCAGGCAAAGAAAAGAAAGCACTCAAACACACATCTGAGCTACACTGAGCACACAATAATAAGACACCGAAACTTGAAAGCCAAAATGTGTGAAAAGCAAGCAGATCTAAAGCATTATAGAGAGAATGTGTGACAAGATGGATGTGTTTGCACTTGAATGTGCTTTTATAAAAATGGCTATGCTCTCTTTCTCTGGACCCTATGAATAGACTCACAGGTGTCTCTACACAATAAAATAACTTAAACACACATTAAATATATATAGACGTTCAGGTTTAGACTTTAGTCTGTTTGTCACACAAACCAATGGTCTGGATTCCGATTCCGAATATAACACACTTTATAAAATGCAGTGTTGTCGTGAATGGTTTGTATTCCCACATGGTCTCTTACCTACTAAATCCCACTCTCCATTGGGGATGTATGATGAAATGTCCACTGCTTGCATCTGTAGATCAAGAAGCCATCCATTATAAGTCCAGGAACCAAACTTGAGGTCACATTTTTGTATGTCGAATGGAAACCAACGCACATCTATATAACATGTGCTCTTTAGGATACCTGCGCGGGCACAAACAAACACATTTATTTTTGTAATATTGATAAACTCACTAATGGCAATTCTCTACATGCAGTGTATGAATATTGAATATATCAGTATCGGTGAATGCATAGATGGTCCAAAAGATGTATTTTCTGAACAAAACAAGGTGTCATTTGTGAAATGTAATAGGGCTATCATTCTCACCTGGCGGTATGTACTGGCATGCACCTGATGCATTAACCAGGACGTTTGTATGGAAGGTGGCATCAAATCTTTCATCAGCACTGCGGAGACAAATGCAGGAAACAAACGTCCATTTTAATTTTTTGCATTTGCATCATTGGAATAGTTCCTAAATTGTTAAAGCTGCAATCTCTGACTTTTGCCTATATTTCGCCATTTGTGTTTAAAACATAAAATTGCAGATTACTTATCTTTACATGGGTCTAAAATCAAATGTTTCCTATAGCTCAACTTATAATTTATTATAGTAAGCTAACCATTGTGAATCGAGGTAAGGAAACCATTTGAATGTATATTTTCAAGTATGTGTCTGCTCAATAACTGATTTTGTTTTTTATCAAAAAAGTTATAGATCTGCAAGAGATTAATGATTTAAAATACGTTGTCATACAATGCATTTGGTCAGCCTGAAATTAGTTTTATCCTATGAAATATCTATGCCTTTGTCCTACTGGGTCCTACAAGGATAATTTTTCTTTGATTAAAATGTCAAATTCCATTAACATTGTGGTTGTCATGAAACAGTCCGGCAGTTGTATTTAAAAAAACCTTTATAATAACACATCGGGAATTTGATTAAAACTATGTTCAGGTAAAACTTCTGCAGAGATTAAATGATCAAATGTCATTAATCCTGTGTGACATTTAAAATGTATTTAGGAGGTATGACATGTGGTTTTAGTAATTATACAAATGTCCTGACCTTTTATCAGGAGTGTTATTCCTTCTCATTAGTAATTGTACAAACATATAATTTAATGTCATATGTGAGTAAAGCACTAATAGTGTTACGGGGAATACAATTCAGTCACTGCAAAGTAAGCAAGACTAAAATATATAATATAATAAAATATACAATATAATACATGTCTCCAAAGAGATAGTACTGTTTACTTATGTGAAATAATAAAATAAATGATTGCATCTCAAATTCGTGCACTTAATTCAGTGACAGAGATTATTTATATACACACATTTGCAGTAGTAACACACTGTGACTTCTTGTGTGGTCAGTTGTCACCTGTTATCAGAAATATCAAATGACATATTGCATGCTGTTAAGTTTTTTCTCAGCTGTTTCCCACATTATGACACTTACAGTAAATAATTATTGTGACACCATTCAATTAGCTAAAGAGCTAGTCTGCAAATTATTAATATTTCACATAAATGACCTGTCACGGTCTAATTTATGTTCTTGAAAAACAAACAGTACATCTCTGTCATAGACAATTTGTTATTACTTTTATTAACCAGTCAAACAATGCTTGAAACTATAACAATCCAAATTTGAAGGAGACAGTGTTGAGAAGTGTGTGAAAAATCGGGATTTCTGTTGACTTCAACAGAAGTGTTTTTAATATCGACCCTCATGGCTGAGATAGAAATGTCTAATGTTTGTTTATAGCTTCTGTGTCAGTTTTGTGCAAAATTAAGCTCACTGTTTATCTGATGTAAATGATGGCTTTTTGAAATACCACACAACATGTCAATGAAGTAGATGCTTCAGTTTACAGATATTTTTATCCAAACAATGGAAAGAAATGTAAGAAAAAACGTGTTTTGCAAATACATTTGGTTCCACTAGATGGATAGAAAATCTTTTTTATCCGCACGATTTTGCAAAACATCTTCTTTTGTGTATTGTGGAAGGAAGAATCATACAGGTTTGAAATGACACGTTTGTGACTAATAGATGAAATAATATTTATTTTTGGGTGAATTATAAATTAACGTTTTTTTTTCTTGCACATTTTACAATTGACACACATCTTTCCATGTTCATTCAGTGTTTTTTGTAATATCTTAAAGTGAACATAAAATTTTTGAATAAAAACATACAGTAGGTAGTGGCATAATGTCATTCCTATAGCTCAGTGGTAAGAGCATTGCGTCAACAACGCAAGCTTATGGGTTCAATCCTAGGGGAATGCACATGTCTAAGCATAAATGTACAATATAATGCAATGATAAAAATAAATAAAATCCTATAAATGTAAATGTTTGTGTTATAATGTTATATAACTGCACAGATGAGTGACATCAAAGTGTTTACGAATAACATCACAGTGTCGCGAAAAGTTGCTCTTGCGATACTTTGATGTCATTCTGTACTGCGATTGATATGCGCAGCGAGGCATGCGGTCGATCACATCCGATGGCAAACAATTGCCATCATTTAACGCTCTTTCATAGCATCCACAAACTAAGCCTCTTTTATTGTTTGTGACCCCTAGCGGTAAAAATGACATATTATGTCTCTAAGGTTATCTGTTTCAGTATTGATTTAAACGATTGAATGCTCTTTTATTGTGGAAATAATGGTCGTCATTTATGTTAGTGTTGACATGGGTAACAGGTGGTTTATTGTCTATCTAAAAAAAGCAGTATTTTATATCCTCTTGCCTCACTGAGATAGCATGAAGTTAATGGGACCCTAAGAAATTTGCTTTATAACGTATTGTTATAGCATGAATGAAGAAATAACATCTATGTAGGTGACAGAAAACGAATACATACATCCAGAATGCATGAGAAGTCACTTTGGATTAAAGCATCTGCCAAATGTATAAATGTGTGTGTTAGCATCTGCTCAATTAAAACAATTGTGTCCGGTTTATCGTGCCCTACTAAAGTATATCCATCATTGAACATTACAGCTAAATGCATCCTGGCTCATTTTTAGAGGTTTATCCTCTCTTGACTCATCCTTGGCGTCAGATAGCAAAGTCAGCATGTTCCCAATAACTTCTGCATGTCTTATCCTAATATGATGGTACGATGGTAAAGCGACTGCCTTTTGTCAAATGCGCCATTGTAATTGTCTGAGTGATACAAGTCATCGTATGCTATATTTCATGTTGTGCATGATCTGGCATTTCACTAAAACAGAACCAGGATGATGTAGATTAAAAGCTCTTTACTTTCCTTCCTCAAACAGAAAGTGGCTGTAATGCAGATTTCCATTTTTTGACAACCAGTGACAAATGAAATTTGCATAATGTAGATTTATGAAGCAGGGGCCAATTACTCCTTCAGACAAATGACATAAAACAGATATTCTGTCGTTTATACACATATTCAATTGCTATTCTAATTATCCATGACAAATGTGTAATTAAAACTAAATTATTATAGAGGGTTGTGGTGTTGTTATTAATGTGATGGAAATGAACGGTTTACAAAACCAAGCCAGATCAACAGAGTAGGAAATGTTATCAGTCAATTTTGATACAGTTCTGTGTAAACAAAGAAAAGTGCAACTTTGAGACTGATGACTGAAGATTTATACTTGGAGAAAACTCAGGTAGGATCTGTGAATAACTCGATGACTGATGATCATTTCAATTCAGCAGAGATTCGTGGAGCCTTCCGGAGCTGGCCAGGTCGGAAACTCATAATGTGCCTCAAGAATCTACTGCAGAATTTATCATATAGCTCTTTGACATCTCAACTATGGAGCAAATATTTATGAGGCACATGCATTCTTGCTGAATATCACAGTTGATGTGAATAACAAAGAATACAAGTATGGGTGCTAGTGAAAGTTTTATAATCCGTACACAATTTATTATGTAAAGAGAGGGTAAAGACAGTGTGAAAACTGACCCTCTGGGGTCTGTGTAAATATTGCATTAACTGCATCTGTCAGCACATAATGTAGATACATAATGTAGATACACTCTGTACACTGCAAACACTTTCAAGATTAATTTTCTGAATACGAATTTGAAAATTTGTCATTAAAATCTAATTAAAATCTAGAAATTGTTTCAATTCTAGACTATAACCAGGGGCTTCATTTATAAAATGGATAAAAAATCCACGGTAACGTTCATATTTATAAAAACGTTCTTTGACGTGGAGATCAGAAACTTTTAAAGGGGTGTTGCAATGATGTGTTTTGCTTTCTGACTTCTTTACAATGTTAAACGTGCTGTCTTCTCATGCTTAACATGGTCAACTTGTCAAAAAACGAGTTGGGCGTATTACGAATAATTTATGTGCTCGATACACTCCCCAAGCGATCATACAGGTTAAGGAAAGTTCTTTCGAACATATAAAATTGTTTTGTAACAATTTTTCTTAGTCTCTTATTGGAAAATTCTCCCAGAAAAGCTCACGGCATGCCCACGAAGAGCCGGAGAAGGAGCATGCGCAGACGTCATTTTCACTTGTGTGCAGGAGAGAAAGAGAGAGAGAGTATATGATCGCAAAGTTCAGGTGTTTGTTTGTTCACTACATTTGGGTGATGAATGTTATATAAACGGTGTATATAATATTTGAAACTGATATATGGAGCCGTCCCAGCGCTAAAAGATGCCGGACATGAACCGCATGGGGTGAGTGAAACTGATGTCTGTGTTTTGTTGACCATGTGCTTTAGTTCAGCCTACCCCTCCCCCCCACATGCGCTGTATGATTTCGGACATAATCACAAAGCTATATCTATCTTTTATAAATGTGATCAAAGTAAATACTCTTCGAAGATACGACGTATGCAATACAATTCTATAGGTAGGCAAGATTAATATGAGATTGGCAGAAACCCTGTGTGTTAGGGCAGCTTTAAGCTGCGAGCTATTTGCGATTTATAGATTTCACATTCGATAGAGAGGCATACACGCAATATCTATGCGTACGTTAGTTCTATGAATCATAGGTACGCACTTTAAGAACTGATCGTAAAATCCAATTAAGGACGATTTCTACGCAGCATTCTCTAAATGAGGCCCCAGGTCACAAATCAAACATGATAATGGACCTTTTCACAAGCATGCATGGTCATCAGCTTCGTAAATCCTCCAAAGTTTTTAATATTTTCAATTTCAAAAGATGAATGTACTTTTATAAAACAATGCTGTCTATATAACTTTGGAGTCAAATTAAAAAAGATTGTTAACCCTAATGCGACTGTGTTTCTAATACAGCGTCTTTGTTTGACATCATTCTCTCTTTGACTACCGTTATCAGACTCTCTCTCTATTTTTGTCATTTAGTTTAAAGTAATGAAAAGACTATCGTTGAGTTTTTCTTTTGCTTTTTTAGCAAAGTTTTCCCAAGTATGAGGACTTCCGCTGCTAGAAACGTGAAGAAGGTCCATTGAAATTCTTTGTACATTTTAATGCTTTTATTAAAGCACATACATTTACATTTACATTTAGGCATTTGGCAGACGCTTTTATCCAAAGCGACTTACATTGCTTTACCCTATACATTTTACATAGGTATTTGCAATCCCCTGGGTTCAAACCCACAACCTTGCGTTGTTGACGCAATGCTCTTACCACTGAGCTACAGGAAAGACATACGATTATACATAGGCCTATATAAAAAACGGAATACTTAAAATATATAAAGATAATAAAACATTTCCAAAACTGAGGCATTTAATAGAGTCTCAGACTTGAAATGCTTTTCTAGTCATCTAAATAGTTCTCACTCTAATCTGTGCCACCCCTAAAATTCTGTGTAACTGTGCAATGCTAAATGTTTTGGATTGTGCCGCATGTACTGTGATGTGTGGTGTCATGAGATGGTAGGTGATACCCAAACCCAATAAATAATTCAGATTTTTTAGGCTGATTTTGATTTACATTTTTTAATTCGTAAAATGATGTGTCTAGTCCACACCAGGAAAACGCACTTCGAAGGTCCTGATCCCACATGCTGTTTGTCTCTTGCACTTATAATGTTTCTGCAGCGATCTCTTCAAAGTTCCTTAAAGATATAAATACTGTCATGATACATTTTTCTTAAAGTGACAAGTGCACGCATTGAAGATATAAAGTATATTAGAATGCACATTCCTGGAAATCGAACCAATGAACTTCTCAATGTCACCGATGGAGTGACTTTTTTGTCCCTGCAGGTGGATGCCTGGACTTAACCTTCAGTAGTTTTTCTATAATTTGACATATATTAGTCATTTTTCAATTCTTTTGAAACAAAAATCAAGTCTGAAAAACATGTGTTACCTAATTATATATATATGAAAGAAAACGTCTTGGTTACGTCTGTAACCTCAGTTCCCTGATGGAGGGAACGAGACGTTGTGTCGAGAACGACAGATGGGGTTCGTCCTTGAGAACCAATCAACTCTGACTACTATAGAAAAGGCCAATGAAATTTGGCGAATGAAATATGCAGCATTCATTTACCTCTTGTTCTGAAGAGCCTGAGAGCCTCTCAAACTGCAACAGAAACGATACAGGTTTGTGGCATAAGGGACACAACGTCTCGTTCCCACCATCAGGGAACTGAGGTTACAGACGTAACCAAGACGTTCCCTTTCTGTCGGTCTCTCGACGTTGTGTCGAGAACGAAAGATGGGGTTATCTATGGAAAACGCCACAAACGCTGTATCGCGTCACAATCTCAGCGAAGCAACGTTGACAAGCCTGGGCGTGTCAGCTTGAAGCTTTCGTGAGACCTGTAACCTTCCAGTGTGGTGGTCGGGGGGTTCCAGAGCTTTCAGGAAAGATGGATACAGCCCTGACCGGTAACTTTCACGGACGGGGCCTTAGCTCTCTACAGGCGAGAGGCCGTCCGGATCGGTTCACACCGGGAAAGCGCACTCTTAAGCATAGAAGCGCTACAGAGGCCACCTCCTACCCGTGGGGAGGAATATGGTGGAGAAAGTATGGTCTCGTCCTAGGAGGAGAACGCATGGAACGTGCGGACTGGGTAGTTAACCGCGAGGTGGAGGTCCACCTGGGGAAGCTCATGGGTTACCAAGTGTGGGAACCAGTGTCATGAGGGTATGCCAGACGGAACAGCCCGCGGAGGGGGTCTTACTGCGTCTGATAGCACAGGTCCGGTTAGAACTATGTGTGATAGGTCAAGATATGTCCCGGCCTATGGGGGAAGGCTGCTCTGCTCAGGTGCTTGCTTAGTGATGGATGGAATGCCTGTTCTTAACCAGGGTGTGGGTAAGAAGGGAGGCTGGTGAGATGCCAATTCTCTTAGCCAAGGTTGGGTAAGAAGGAAAGGATAGATAGCACACTGACCCAACCTGTTAGAGGGTGGAAAGGTGCTTTCGCAGGCATACGCCCCCCCGGATGCCAGTCCTACATGTCGCCACGCAGGACGTGGGCTGACACCGGGTTTACGCGAAGGTTGTTAAACCTTTGCGAAGGTGTTTGGGCATAGCCCAACCCGCAGCTCTACAGATGTCTGCTAGAGAGGCACTTCTGCCAGTGCCCAGGAGGTGGCTGAACTCCGTGTGAGCCCTCACTGCCAATGGGCATGGGAGATTCTGAGATCGGAATGTCGTCGTAACGGCGTCCACGACCCAGTGCGCCAGCCTCTGTTTGGAGACAGCCTTCCCCTTCTGCTGTCCTCCAACAGACACGGAGCTGGTCAGAGCTTCAGAGCTCTGCGTGCGGTCCAGCATGTACTGGACACAACACTGATCGGGTTGGGTCTTCCTCCCCTATGGGGAGCGCCTGCAAGTTCACCACTTGGCCCCGGAGGGAGTAGTGGGAACTTCTTGGGCACGCATCCGGGCCTGGGTCTCAAGCTAGCGTGAGAGTATCCAGGGCCGAATTTAAGGCAATCCGGGGACACGGAGGATGCTCGGTGGTCCCCTAACCTCTTGAAGGAAGTGAGCGCCGTCAGGAGGGCCGTCTTACTCAGTGAGGAAGATCGGAACCTCCGAGGGGCTCTTGGGGGGCCCTGAGGCTCCCCAGGACCACTTAGGGTCCCAAGAGGGTATGGAGCGGAGGTGAGGCGGATTCCGCCCTCTCGCGCCCGTTAGGAACCTGATGACCAGGTCGTGTTGCCCTAGACTCTTTCCACCGACTGAGTCGTGATGAGTGGCAAGAGCGACTACATACACATTCAGTGTGGAGGGGAGATGTTAGTCTCCAATCTCGTAAGAAGGAAAACACAATCCTGATCGAGCACCTCAGTGGGTCTTTCTCATTGAGAGAGACACCGGGACGAGAAGAGGCGCCGTCTAGAGGCGTGTAACCGCCTAGTAGATGGGGCCCTAGCCTGGGTGATGGTCTCTGCCATAGAGGGGGAGTAGCCATCTCAGGATCTTCTCGTCCCGTCTAGAGACCAGACATGGGTGTTCCAGAGGTCTGATCTGGGATGCCAGAACGTGTCCCTCCCCTGAGAGAGCAGGTCCTCTGTCAGGGGAATGGTTCAGGGGGAGTCGCTGTCCAGAGCATTAGCTCTGAAGCCAAGTGCGGTTAGACCGGTGTGGTGAAACCAATAACACCTGGTGCTCCTGCTCCCTGACCTTGCACAGCGTCTGTGCAAGGAGGCTCCTGGGGGGGGAAGGTGTGCTTCCGCCCATCCCGCGGTCAGCTGTGCGCAAGGATATCCGTGCCGAGGGCAGGAATATCAAGCGGTCAAATGGTGGTGTTACGGGAGGCGAACAGGTTTACCTGGGCCTACCCGAACAGCCTCCAAATGAGCTGGTGCGCGGGGGTAAAGTCGCCACTCTCCACGAGGCATAAACTGGCGAGAGAGCACGTCGGCAGTCTAGTTCAGTTTGCTCGGGGTGTGTGGCCTGCAGGGAACGGGTCACATGTGATCTCCACCGGAGGAGGCGTCGAGCAAGTTGTGTTAGCTGCTGTGAGCGAACGCCACCCTGATGATCTGTGTTCGCTACAGCTATAGTGCTGTCCTCGGACCAGCACGTGCATGTCTTGCACGAGAGGCCGTAGCCTGCTCAGTGCAATTAGCACAGCCCACAACTCTTGGCAATTGATATGCCAGCGCAGGCGGGGGTTTGTCCAACACCCCACCTGCGTGCTCGTTGCACACTGCACCGCACCCCTGCAGGGAGACGTCAGCCGTCACCACGACCTGCCTCATAACCTGCCCAGAGGGACCTGAGTCTGTCGAAAAAGTCATAAGACTAGGGGTTATGGTGCGTTGGCAGCAGGGCGGCATCACCATGCGCCTGCTGCCAGTGTGCCACGCTCTCCTCGGAACTCGACTCTGAAACCAGTGTTGGAGCGGTCACATGTGCATCAACCCGAGGGGTATTAACCCGCGAGGACGCCATGTGTCCCAGGAGCCTCTGAATTGTTTCAGGGGGACCGCTGTCTGTCTAAAATGTTCATTTCAGACAGTTCAACACTGGTTGGGTCCAACTGCGGACAGTAGCGCCGCCGTGGTGACAGAGTTGAGTTCCATACCAAGAGAGAGGATGCTCTGCACTGAGGAGAGCTTGCCTCTCTCTTGGTTGACCTGGAGTCCCAATCGATCTAGGTGCCGGAGCACCAGGTCCCTTCCTGTACACAACAGATCTCGCGAGTGTGCCAGGGTAGGCCAGTCGCTAAGGTAGTTTAGTACCCGCTCGCCTTCTTCCCCTAAGGGAGAAAGGGCGGTCAGGGACAGACCGAAAGGGAGGACTCTGTACTGATATGCTCGCCTCTCGCACGAGAACCGTGGGAACGGCTGGTGTCGAGGAGGACCGAGACATGAAAGTAAGCGCCCTTCAGGTCGATTGCCGCGAACCAATCCTGACACCTGATAGATGTCTGGACGCGCCTCTGTGTGAGCACCCTGAACGGCAGCTTGTGAAGGTGCTCTGTTCCGGGTACGCAGACATTTGGGCGCAACCCACCACTTTCTTGGGAACGATGAAGTGCGGGTCTTGACCCACTGAACATCTTGGTTTTGAGGGACGAGCTCGATGCCTGTTTGCCAGAAGGGTGGTGACCTCTACCCGAAGTACGGAGGCGTCCCTGCCTCTGAGAGAGGGAGAGATGTTACCCTGAACTTGGGAGAGTCTCTGGCGAACTGGATCGAGTAACCAAGACGGACCGCCCGCAAGGCCAGCGAGACAGTGTGGGCAGCTCTCGAGCTCCCAGGGACTGTGACAGGGTGACCAAGGGGACGGTCTGCTTCATCATTCCCACAGGGGGTGGTTCGTCGGCTGGCGGAGGGTCCCCGGAGGGAAGGTTGGCTCCGCCTTTTTACCTGCCTGGCGGGACAACGGCACGCACTGTCGGTTGAGAGTGGTGACAGTTGTCGTATGTGTACGACCTCACACCTCGCCAGGGTGTGAGGTCGGTTCGCCGAGCACAGTCCAGTGGAGTGTGCGATCGGCTGTAAGTACACCCGGGGAGAACGGAAAAACTCTGTGAGTAAGTGGGCGCCAGGCCCTGACAAGGGCCCAGCTTAGGTGACGAGGCAGGAGTCGTCCCGTACCGACCGATCAGAGCCGTGGCTGTGAAGGTTAGGGCCCGAAGTTGTCCTCCCTGGGGTCTTCCCGTCAGTGTCCCTTCTCGCGAGAAGGTAGCTGACGGGGTGGAGGTTTCCCCCTCGACCTCTGCTACCGGGGTGCCGCCAGTGGGGGCACAGGAACCGGAGCCGATGTCGAAGGGGTCCTGGGTTGAAGGGCACCAGACGTCACGCGGGATCACGGAGGCCTCTAGGCGGCCGAGTCGCGGCGTGAATAAATGTGGCTTATTGCCACTGTCTACTTCACCGTCAAAAACTGCTGAGCACAGTCCTCGACGGTGTTACCAACAACCCACCCTGCGAGATGGGTGCATCAAGAAAGCGGACTTCCTTGGTGTCACTCCTCTTCACAAGGTATAACCGGGGGTGTCTCTCCTGGACCACTACCGTGGACATCGTCCGACCCAGGGCCCGTGCCACCGCCTTGGTCGCCCGTAGAGCGCTGCCAGCGGTGGTACGGAGATCCTGCATTATACCCGGGTCGGCCTTACCCTCGTGGAGCTCTCTCAACACCTAGGCCTGGCGGACCTGCAGGATGGCCATGGCGTAGAGAGAGGAGGCAGCCTGGCCCGCGGCATCGCAAGCCTTCGACACCGTGATGCCGAAGTCTGCGTGCTTTGGGCGGTAGGTGTGGCCGATTCCCCCCAGGTGGTAGCCGTCCGCGGCACAGGTGCACCGCGGGCGGACGTTCCACCCGGGGGATGTCGACGTAGACCTTGGCTGCCACACCATCGAGGGAAGTAAGGGAGCCGGAGCTGGTTTCACTGGAACGGTCCGTGGAGCGTTCCAAGTTTTACACAGCTCCTCATGCACTTCCGGGAAAAACATGGAACCCGGGCTCCGACCCCAGGAACCACGCATCCCCGGGTTAGCACGGGTGGCATCACTTCTGCTTCCTTTAGAACTCGACCCGGGGGTGGAGCTCAGATTCGTCAGAGCCGGATGCCAGTCTCCCTCCGATACTGCTAGCGACGTCTCATCTACGTCACACATCGTTTCCGAGTGTGTGCATGAGGGTCCGGACGGTATGCCACCGCCGGTTGGGGAACGTTTAGAAGAGCGAATCGGGGTGCGATCGGCCCGTGAGCACTTTGCCGGCGGGTTTACGTTCGCAGAGTTCCCCATATCACTAACGCTGCTAACGTGGGTGGTCATCAGGGCCGTAGCCACAGATGTCACAGCCCAGGTAGCGAACAAAATGGTGGCTGGTTCCCGTAGGAAGACAGCCACCCGTGACCGCAACTTCTGAAAGACAATCTGCCCGCAGTGCTGGATGCCCAGACACCTAAAGCAGCGATCGTGTCCATCCCCCTCCTCGATGAGGGTGCCGCACCCAAGAGAACAGCGGGACATGCCGCGCTGGAGAATGCTCAGTCAGTCCTGAAAAGGACTTTTTAGAAGATCTCTAACACCTCCGGAACCGCCGAGACGCCCAGGGGAAGGTCGCTGCAGGTAGGGACGATCCGCTGCAACACGTCGTAGCACCAGCAGTGTAGTTTGTAGAGGATTTTGAATCCTAAGTTGTACTCAAGAGTGAAGGCTCTGAAGAACAAAAGGTAAATGAATGCTGCACGCCGGCTTCCTTTTATACCGGATATCCGGGGGCGGAGTCCGGCATGCAAATTTCATTCGCCAAATTTCATTGGCCTTTTCTATAGTAGTCAGACTTGATTGGTTCTCAAGGACGAACACCATCTGTCGTTCTCGACACAACGTCGAGAGACCGACAGAAAGGGAAGTATATATATATGAAAGAAATGCAATTCATTCCAAATTCTTTGTAGCTTCTAATTTCCTTCACTAGCTCTTTTTAAGTTTCCATTATTTCATTCGCATGATCTTTAACTCTTGTATTGTTCTCTTTTCAGAAGACAGACATTGCCATCATTAGAGGTTGATGATCCTGTGGATAAGCAGCTTAATGTTGGGTGTAATTCTCTTCCCACATCAGTACCCTCTCTCTCTCTCTCTCTCTCTCTCCTCTTATTGATGCCGTTCAATCTAAGGTGTTTTCTGCTTTTAAATTTTCTTAAAAATCTCCTCAAGGACATAAACTGTACTTTATTTTCATTGAAAGCAGGCCAATGGACAAAGCAGTAGCCTGGGGAATTTCATCTTAGATTCTCTGGGTCAAAGACATGTAGTGGTAAATGTGTAAACCTCTGAGCTCAAGATCATTATTCTCTCAAAGAGTGTAAATAATTTGTATTAATTACTAATTTAGCTGACGCTTTTATCCAAAGTGAGTAAAGCACATTTACAACAAGCAGAGCATCTGTGGAATAAACTGAGGTTGTGTCTTGCCTTGCAAAATGGATCAAGCCTTGTGGTGTTTGAACCATGCTGAATCAAGGGAAAATAGAAAACGTGGAAATTACTTTTTATATCCTCATTCTTATTCCACAACAAACTCACCGTGGACAAAACATGTACAGTATGTATATTTGTACATACATGACTCTCTGAATAAAGTAGATATATGTTTATATTGGACCCAGCTATTTTTTATAACCTATTTCGAATAAATCCTCTTTGACTAATTTGGTGTTGTAATTTGCAATAGATTAAATGTTTTGTTCTGTTTATTCTGTTATTGGCAGATAATTCATGTGTAATTGAATTCGGGTTCATCGAAGCCAAACCTGGCACAATGTCTTTTTACGCACTATGGTTCTGTATAGGCAAACGTGAATGGAATTTGAGACCTAAATCGGTGGAAAAGATTACCATTAAAAAGCCAGTTAATGTTAGTATGTTCAATACAGAAAGCTATGTTATATTAACTATGCCAGTCATGTTGGTTTACTTACATTTTCTGCTAAACTGACTTTGTCTGTTAAAAAAAAGTTCACCTTCAAAATTAAAATTCTTTCTTGCTACTTCAAACCTGTATGACTTTCATTCTTCCTGAGAACACAAAAGAAGATATTTTGTAAAACGTTGGTAGCGGAAAACCGTTGGTCCACATTGACTTGCATTGTAATCGTGTCCATGCAATAGAAGTCAATGGGAACCAATTGTTTTCGGTCATCAACATTTTTCAAAATATCTTCTTTTTTGTTTTGCAGAAGAAAATCACTCTGGTTTAAAATGACAACAGGGTGAGTAAATGATGACAGACGTTTCATTTTTAAGGTGAACTATTCCTTTAAGGGTAGTCAAGTGAGATAACACTTCAATTCCATTCCTATCTACAGCATGACATAGAGATGGGAAGATCGAAATTTACCACTTCAAAACATGGTGTTGTAATGTTATTGAAAACCTTGTGATGTAGACATTGTAAAGACAATACAGCACACATAAGTGTTTACAAAAGTAATAAATCAATTGAAAATGGAAAATAATAAGTAAAATAAAAAATGGTCATATGACACAGATAAAACAATTATTATCATTTGTTTTAGATATTATGTAATGTGTATACACGATTTAAGGTTAAAAACTCTGAATTTTCAATTCAAAAATGTTATTGTAATGACATTACTGACTTTTGAGCGGTCTCAGTGAACTCATACCACAAACTGACTTAGATTTTTTGGGGTGTGGTTACACGACGCGTTTCAGGCAGGTCTGGATGATCATTTGCTTTTAACACTTTAATTTTTGCAATTTTACATGTCTAATACATGCATGGGCAACTTATAACAAACCCAATACACAGAAGAACACGTGTTTGCGCCATATGACGCCTTTAATACTGTACATATAGGACATAGATGACACAGACACAGATGTATGCTTTAACTGTCGCGTCAGAATTTCACTCACCTCTATAATACACATACACATCCAGTGTACACACATGCTGCTTTTTAATAAACTCAGATCCCAAGATCCTTCAGCTGGCACATGGATTCAGAGGCCTTAAGCTGAAAGTATATGCTTAGGGTTTTTCATTTGCCACTACATTTTAAGAGTATTACACATGCTATGATGCACATGCATAAAATGTATCCAAATACATAAAAGAGGTAAAAGCATGCAAAAAAAAAACTACCCTTGTCTTTAAAATATAGCTTATTACTCAGACTACTTTAAATGTGAGTAAATTATGATAATTTCATATTTTTGAAGTAAACAATTTTCTCAACGATCTTTGAAGAATTTGAAGTTTGTCTTACGTTAGCTATGACCATTAGGTTTGATGCTGTAAAACATCAAAAATGCGTCATTACTTGTTTCAAGATACACAAAGAATGTTTTTCGTGCTTAATGACTAATACTAAAAAAACTCCATATGCCTCACATAATTTATTTATTATTATCTATTATTTATTATTCTTTTCATTCTGTTGTTTACTGTGTTTTACTGTCTGTATGCTGGTTGAGTTTGACTAGAGTTACCGTATTATAAATGTATTAACAAATTAGTTGTGAAAGTCATGTTTTTGATCAGCTGGAATAAAAAAAAATATTGTATGACTAAGCACAACATTACTACATGAGAAAAACACACAAACACGCAGCTTGGACCCATCTGTTGATATACGGTTATGATGTGCGTGTGCCATTGTGTGAAGTTAAAATGCATCAGATAAACAGACAATCAACAACCCAATAAATCAGACATGGCAGACCTCTAACTTATCCTATGGGAAAGTGCATTAGAGGTCCAAAGGCTCATGGGAATTAACAGTATGTAAATTCTGCATGAGGTAAATGATTAAGAGAGGACTCAGATGGGGCTTAGTGCTAGACACCATAGAGATCCAGCTGAGACAGTCAGTCACTTATGGTATTTTATTAGATAACTCAAAATATCACCACTGTGTGCTTGATGAGGATATACTGTAAATCTGTAAAAAACGGTTCTAGGATTTAATTCTTGAAGAGTCTTTGCCCACTGTGAAGATGTGAAGCTATAAAGACCATTGTGTTGTCTCTTTGTCAACAGAAGCACTATACCTGTATAACTATTTGGGTTGGCGGAATGACCAAAAATCTATTTCACGGAAATAATATTTCATGGTAATAATCTGCGATCATAATTATACAATTTTCTTAGTTTGATTTAACAACAAATTATGGAAATGCACTAAAGATATCAGATTCTGATAATCAGAAATTGTTTATTTATATTTCACTTATGGCAATATCATATGTACAGTATACAGTAGGAAGATAGACAATGTGTTTCATCTGACGTGCACGTGACTGACCCCCAGTTAATTTCCGGTTACTTTTTGAAAATTGTCTAACATTGTCACTATTAGTATTTCATTATATTTATCTTAATATCAATTTGTATTATTATTTTAATGTATAATAATTTCATTAAATAAACGATTTGTTGAAATTTCTTGAATGTTCATTTTATTAAAAAAACAATTTGTTGAATGGGTCCCGTAGTTTGGTGGCATTTAAACAAACATTAT
Source organism: Triplophysa tibetana (assembly GCA_008369825.1). Lineage (NCBI taxonomy): Eukaryota > Metazoa > Chordata > Actinopteri > Cypriniformes > Nemacheilidae > Triplophysa > Triplophysa tibetana. Next base: position 22,053,462 of record CM017896.1, on the reverse strand, counting down.
GTGACACTGATACAGTGTCTAGCACTTGAGCTTGGTGTCGGAGTCTTAATTAAAAAAAATGGAGATACAAGTTAAGCCAAATAACGGTTTCTTTTAATTGTTATAAGAAATAATCTACAGGCACTCTATCTCTTTTATTGTTTGTGAAAGTGTACCGGAAGTTAAGTTGGGGTTACAAAAGTGGGCATATGCAGGTACGGTTGTTTATGTTGTTGTTGATTTATAACAATTAAGTATGAATCTATCCAAAAACAATGAGAGTATGTATATGACCGATGAGTTATAAACTGGTGTTCATAGGGTCTGCACTTTAGGTCTTCATCGCTCTTCACTCTTTATGCACACTTCTATTGTGTTGTGACTCTTTCTTGTCTTTGGGTTTGTTTATTCTCGACCTTGTATTTGCACAGCGAGTCACAGGTGACTCCACACTCTCAATAAAGGAAAGTTAGTGGTGCGTCAGGTCAAAGTGCTCACGTGGCGAATATCAACGTGCATTTCAAAGCAAGATTAGCCTCGGCTCGCCTGAAGTTACACTTTATTTAAACTATTAACAGCTTTACAAAGCAATCTGACTTCTGAAATACGTAAATCCCTGCATGAACACTGCATGTGAGAGAGTTAGTGCCGCACTGGAGTGGATCACGAAAAAAAATGACTGAAAGAAGGTCAAAAGCATTTATTTGATTTGTTATGGGTGGATTAGTTCAAAGGTTTTTTTCATGATAACGCCCAACCACGACTACTTATTTACGCTCCGCGGAATACACGGCATTGAAAATCACTTATACACACACACATTTTTTTCAGCGGTAACGGCATATACAGTCATACCGCCCAGCCCTAGAATTTACATATTGCTCTCTCCTGTTATTCCAAGTTATGACTTGAAAATGAAAATAATGATTGAATTATTGGGTTCAAACCTTAAACTTTTGGTGTCTGATTCACTGAACAATTTTCAACGGCATTGTACAATAAATGATATAAGCAAGCCTGTGTCATCAAGGTGGTTGGAATTCTACTGTATATCAGCCTTTAAAGACCCAAACACTCATGTAGGCTATTTTTCCCCGGCCTCTAAATAAAAGCATTTCATGAAGGCTCATAAGAGTCATAAGAAGTTTTGAATAACAACAACAATGCAAAACACATATTCGGAAAACCCACAGTCTTCATTCCTCTTTCAAGATTTCATACAGTTTTCATTCATCTTTCAAGTCAAATAAAAGCACAGGAGAAGAAAAACAACAGCAAGACTGTCTCTCGCTGACTCATTTATTGAATTTATTTTATGGTGCATTTTGGAAAAACAATTTGTTGTTTTAACTTTAAAATACACATGCACAAAACCTTTGCACAAACCAAAGTTAATTGCCTGAAATAACTGTTGGTATTTTCATTCATCTGAGTTAATGCTTCAATGGAGATGGAAAATGAAAAATGAAAAACTGTATATTATTTGTAACAGATTTAGCTTTTCTCAAGTTTTATGCTGCTCATATGTCTTTGCCCATCAATATGTATTATGTAATATAAGATTACATGCTTGGTGTTCTGTTTTGTATGCTCTGCATTTTATTTTGATACATGTGTGTGTTACCTGTTATAAAGTAGAATATCCGGTGTCCAGATCTGATTGGATGGGAAACGCAGGGTCTGAACACCTGGGTAGTTATCAGGGTTCCAGCTCAAATAAATATCTGTCCAGGACTACAAAACGAACAAAAAACCCATCAGTGTCATTATTGTACATATTCCACATACACACAGCCAGCTGGGGTCTGGGAGTCACTAGTACGTTTACCACAGGGAAATGAACACAGAGAAAACATTACATTACGTAACAACAGCACATCTGATAAAATTCCAAATTCCAAATAAAAGTAAATGTGGAATGTTGTGTGGCAGTAATAAATGTTAAATTAATTCACTCTGAGTTGAGAATGTTGATGTCTCGGTGCTTTTTGCATAAACTCCACCTGATTCCTCTTTGGGTGTTTAGATAGCGAGATAGCTAGGGGCTTTGGGGTGCCAATGTGACTGTGTCTGTCTTTCTTTGTTAGTATTTGTTGCTTTATTAAGCATCACATGACCAGGCTCCCAAAATGATCAAACAGAAGGAACAGTACTGCTTTTTTAAATTTATTTAGAGGTTGAGATAAAAACATTAACTTTTGAAATGACATTCAATGCAAAATTAGTCTTGCTTTGTCGATAACAAGAATACATGTTTCTATTAGTTCACTATAAGGCCATTTATAATGCGTTGTTGTGATGTAAATTGAAGTCTGCCATTGGTAGATCCTTATTTAAGAAAACGTAAAATTCCGCATTTAAGTGTTATGCAACGTACTATGCTTTCAATGTCTTCACATTCTATTAATGCCCAGATATCTCTTCATTTCATCTAGCATGGTTTCCCACCACTATAATGCGACCTTTTATCTATTTCTGATAAGTTTGTGTGATCGCTGATGCGTGATTATTTCTGCTGATAAGGAAAGGAGAGAATCACAGATCACATTAGATCAGCCAGGAGGAACGAGGAGGTTCTGTACTTTCTCTCTCTCTCTCTCTCTCTCTCTCTCCCTCTCTCTCTCTCTCTGTGGCTCAGATGTCCCTGTGTGCTTTAGTGAACGTATTCCCTTAAGGCGTTGCTCTGTCTCTGCGGACGCAATTGCCTGCTTGTCTCTGACATCTTAACAAGACTGGGGAATCTGTGTCACACATATTTCAAGTATGCAATGAAAACATATTTAAAACACTCACAGTTTTCATTCAGCTTTCAAGTCAAATAAAAGCACAGGAGGAAAAAGCGAGAGATGGATTCACACCCTTGTCTTCGTCTCTCACTGATTCATTTTAAAGGTCCAGTGTGTCAGTTGTTTTAAAGGATATATTGACAGAAATGCAATATAATATACATCATGTCGTCGGAGGTGTATAAAGACCTTAGATAAAGAAAAGTTATGTTTTTATTACCTTAGAATGAGCTTTTTCAATTTACATACACCAAGGGTCCCCTTACATAGAATTTGCGATGTTGTTTTTTTACAGAAGCGCTAACGGACAGAATGCTCTACAGAACACGTTCGTAAATATGTTATCTCCTTTGGCTAAGAAGCAAAAATGTGACGACATCTTAGTTCTGTGTCAGCCACGGTAGTTCTTCGAAGGGAGGGGGTGGAGTGAGCCATCGTTTTAAATTCGCGACTTCACCGCTAGATGCTGCTAAATTTCATACACTGGACCTTTAAATAGTCATGTATTTTTATTCGTATGAAGAACATTTATACAAAGTAGCATTTTTAATAGTTTTGGTGCATTATTAAGGGCTGGGACGAGATATTGTAATTTTCATGCTCAGTTTCTCAATGAATTATGGATAAATAGCGACACATCTGAAACCCAGAGGGCGCTCTCGTGCAGACACTTAGAATATGAGACACAGAAGAAGAACGATTTACACACGTTGGCTACTCAATGAGAAGGTACTTAATTTCTCGCCTACTCTTTTATGAATAGAGGGTCTGCATCGACGTCACTTTCCCAAGTGAACATGTCGGGACACTCCCTGGGACCAGCTCCCCTGGGTGGCAAAAAAAACAAAATGGCTGAGGAGAATAGGAGAAACATAGAAACCCGGAATAAAACAAACTACTGTTTGCTGAATTTACAAGAGCTGTACTTTACCGTGTTCCTTACAGATTAATCATCACTTACAAAGGAATCAGTTGCTCCTTGACACTGAAATGTTTTGCGGAACTGCGTTTCCTGATATTTTAAGGAGTCATTTTGCTGTTTGTTTTGCCACCCACAGGGTGTGCTCCGGTGAGCTCACGTGGTAAAATGACAACATGTCCATACCCTCTATACTGAAGATTTGGATATACTTCTCTTTTCAAGTACTGTTTTCTCCTACTACATAGTAGGTAAGTAGGTATATTTGGACGCAACATGAGTATACACACGTCCAAATCTCGCAAGAAACAGTCCACCAGCCGGGTATTTCATGCCTACTCTTTTATGAATACTGACGATTGGGCCATACAATTCATTTGCCTACTGCTTTTGCCTGCTTTATAGTAAGGAAGGATGCAAATTTGGATACAGCTATAGTTCCAGGAAATGCTGGTCTTATTCGATCGCTGTTCTTCAAACCTTTTCAGGTATTTTTATCATAATAATATATATTGTAATAATGATGTTTGACGAGTGTTGCTTTTTCAAATGTACATTGTAAACGATTCAATCTCGTGGTGATTTTAGATTGAGCAGTACTTCCTACTGATCAAAGAGCCGTAGTTCACGGAAGAGCTGTGCATAAAAGACAGATTCAAAACATTTGCGATTTCAGAATCGACCAAGAGAGGTATTATTAGTATGAATAGCGATATCCCATTAAGGGATATAAATATGTTTAATGGGTTGCAGTTCTGCTTAATCTTATTTGTAGAGTAATGTTCTGTTCCAGATCTTTAGCGAGATGGGAGTTAGAGGACATGAGTGAAACATCAGTACTAAAGGTCTGAATCAGTTTATAGAGAGACAGTTTTTTGCTCTCTACCTTTCAGGATTTATCTCAATCACAAACTCAGATGTCTCATGCTGTAAGTCACAAGTGGCATCCATCTATGGGTATAAATTATATTGTCAAAAAATATTTTCGCAAAAGTCAGTCCATGGGTGTTCATCTGTGCAAGATCGGTCTCTGGACAGGCTTGGCACTGAGTAAAGATACCGGTCTGGATGTTGGGTGTAGAATCAGAGAAGGCCCAATGTGGAAAATCTTGTATCCAGCTTAATTTCATGGTTAAGTGCTCAGTTGGCTAAACTCATGCATTATGGCTGATGAGGTCAACAAAGGTGAATTAGAGCGGAGGAATGTTTCCGAAAGATAGAAAATCCTTTTAACAACTAAAACGTACAATTGGCACCAGCCATACAAATATTTATGTACGCAATTTCACGAAGCTTTCTATGAAATTTTACACTTGCTTGCACTTGAGATGTTTATATTTACCTAATATATCTAATGTGTCTAGTTTTGCATCTTCAGTGTGCCTGGGCACTTTAGTAATTACTTTGGACTGTAATGCATCTCAGCATGGAAACTTTTACATAGGTAAGATAATATCTCGTAGTGTTTTGCATCTAACTCCCCCCAGGAGTACAACTACAATTGTGTATCCTAAATTACTGCAGCTGAAAACAGTTTAGCAGTCGCATACAGCAGGGCTAACAATACTAGTTTTTGTTGATTTATGAATTTATGATTTACAAATTCCATACAAGAAGTCATAAAAATCATTTGTTTTCACGCGGATGATCACTACCGACATCATATTGATATTAATACACAACAGTCTGTGTTTTTTCAGGATGACGTGAAACTGCTTTTGGACACTCAGATATGATCCAGAAAGTAAAGTCCTTGTGATCAGAGTTTGTGTCCATAGTTATTCACCATAGTTATCTCAATCCAGACAACTATTTGGCTGATTGAGAGGGTGGTTGGATAATGATGTATATTATATCATTTTATAAAATAACATACTTTGTTGAATTTGTTTATGCTACCATACAGAGAAAATATCGATAAATATTCTACTGATTCGTTTAAATAGGAATTGGATTTTGGATGGAGAATCCAGCATTTTTCCACTAAGCAGCATTTTTCTGGAGCATCAATGAAATTTCCCCAAAAATCTATTCCTACAGTATACACACGCACACATATATCCTGTGGCTAGGAAAAGGCTAAGCTTTGAACTCGGACATGCTCTCTCTTACACTCTTTGAAAACACGTTGTATATGGCCTATTTTATTATATGTTGTTTTCAATACAGTCAACTCAAGAATTTCATTTTCAACATCATTTCTCTGTTTGTAGTGTTCAAAAACAGTACATTCTTTTGGATTACCAGGACACATTCTGATGGACTACAAGGGTTTGCAAGCAGCTCAAAATAAGTTATTAAAATAGATTGCCCATTATATTTTAAGCTTCCAGACATAGACCTGCTCATCACTCTCAGCTGTAAATTCGTCTGATTTTGGGCCATCACATTAAACAAGAAGCCATTGCATTGCTTATCTTATTTGGCTTCACTTTAAAATCTTTGTTACGGCAACCTGCAAGCCATGCACTAGGATCAGGTTTACATTTCCCCAAAAAGCTGTTAAGCTTTAAACATAGTGTGGGTCACATCAGGGACAAGAAGGAGGGATTGGACCACTTGAAAGTGTTTGAGATGCAACGATACTAAAGTTTTCAACCGATACCGATTGGCCTATTATTCAAAGTGATATCTGACAATGTCAAAAACGATTCTGAAGATTAAATGAATATATATTTTTTAATTTGGACAGGATATATCGGGCCTGATCATCGACTGTTTTTTTTAAACTATCAATCGATACCCGATATTGTGAAAAAATGCTTTTATCGACCGATACCGATTATTGGCGATACATCGGTGCATCTCTAGTAAATTTGACTATTATAAATCATAATGCTCATCATGACAGGTGTAAACGACTGTCCCACAATTTCAAGAAATGAAATGTAAAATTAAAATGCATTAAATAAAGCTTAAAACAAGATTTTAAACAATTGCTCAATTTAAATAATTTCTCAAAGCAGGGTGTACATGTAAGCACTTAAATACATGGCCAAGCATGCATGCCGGGCAAAATGAGTACAAAAAGCACTTGAAGTAAAAACTCACCAGCTGTAGCCAGGCGTTGGTTATTAATACCTGATTTTTTTCATCCTGGAGTAGAGAAAGTGGAGAGAAAATAGAGTCACTATCAACTGAGGATATAAACGAAGGATTACTTTAATCTATTATCCCAACTATTTCTGGGAATAAAGATTTTTTTTCCCTTCTTTTGCCCCCTGTGTAGCATTCATACCCTATCTCTCTCTCACCCCCGCAAATGCACTCTTTGCTGTTTGGAGCATTAAAGATAAGGCCAAAACAGAAGAGCTACTGTATGACACAATGAATGGAAGCAATCAATCACAGTCACAATGAAGATCTTATAGTAAACCTAATGGATCTTTAGCTTCACATCAACACGCTTCGATTTGTGTGTGAGCTTCAGAACCATCAACTTCGAATGATCAAAGATGTTTGTTTTATTTAGAGAAATGTCAGCATTGATTTCCTCACAGTTCATTCAATTTCGCCCTGTGATGATCCACAGTGTCATTCATTTGCCTTGTTTTGTACCCATGGATCTTCATACTTCTGGTTCTGGTATAGCTAAATAAATAAGTCACAGATAGATCACAAGAGAAAGCTTAAGACCGATTGAAATAAAGTGTCATGTCAACACGTTTAAAAAAACTAAATACTGTTAGAATTTATAAGATGTTCCCATTTTTCCAAGCAAAGTGAAGTTTGTGTATTTTCTCAAGTGCCATATGTTAATTATATAAAACAATATTATTACAATCTGATACGATTTTTATAGCATGGCACAATATATATTTCTTATCTCCCAGTTTAGATCACATTATCCCACACTGCTCGGATATTCTTATGACAGAACAATCCCAATCACCAGCTAAATAACAGATTATTATTACTAGCAGATGGCGGAAAGTTGGTGACCGAACAACGTTGGTGCCCATTTACTTCCACTGTATGGACACAAAACCAGTACCATCATTGTTCTATTACCAACATTCTTTGCAATATCTTCTTTTGTGTTCTGCAAGAAAAAATGTCATAAAGGTTTGAAATGACAAGAGGGTAAATAATGACAGAATTCTATTGATATCCCTTTATCAATATTGTTTTTTTATGCGTTATTGATTTATAACATGAGTTAAATTGGGCTATACTAATCTGGAACGGACAAGATTCATACCCCTGGATCAGCATCTTTATAATTCATTTTTTATTGAATAGATTTTTTCCTGCATTTACTTTATTCTTCATTTATTTTATGAATGTTAGTAAACCATTTTAACAGCACATATCTTGTGAAACTGCTACTTTGACTGTCACTATCTTTTTGATCATTTGATATAAGGTCCCCGAACATGTTTTTCCATCTCTCCATCCTCCACGTGTGTCATATCCAAAAGAGAGTGAGACAGGCAGACCCTGAATACTACGTCTGTAACCCAGCCACGTCAGTTGAATGTTTGATCCTTTGCTTTTAACCTCTATTGACTGTCTATCATCTATTTTTTACCTGACGATGCAGCAAGACTTCCTCTCCTCTTATTCTCATCTTTCTCTGTCACACTAAATTCCCCATTGTGGTCTGATATCACCATCGAAGGTCAAGGTAACATGTTATCACTGCAGGACGAACTGAAGGATTTAATACATCCAAACAAGTTAAACATGAGGAAGATAAGAGTGTCACCAGCTATAGCACAAGCCCAAACAACATCTGAATGGCACTAGTCACACGTGATGGAACTAAATAAACTTGTGCTCTCACACTCTCGAGAACTGCACAGCAGTTGCATCAGAAGGTCACTGAATAAACGTACACTATAACATCACACTACTGCTTTCTAGTAACCTGTACATCGCACAGAACATCTTATTGTTACTAACTGTACATGTTTAATTTTTCTAGAGAGACAGAATATCACTATATTTATAGATTAGACTTTCAAGCAAAATAGACTTTCGAGCTTTCCTGTAGCTCAGTGGTAAGAGCATTGTGTTAACAACGTAAGGTTGCAGCTTCGACCCCAGGGGACTGCACATACCAACGTATAAATGTAAAGGATAAAGAAGGTAAGTCGCTTTGGATAAAACGTCTGCCAAATGCATAGATATAAATGCAAATGTAAACAAGGTTAAGTTTTGCCCAACACCTTGTTGTGTACATTTATGTCAGTAAATAACAGTTCCATTCCAGTGTCTTACTGAGGCACATTGAAATATGAACACAACCTCTGGCAGCTGCCTCAATGATGTGTCCCCTGATGTGCCTCATAAGCATCTAAGCATTTTACACACAGTAAAAGGCTGTCATGAATGTAATCTTAAAACCATTTTTCTTACTTTTCCTTATAAATATATTTTACTCCACAGATAATGATAGACTCACATAAACATCCGAACATAACAGTTTGCCAAAGCTGATAATAATAAACTTGACTGCCCAAAACTAGCATTACTTTAGAATAATAATGAATAGAAAAATCGTACGATTATTGTTAGAACCTACTGCAGTTTTGTAGGTTTGTGAATTACCGACACAATCTCACGGCAAAAACCTAACTTTTTTACAATGTGGCTTATTTTGGTGAATTCGTACATTTTGCTTTCACACCAGTGACATTAGGGTTGGGGCACGGTCAGGTTAGGGCTTCAGTGTTGTATTTTTCTTATCATATTTATATTATGTTTATTTAATGTATGTCATATGAATAAACCACTTTGTACAAAAGTCACAAATTCCCCTGAGATGAGGTTGGATTTAAGCACAACAGGGTATCAGATTTAAATACACCTAATCCGACCAAATGCAATGAAGGGATGATTCTTAGACCATTTTAATTATTTTTAAAACAGTGCCTTGCAAAAGCCCCCTTTATTTTATTCACATTTTGTTTTGTTGCTGCCTTATCTTAAACTATTTTAAATTATATGTTTTACATTAATCTATACTTCATGCACAATAATGACAAAACATAAAACTGTTTTGTAATCATTTTGCAAATTTATAAAAAAAATGAAAGAGGAAATAAGTACTTTTATAACGTTTTCTTCCTCACATGAAATTTAGCTCTGAAGCATACGTTTTGCTTGTTTATGTATCTATACTTCGAGCAGAGTTAACCTGTGGCACATTCAAATGAATAAGTATGATTTGGAGCGGACAAATACCTCTCAATAAAAGTTACAACAGCTGAACATGCTTATCAAAGTAAAAACCAATACATGAGGTCAAAAGAACTGCCAGTAAAGTTCTGAGACAGGTTTGTGTCAAGACACAAATCAAGACTTCTGAATAAAATCTGCTGTATTGAAGGTTCGAGGAAACATGTAGCCTATATTAATCCTTAATGAAACAGGTTTGGAACCACCAGATCTCTTACTTGAGCTGACCTCCTGTCCAAACTGAGCCATTGATGGAGAAGGGTCTTGGTTAGAGCGGCAATTACTATGGTTGAGCTCCATGATCATATATGGAGAAGGGAGAAACTTACAGAAGGACTAACATCACTGCAGAGTTGCCAGACTCAAGCTTTTGCACAGTGAAGACACATGAAAACTTGAAATTTGCAAAACGTACCTTTCAACGAATCTTTCAAACTGTCTAAGAAACAAGATTCTCTGGTCTGGTGAATGTCAGTTTCATGCCTCATGTCTGGAGAAAACCAGGCACTGTTCAACACCTGTACAATACCATCTCTACAGTTAAGTGTGGTCATTTGTCAGAGGAAAAGAAAAGCTCAAAGGCACAAAATACTGTGATAATGATCATGAATATCTTGCCTAGAACATTCAGAACCTCAGACAGGACAGAAGGTTAATTCTCTAACATGACAATGATCCTAAGCACACAGCTAAAACAAAACAAGAGTGGCTTATAGACAACTCTGTCAAAGTCCTTGAGTGGGTCAGCTAATGTTTGGACCAAACTGAACATCTCTGTATAAATCTGAAAATCTGATGATGATCTCCATTCAACCTGACAGAGTTTTACAGGATTTGAGGGGAAGAATGGCAGAAAACTGTAACATTGTCACATAACCAACTACAGAGTTAAATGTATAAATAGTTATGCTTATTTTTTATATATTTTTTAATAAATTTGCACCGTTCCAAGTCCCAAATCTGTTTTTTGTTTTGACATAACTGTGCACGGGGTGTAGATTAATGTGAAAAAAATTGAATGTAGTTTAAGATAAGGAAGCATCATTACAAAATGTTAATAAAATGAAGGGGGTGAATACTTTTGCAAGGCACTATATGAGCAAAGAAGAAAATAAATCCTGCACACTACCTTTGCTTGCACAGAGGTCAATTTAATTGGTATAACAACGTTCGGTCTCATGGCCATCATCAGGCATATACAAACATGCGTGAATAAATATTCACATTAAAACAGTGAAAACACCAATCACTATAGGAGTTCATCAATTAATAAACAATTCAAGAGTTCATCAATTACTAGTCAAGTTCCATATGTATGTTATTAGAGAGAGTCATTCAGGAAACTTAACATTCACATCAAAACAGCATTGCACGATAGTCTCAATTCTTCATCGAAAATCTAGAATATCCCATAAAAACCATAACATCAAACCATCCCCATATGTTTTTAATAACATCACATTAAATATCGCTACGTCATTCACGCCCATAGGTTATAAGGTTTGAAGGGTGAAGAACGAAAACATCTCACGTCAGTTCAACATCACCACCTCTAGGTGATGTATTAAGCCTTTCAATGTTACTAAATCGTAAAGTGGAAACCTCAAGTTTTATAGATACAAAATGGGCCGCAGCTGGATAATTGATATATTTTCTTCTAATCGAGCTCATATGTTCACTTAACCATTGTTTAAATTTAACATTTTGAAGACACTTTTATTATACATTTGTTTCTGAGTTATTGCAATCCACTGAGATCAAACCCATGATTTTGGCATTTTTAATAGTGCCATGCCGTGACCACTGATGCAAAGGAAAGCTGCTATTGATGTGACTTTTTGCCCAAATTTCACAAATTACAAGGGAACCTTATAAGATTAAGAACATTAGTGGAGGCACAAGTGATAACAGATTTAACGCTATACTTCTTTCCATACGTTCTTGAATGACAAAAAAAAGAAAGTTTTAACATATCATTGCATTTGCCACAATTTCCATTATGATCCTTTTCATTTCTGAGGGACTAAGTAGTCTCTGAGAAGATCTAAGATTGTCAGTCTGAAAACGAGCATGTGCCAAAAAATCTTTTAAATTACCAGCCCTTTTATAAACAAGGATAGGAGGTGTTGAAAAGTAGTGCTCAATTCAGGATTAGACGACAACAAGTGCCCGTGTTTCTTAAAAATCAATCTAATCACACAAGATTTGGATGAATGGGTTGCAATAAAAGTTAAATAATTATTTTTTTGTCTTTTCGTCTTCTTTTTAAGCAACACTGATCGTGTCTTGCAAACAGCAACATTAAATGCTTCATCAATCGATTCAAAACACTGGTGGGTCCAGTGCCCCTCTGGCCCCTGAAGTACCCCTGTCCTCTCAGGGCCTCTGTAGCCTACACCTAATATGAATTATTTTTTTGTCATCCAAGAGATGGAAAGAAGTACAGTATTAAAGCTGTTATCTCTTGTGCAACAACTAGTCATCAACTATCCAGTTGCAGCCCGTTTTCTTAGATTCTAATCATGAGGTTTCGACTTTACAATTTTGTGGCATTGAGGAAGTGATGTTGAACTGCTCTTTTCAGAGAAGTCAGTTGTTTTGGATCTTCACCCTTCAAACGTTTTCACCTAGGCAGGAATTACGAAGCATTATTTAATGTGATGGGTTTTTTTGTGATGTGGGGATGGTAGGATGTTATACTTTGTATGTGGTTTTCTAAGAAGAATTGAGAGTATTGTGCAACGCTGTTTTAATGTAAGTAACTTTCATGGATGACCAATCTAACCATGTACGTTTGTGTGCGTGACTAGTGACTGATGAAATCTTAAAGTGATTATTAATTGACAAACTAAGTGTGGTCACTATCTTAATGGCAACTTGTATTCACACATGTTTGTATATGGCTGATAATGGTCATTATATCGAAACGTTGTTATACTATTTCAATTTACCTCTTTGCAAGCACAGGTAGAGTGTGGGACTTATTTTCTTTTTTGCTTATATTTGGACCTGTTGGTCTTTTTTCCTACGCACTAATCCATTTACAACAGGTGTGCGAGATTGACTGTTAATTTAATTCTTTTTAATATGACATATCTGTTAATATACCTTTTATTCTTTTATATCTAAAATGATCTGCTACAGGAGATGCTTTTCATAAGAAAGAATATAAGGAATAGTGAAAATATGTATAAATGTATTCTTACAGACCTCAAAAATAAAATGATGAACCTGAAAATGAGAACAATATAGGTTTTTAATACTGGACACAAGAAATTACAGTGACTGGTTGGTCAGTTAAGACCACATTTCTACACATGACCTGAAGTCACCCTTTCTATAGTCTTTTTATCCTGTCATGACATTTCAAGATATTTATCTGCTTGTGAACAATACAGGACCTTCCAACACAATTCTGTGAATGAACATTTGTATAATCCTTTTGGGAAATGAGAGACATGTGATTTCTCTGCCTCCGGTAATGAACGGTGACTGACTATTGTGATTATATCGAGATAAGGGGGCACATGAGCGTTTTCGCTCCGTGAACCGATAAATTAAATCCTTCGTATGGAAAAGCCATGGAATGAATACAAGTTGCCTATGACAGGGGATTATCCTCAACTATGGAGGGCTCTTAAACAGATAATTTAAATATGAGTGTAATTTGATTTTTATAATAACATAATGTGACTCAAGCAATCTGTATTCAATATGAGCAACGATTGAACAATGAAGCAGAACTGTTTAATCTCTGCTTCTATTCTAGGTCCTGTTCTGCCCTCCCTCTCTTTAATTCTATGTCTCTCTGACTCTTCACACGCGAAATGTGTGAGTATGTGGATTAAGTTATGCTGGGTGCTGTTCAATGTTGGCCACAATTTGGCTGTTTCAGAAAATACAATCGGTAATCTCTGATCATCCATATGATGTTAAATTCAGAATTGTTGAAAGTGTTCTCTTTACTTGTCGTACACTGTTAAACAATTTTTTTATAATTTTTATGTATAGTTTTTTTGTAAAACCTGTAAATGTACTGTTTTTTCTACAGATTTTTTATGTATTTTTATAAATACTGTCAAACTGTAAAATTGGAGAAAAAGACTGCACTAAACTTATTTTATAAGGCAAATTTGTTATTTTACCATTTAGTTCTGGCGCACAAGCTGCTGGAAAAAAATCTGTTTTTTCAACAAGTTTTTTTGTTACAGTTTACTACATCTTTTACAAGATTTTTTTACAATATACGGTCTGAAAACTGAGATAGAACATCATCTTCATACAGTGTGACAGCCAGTAATCGTAAAGGAATACACCTTAACAGTGCATATTTAACTGTTTTTTTTCATGTATTTTCACATATTTTTGAAAAACGGATAAAATTATGTACAATTACAGAAATAGATTTTAGTCAGGTAAAAAGTAATATTAAAAATTGCAATTTTAAGAGTTGTTATTTAACAGTATTGTCTGGCGCCCCAGGTGTCGGCATATTACTGTTTTTACCCGTTTTTTTTAATCTCACAGTGTTTAGTCCGTTCGGGCTAATACAATAGGCCATCTTCATAATGATGTCAGTTCACTTCTGCCTTTCTGCAAAGCAGTGTATCCCTAGTTCCAGTTAGCCATTGCAGCAGAGATTTCTCAGAAAAAAAATGCAGGCATGTTCAACAACAACAACTCGAGATATGGTAAAGTTAAGATGTAAAGTGGTAAAGTTAATATTTTACATGTTCATGTTATTATTGTATATAAAGTGTATTATATACTGTATAATATTGTATATTATATTATATGTAATAAATTGTAATAAAGTAGGCTAAAGCCAGCAGCAACAAGAAAAACGAAATCGATACGGACCTGGGCAAATATGTGTCAATATATCTAGCACTATTTTAGCATACATTTTCTATTAATGTGTAACAACTCACCTTTTCAAATGCTAATGTTTGAAAAATATTGAAAGATAATCAAAGCTAAATACTTCTCACATCTTATATGCTAATGTTATTTAAAATGCTCATTGCTTTCTCCGTGTCAATCTCTAAACAGCCCACTCATAAACACTCGTGGCACATTTACCAGGAGGATACTATTGCAGTGTTCCCAGTGTTTCTTGTTCCCCTAATAACATTAGAGTGGCATCTTCTTCAAGTCACATTTCATGAGCCGTATTATGATTATATTAAATATAATACAATTAACATTAGTGCTTCACACTGTGAATATGGCGTAAATAGAAGTGCTATGTAAATTATAAATTCATTATGTATGTGTGTCACAGATACACCAGACTCTCTCACCACTTCCACGTCCCACTCACGCTCACCAGAGTTCTAATCATCACCACATGCACAACATTAGCCCTGTCATCAACGCCACTACAAAAGACACAGTCATGCACACAGTCAGTGTCTGGTCTTGCTTTGAAACTGACTCATTATACTTACCTGATTTTCCAAGCATTCCAAGCATGTTGATCTCCTGTGTGTTCAATAAACTTTGTTGAAGTCTTACCTCTCGCCGTCTTAGTGGTTCTGTTACAGATGACCAGACCACTTCACGATGAGAGCTCCCGACCCCTTTCAGAACATCGTGGATGCGCTCAAAATGGCTTTAAACCGGCATCCAGCGCAACCCTGCAGACATTCAACATTTATAATTCACCTTCTATTTCTGCTAGTCCCATGGTCCCTCCAGTCTGGCAGGGGATTGTAACTGGTTCATTCTCCAGTGGAACTTGTATATTCAGAATAACTCTCATTGCTTCCCCACAGAAGCAGCAAAAATCTTGTTTGTCATCTTGTTACTCGCCGGGAAGGCTCTACAATGGGCGTACTCGATCTGGGCACAGGCCCGGTGCAGTCAGTATCACAGTTTCTGCAGTACTTCCAAGAAGTTTTTGGACCGTGCACTGGAGACCCCTCGTTAAAAACTCAATTAAATGCTTTACGCCAAGGAAATATGTCTGTCCATGACTAAACCATCAGGTTCCGTACATTGGCCGCCGCGAGTGGTTGGAATCGAACAGGCTAAAATCACGACGTGCCCTTGAGGAATGGAGACACTGGTTGGAGGGCGCAATACACCCGTTTCTCATCTCATAAAAACCTCCGATACATCTGTGAGGTAAAACGCCTAAATCCTTGTCAGGCTTGATGGGCAATGCTCTTCTCTATATTCCACTCTCAAATAGCTTACCATCCTGGATCCGAGAACTCTTGTGCCGACGCTCTGTCCCGCATGTTCAGTCCTCCAGAAGAAGAACCCTCAAAAGAGCCCATCCTACCCAAGTCTCTCTTCATCTATCCCATACAACTGACCTACGAAGAAGCTCTCACAACAGCCAACACTCCTACCAATCGTCCGTCGGGGTGCCCCGCTTCAGGTATGCATTTACCTCTCCCTCTACATAATATCACATGCCATTAACTTACCTGTTGTTCTCCTAAATGTTCAATGTTCAGTAAACATTGCTGAAGTCTTACCTCTCGCCGTCTTGGTGGTTCTGTTACAATGTGTGGTTATATTTCAACGGTTAAAAAAAAAGATTATAAATAATAATAATGTCATCATTCTATTAATTTGCAAATCTCTAATTTGTAAATTAAGAGAATGATAAGATAACAACCACCATTATCCTAGCACCTTAACTAACGCAAAAAAGACCAAAATACGTACCTACTAAACACTTAGGTACTGCTAAATTGAGAATTTGAAGCTATTGTCAAGGTAAGATTGTGTTGTGAGAAATTGATAACCCCCCCACCATCACTAATAAGAGATAAAGCCACAGCTCCAACAGAGAAGTAGCGATGCCTCAGCCTCACACGTTATGTCCACGGACCGTTGGCTCAACGTCTGATGCATAAGGCACACATTTCTGGAAACACTTCAGCTCGATCAAAGTTGTCATCTGATTGGTTGAATTTCACAGAATTTCCGGGAGACGTGTGTTTCGCACAACAGGAAGCTGTCTGATCGAAGTAGTAAACTGTCGTGTTTACAACGGTTGATATAAGAATTCTTCACAATCAACTCAACTCTTAATTAAAAGTATGCAAGGCAAAAGTATGCATGGCATACAGTTATAATCGTTGTTTCTGTTAACTTTTGGCACGTTTGTGAATTTACCGGTTTGTTACTGCGGGGACATTTCCACGCCTCTAAACATGACGCAGCACAAAACAAAACGTGATTGGTTGCTTTACCTGTCAGTCATATGGCCTCTTGGGTGGGCCTTGGCCAAAGAAAGCGGCGATAAGTTCCAGACCTTCTGTATGCTTCGCAGCAGAACAGAAGGTCACGTCGTGTGAAAAAAAAGGCTATTAACTCAATGTGCAATGTTTGACAACTGTGCTGTTTCATCCAGCAGAATGCATATGTGAAATAAATGATATTCATCAAACTAAAGAGCCTTACAACTGGGCATTTGGGCTTGAATTTGTGTGATCATCTGGTAACACTGCCTTAGGACATTGTGGGTTTGATTCTCATACAAAATGTATAGCTAGAATGCACTGTAAGTTGCTTTGGATGGAAGTGTCTGTGTAAATGTTTGGAAACTAATTTATCAGATTTTTTTCTTAGTGAGATCCCCCCTCCACAGGTGAGCACTAAAAGTGACCCATGAACAGATTGGTCATAATGGTCTCTTTCCTCAACAGCAGGTTTTCATGCAGCAGAGAAAATGGAAGTGCCTCTCTTAGGCTTTGGAGACGGCAGGCGGTGAGTGAGACAGGCCTTAGAACAGAAGGATAGGGGTCAGATATGGGTTACTGGTTCTCTGTGCAGACGGTGAGTGTGAAGGGTTCCTGCTCTTAAGCAGACGTTGCTCATGGCATTCCCAGCATTCGTGTTAGCTGTCTGATGAACCCTTATAAGGACACACAGCGTACTGTATACACACATGCACAAAAAATGTCAAAAGAAACTATACACCATACACTATATCTGAACAGCCTCAATTGGATATATGAAGTACATGCTTTTTAGACTTCTATTTAAAAAATGTTCCCGATAAAATAAAAAGGTTACAGATAACATTTCAGTTTATCTCTGTCAGCAGAATTTGTGGCCTAATTTGAATTACAATAGAAAATAATTTAGATTTGTTTAAATAAAAACCAGGCTTACCGTAAACTACTTTCATTACTTTCCCTGTAAACCAGGGCAGTTTAAAAGCAGAAATGCGAAGCTCATTTTTTGTTAAAGGACTTGAATTATTCAGTGAAAACTTGTTTTATGTTGTGAAGCTGTCTAAATCATCTTTTTAAGTTGGACAGATAACGTCCGTTCAGGCATTACTGATGTAATACCAGAGTTTGCTTCTTGTGGAGTTTGGTCTGTGAAGTGTACCTTAATTTGTGGAGTGGATTTGTTTTTTTGATTTTCAGTTTTCTGTGTACTTTCTGGTGTTCTTGTGCAGGTCATCAAAAATCCACCAGTATCATCTGGTTATGATTTTTGTATAATTATACAAAGTTAAAGGTAGAGTTTGTAGAATTCGCCGCTAGAGGGCGCAAGATCAAAACAACAACAATAGCATAGCTTGATGACGCTGTGTAGAAGCGTGGAATAATGGGATATGTTTTCTTCAACTCCACCGCTGATGGTACCGCTGATGCAACAGACGGGAACGAAAAATCATGTAAGCGGAAGAGATAAAGTATAAGAGTTTTATAAATGTTACGTTTGATGAAATCATTTTATTTCATTATAAATAGAATAATGTAATAATTATAGACCAGAATAATGTAAGGTTTAAAACTAAAATGTTAGTCATAGATGTTACAGTAGTTGTCAAATTCAATGGTGTGATAACACTGTGCAGTTTTAAGTGTTCAAATCAATTATAGTAAAAGTTATTTTGAACATACCCACATCATTTGCAATAATGCTAGACGGACCGACGGTACAAACTACATCCCCATCTGTCTACGACAGTGTCATTCGGTTGCTACGTCAGTAAAGGCGGTAACTAAGGGTAACGGGGATATGACGCCATTGACAGGCCACTAAATGGCCCGGTCCACTGTTAAAATGGCGATTTTCTCAGGATTTAAAAGCACTTGGAAACATTTGAGATAATGTAAGTACTCAACTGAAAAATATATGTAACAATGGCCTAGTGGTTTTTGGCTATTTTACTGCAAAATTCTCACAAACTCTACCTTTAACATGAACAGACAAGGTCAGTTATCATATCTTATCAATTCAAGAGATTCTCTACAAAAGAGAGAGTAAAGTGTAAGTCATACAGACGGGTAAAACTGTATTGGGACAAAGTACTTCCAGTGTAAAAAAAATTATTTATAATAAACAATGATATATAAATGTTTATTAGTTTGTATGATTTTTACAAGCTTGTCTGTGTATGTTTTATATATACAAAATTCATATGCAGAGTACACAGACATATATAATGTAAGCACAAAATTGTATTTTGGGTGCGATTAATCGCGATTAATCGTTTGACAGTCCTTCTTTTTCGTGATGCCGTCTTTTCAGTTCTTAATATTGCCCATAGTTTTCAAGTGTCAGACAAAGTAGGTAAGGAGTGAGCACCTTCCTTTTTTGTTATGTACAGTCAGGTCCATAAATTTTGGGACATCGACACAATTCTAAAATTTTTGGCTCTATACACCACCACAATGGATTTCAAATGAACACAAGATGTGCTTTAACTGCAGACTGTCAGCTTTAATTTGAGGGTTTTTATATCCAAATCAGGTGAATGGTGTAAGAATTACAACAGTTTGCATATGTGCCTCTCTTTGTGAGGGGACCACAAGTAATGGGACAGAATAATAATCATAAATCAAACTTTCACTTTTTAATACTGGGTTGCAAATCCTTGCAGTCAACTACAGTCTGAAGTCTGGAACGCATGGACATCACCAGACGCTGGGTTTCATCCCTGGTGATGCTCTGCCAGGCATCTACTGCAACCGTCTTCGGTTCCTGCTTGTTCTTGGGGCATTTTCCCTTCAGTTTTGTCTTCAGCAAGTGAAATGCATGCTCAATCGGATTCAGGTCAGGTGATTGACTTGGCCATTGCATAACAGTCCACTTCTTTCCCTTCAAAAACTCTTTGGTTGCTTTTGCAGTATGCTTTGGGTCTTTGTCCGTCTGCACTGTGAAGCGCCAATGAGTTCTGAAGCATTTGGCTGAATATGAGCAGATAATGTTGCCCGAAACACTTCAGAATTCATCCTGCTGTTTTTGTCAGCAGTCACTTCATCAATAAATACAAGAGAACCAGTTCCACTGGCAGCCATACACGCCCACGCCATGACACTACCACCACCATGCTTCACTGATGAGGTGGTTTGCTTAAGATCATGAGCCGTTCCTTTCCTTCTCCATACCTTTCTCTTCCCATCACTCTGGTACAAGTTGATCTTGGTCTCATCTGTCCATAGGATGTTGTTCCAGAACTGTGAAGGCTTTTTTAGATGTCGTTTGGCAAACTCTAATCTGGCCTTCCTGTTTTTAATGCTCACCAATGGTTTACATCTTGTGGTGAACCCTCTGTATTCACTCTGGTGAAGTCTTCTCTTGATTGTTGACTTTGACACACATACACCTACCTCCTGGAGAGTCATCTTGATCTGGCCAACTGTTGTGAAGGGTTTTTTCTTCACCAGGGTAAGAATTCTTCTGTCATCCACCACAGTTGTTTTCCGTGGTCTTCCGGGTCTTTTGGTGCTGCTGAGCTCACCGGTGCGTTCCTTCTTTTTAAGAATGTTCCAAACAGTTGTGTTGGCCACGCCTAATGTTTCTGCTATCTCTCAGATGGGTTTGTTTTGTTTTCTCAGCCTAATGATGGCTTGCTTCACTGATACTGACAGCTCTTTGGATCTCATCTTGACAGTTGACAGCAACAGATTCCAAATGCAAATAGCACACTTGAAATTAACTGTGGACCTTTTATCTGCTCATTGTAATTGGGATAGTGAGGGAATAACACACACCTGGCCATGGAACAGCTGAGAAGCCAATTGTTCCATTACTTTAGGTCCCTTAACAAGTGGGAGGCACGTATGCAAACTGTTGTAATTCCTACACTGTACGCAGCTGACAGTCTGCAGTTAAACCACATCTTGTTCCTCTTCATTGGAAATCCATTGTTGGGGTGTATATAGCCAAAACTGTTAGAATTGTGTCGATGTCCCAATATTTACGGACCTGACTGTATGTAGAGTAGATTATTTAAGGTGCCATATGCGCTGGAGTTTTCTTTGATAAATTAGATGAAGGGTTCCACATTTTTCATTGATTAGTAAGATTAAAGGGTTATTTTTGGAACTTAGTTCATGGGTTATTTTGCTATATTTCTTTCTTTGCTTCGGCGCCACTCATGTTTTACTTTCCCATTCAATTTGTTCTATTTTCTTTTGTTGTATTGTAAATAATGCGTTGTATATAGAACACACACACTGTTTATCAATACAGCTTCTAGTAAATAAATGAATTAACTGCTTAACTGGTTTTGTGCCGAGTCTTTTCTGCTTCTTACATTACTCCAGCAATATGTGAATGCTGTTAAAAGCAAAACATGTATTTTATTTATGCTCTCTTAAGCCATTTGTCTATTATGCTTTGCGCAATGTTGGCTCAAATAAGTTTACACTTGATCAGAAGTCGCATATAGATGCATAATACATTTTACTGAAAGCCTTTTTTAAATCTCTTCATTTTAGAAGACTGGATTTGACATGTACTATATGTATATTGTGGGCTACTGTCAATGACTGTATACTCGTTGAAAATAGGTGCTTCAAAAGGTTCTTTGATGCCATAGAAGAACCTTTTGGCTCCATAAAGAACCTTTAACATCTGAAGAACCATCAACATCTGAAGAACCTTTAACATGGGAAGAACCTTTCTGATTCAAAAAAGAACTTTGTGGCGGTTCTTCAGATTATTAAAAAGTAAGAAAGAGATTTTTCTTTAAAGAACCAAAAATGGCTCTTCAATAGCATTGCTGCGAAGAAACTTTTATTCAACTTTATTTTTAATAGTGTACATTGACCCCTGAAAGACCACAGCCTACAAATTTTGTCAGGGGGCAGAGAGCAGCTGGCAGAGCTCCTGTTTTCATAATCAGCAATAGCAAAACATTTAAAGATGCTGTAATCTTATAATGCTTACGATTCAAAATAAACTAAACTAAGACACATTCCTTTCAAACTACTTCATTGTCCCTGTAAACTACCAACTTTTTCTATTTAAGTATCAATTCAGTTAGACTTGAGTAGACTTTCTTTCTCATAATCGTTAAACTATATGGCGTGCTTGGATGCATTGCAAACACAGCGTCAGCGATACAAATCAAACCCTTGCCTTTTTATTGCCAAATATTTTTTAGCCTTTTGTTTCTCACAGTCCACATATCCTCGAACTCATTTCGCACACAGCATTGCAGTGATGTAGAGTGGTGTGGCAGCTGCCACCCCCAGCCCCCCTGAGCTGATTGCGAGCAACTCATGCGTTCACAGTTTCACAGCATCCCAGTCGTAGCCTATGGGCCTCTCGCCATCTGCGGCCACCCAAGATCCGCACCATGGCAGCCATAATTTTACACACAGGATAAACAGATATTTCATAATTCACAGTGAGATGGATGAATGGAGATAGATTTCAGGGAGGTGATGGGGGTCACGGGACGGCAGCCTTTTTTATTGTTTGCATACAGAGGTTAACACTAAAATCATAAAAGCACTACAAGAGAAAAATCAAAAAAGCTAAATCAAAAGTTAGTTTTATAAAAGCAAGAAGTGGGATTTAAATGAGTTCAGATATTGAATGGCAGCACTCCAAGAGCGACCAATATTGTTCTACAGACAAACGATAGCCATTCTCCTTGATAAGCCCTTGATATCAATTTAGAGTTATGTGTCTTCATTTATTTTGTGCAGCCCCCCCCCCCCCCACATATTCATATGATTGACACACGTGCACTGTCAAGGACAAAGGCTACAAGGCCAAAATGATTTTTGATTAATGTTCCATGTGATCTATTCATGGTCAGGGTCATGAGATGAACCATTAACATGTGTTTTATTCTTCTGCCACACTAAACGTGTCAGACAAAATTACAAGGAAAAATCAAGCATCTTGCATCAGTTCTGGCAGGCACGTTAGTCAAATAGTCAAGCTGATGTCTTTAAGTGCATCTAATCAGTCTTCTAAAGCGTTTAAATCATGCCACGCTCAAAAAACCCACCGCCATCCCCAACTCCTCCTCATTTTACTGAATCAGGTAGTTCATTAATTAATTAATTTTATCCTATATGCATCCTGATTTTTATTAATTTCCCCTCTGACCGGTACGGATCCTCTTTTAGATGATGTCCTTTCAGTATATTAATTTTGCATATCACTATTGCAAGGGATGTACAGTATAACCCTGTTTCAAAAATTCTTCTGGTTCCGCATGCAGGGAGATATTATTATTGCTGCACTCCTGCTCTGTTCGTGCAAGTTCCAGAACAGTTTAATTCCACCAACCTTAAATATTGCCATTGTTTAAATCTTTGAAGGTAGTGGTCCTGACCGAAGTAACCTGTCAAAAACCTGTTTTTTCTGTCAAAAAACCTGCTTTTAGGTGCTGAACTGTGAATATTAAAATTAATTCATTAATTGTCATTATTTTTTACTATAAAAAGTCAATTAGATGAATTATTAATTCTGTCTCATTAAGTGATCTTAGTTTGCCTGCTGCAGTTTGGGTTTTTGGGCAAAAATGAAATTTTTCTATTGATCATGACATCAGTCGTTAATCAAATGATGATGAAATGAAGAGGAATATGACCGGACATGAAGCCAGATGTGCTGTCACGTCAGACGAACTTCCTGCATTTCAAAGAGCAGATTGCTGTAAGCAGTAGTGTAGTGATATTTCAGCTCTAACATTCTAAAACATTCTTCACAACCTTGTACTCAGAACTTGCCTGGCATTACAGTAAACTAAGATTTTATAGATGTGTTTGCACCAGTACCTGCTTTGCTTTAGGGAACTGCTGAAACAATGTGAAAAGTGTAAATAAAAGACGTCATGAAAGTGAAAGTGATCTTTTTGTTAAAAAATTTTGTGTGAATTCTTTTCACGTTTCACACTATCGAAAGATCTAAAGAAGAACATTTGGCTTCATTTTTATTAATCTTATTCATTCATATGGCAGACGCATCTTTTTTATTTGGTATTGTTGTGCAATGTATAGAAAACGAGTTTCTTCATGCTGCTCTAGAATAGTTTAAATTTAATTTTTTATTGTCCTATTAATTTATATTCGTATACATACTACATGCTTTTACAAGGATCATTTAGGTTCATTAGAATGAACCTTTATAAGGTTCATTTAGAATGAACCTTATAAATGTGATTCTATAATTCAAGAAAACTTATTGAAATTATGTTAAGTAAATCTATTTTTCTCAAAAATATTTTACGTAAACATATTTATGTATTAAATACCAAAATACTGAGTTAAAAAACAAAAGAGCACAAGAAAACTACACTTAATAAAAACCTTCTCAATCGGCATTTTGTCTTGTTTTCCTAGACAAAAATCCAAGTGGGCTACTTGAAGTTATCCTAGAATATTCTACAGTACTTGAAAGCACTATGGAAGCAGTTACACAGACGACTATAGTTCAGTAATGATGAGAAAAAGTGAAGAAAACACTGTTCCATTCATCACACCACAGAAACACAGATGTAGCCACAGTAATGAGGTGTCACCCATTGTCTTTCATGTGGTTATCGTCCTTTTATTGCAAATGACACGGTTAAGAATTATTGTAACTAATTATAAGGTCAAGTACAACGTTAAATCAAGGGCACTTAAACTTGGCCTACCGTCAGCTGAACTACAGAACCAAGTTTTGCTTCTTTATGAATGCAGACTTCCCGTGTTCAATTTATTGTAAAAGAAGAGCAACTTCTGTATCACACATAATATGTAAGTTTTTGTTATTTATTTCCAGTCAAACTGAAATCAGTCATGAGTAAGATTATGAAGATTAAACTGCATATGACCAACTGAAAAAAAATGGAAAGTAGCAGAGGACGTGTCATACATGGTATGCTACAAAGAAAGTGTGTAGAAGATACTCACCACATCTATAATCTGAAGCAGTGTGAGCCCCAGTTCCACCACAATAGGTGCAGAGTCGTTCAGCACAGGCCTTTCCAATCTGTTGTAATTCTCCAACAATTCCTTATACAACTTCCTCTGATATTCACCCTGTAATGAGTCTAAAGAGAAAGAAAGAATGAAAGCTTACAATTAACATCCAATGCATGGAAAACAGATGGTTTGTGGTTAAATCATTTATTTAGTCTGATTTGATTGCCACAGGCTCTGACAGAACCTCACTAGCACTGCTGTTGTCCTAATAACACACAGAGGGGACAGTCTGAGATAACTAAAGAATATTAATGTAAAGCTATGGGTTTCAACCTTTAACATATTCATAACTGAAACACGGCCAAATAGGGACTTGGACCCCCTGTTGTGTACAAATGATGTTTACTCGAATGTACGAAAGCAATGAAATTAAGAGATGGAAAAAGAAAATGTGAAACAATGAATGAATTACATGATAAAGGCATTCGAGGATGGTTAATCATTTCATTTTATTGGAGTGTCTAAGTTTAGATGGCTTTTAGTTAAATGTATTATTGTTATATACATGTAAGTAGATTGTCCAACACAAATCAAATTAACAAACATACTGAACATTCTAACAGAGAGGAGTCAGTCACCCTTTTCTGGTTCTTTATGGTTATGAGAAAATGAATCAATTAAGAGAAGCGTTTGTTCTGTATTTGTGTGTCTACCCTTACAAAAATAAAAATACCTCAGAAAAATTTCTATATTTATTAAGTTCTAGTATATTTGTAATGATATTTTATGTGGTAAGTAGTATCTACAAGGATACTTTTAAGTGTACTATTTGGATACTACTTGTATTTGAATGCAAGATATTGGACTTTACAACTTTTGGCTCAGATGCATGATGAGGTTTTTGTGTATATCTCTTTCCCTACTACGGGTGTATCTTGAGGTATTTTGTGGTGTGCTTAGTGTGACCGTTTGCCTAGATCCACTTCATCTCCTGCTTTATTTTCTTTCTCACTCTGTGGAATGAAAGTGGCAGGCTGTCAGGGTTTGTTTTATCGCTCTAACAGCACTGTTTGTTTGTCCACTCATTCTGTTTGGGCCTTTGGATCATGCACATCCTCAGATCTATAATAATTCTGGATAAAGCTTTTTACTCCGGCAACATTTTTATGTTTTGCCTGTGTATATATAAGGTTTGTAAAACTTTATTGTGTGGTTCGGTGGTTTTGTTTAAATTTTCATTTATGGATTCTTATGAACATTTACAATATTTACAATCTTAATTAATTATACTTCATTAAAAGGGCATATTACTCAGTTTTCTGAATATACAACCTTTTGAGATGTGTAATCAGCGGATAATCACTCCTAAAGTTGAAAACAGACTGCACTTAGGGGTACTTTTTGACGATTACTATTAATATGTTTCATGTATTCCTTTGATGTCTCTTTTCACACGCCAACGTAAGCAAAATACTGTCAATACTGAAAATTGCTTTGAAAGTTTTCTTTCTAAAAGATCGGAAATAGTGTTTCTATCTCTCTCTTTATCACACATACAAACACAAGCCAATCAAAGCACGGAGCACAATAGTAGAGAAAGCAATAGAGGATTTAACACTTCGGCTCAAAAGGATTAGAGCCCATGACGATAAAGACTGTCACTCTTAACAAGGTCTCTATTGTGAGACAATGACTGATTCTATCAATCAGGCAACAAATCAGTTTTTTTCACTTCCATACGACATTGGAAAATCTAAGAAAATTAAATGCTGCTTCAACAAGTGATGGATTTCTGGTAGTTTTATAAATCACAATGGTGAGTATGTGTAATATTTTGAGACATCTTAGACTCAACAACTCATATACTTCTTACTATTGAAAAATAAAACATACTATCAACTGGACATGAAACTATCTTCTGTGTCGTACACTTTCTTTGTTTTAATTAAACTGGGACAATTCATTTAAACAACAGTATATCGAAACCCGATAGATAAAAACTCTACTAGCAATAGATAGCTAGCATCTAGATTCTCTAAAAACGAAGTCTTCCATACAGTCTTTTAAGTAGATTGAAACGTAATTTTAGTACATTGATGGAATTCGAATTACAAACTTAATTTCTTTTTCAATGATTTCGACTTAAAGGATACCCAGAAATTTGGCTAGATAACGCATTAATTAAATTAATTGGCTCAATAGAAATTATTTCTTGGACAGATTTGCACAGAAACCCATTCGAAAACAGAGACAATATTCCGTAATTTTTACATTGACATACAATGAACACAGTAATTCAATTAAGTCACTCATACATAAGTGGTATATACTATCATCCGATGAATCTTTAAATAATAAATGTCAGTATAATCCACTATTTACATTTAAGAGATCGCAAAATTTATTAGTTATGTTAGTAAATTCTGATGTTGTTAAGAAAAAATTTGCCTTCATCCGGGGATGCTTTCCATGTAGAGAATGTTCGGCATGTCAGAATCTGGTAAGATGCAAACAATCGATGTGTCCAATAACCCACAAATCCTTTCGAATCTGGTCTTGTGTAACCTGTACCACCTGAAATGTGATTTATATGTTGAAATCTCCTTGCCAAAATATATACATGTGTCCATTGAAATTGCGAAGTAGTGAACATAAATCCAACATGATATTGGAATGTATAGGTATAAAAGAAGTTATAGGATCACGTAGAGGTGGCAATGTTAACAAAGAATAATTGAAACTAGAAGCATTTTGGATTCATAAACTAAATTCTTTAACTCCGACCAGTATGAACGAAGAACTAGATCTTACAGTTTTACATGAATGGTTCTTCTTTAGCGAAATTGGATGAGATGTTTTCACAAATATTTAGATTTGTAATGTGAAGTGTGTCGATTATTTATGATTTATTTCCAATGTTCTAAATCAATGACCTTTTCATGTATATTTTTTTATTTAATTGTTGATATTTTCTGAAATACACAATTGGGAATTATTTATTTTTTGTTTTATGATGAGGTTTGTGTTGTTGTTATATTTATGTGATATTTATATTTTTTACAATGATGAATTTTTTTGTGATGGTGTTTTAGTTTTTTTGCATTTTAGTTCAGGTGTTAGATTGGTTGGTTGTGTCTTGGTGATGTGTAGTGATTAATGAAGATCTGAATTTAAATTCATGACATTTAAGTTGTTAATGAATTATATTGATAAGTGATAAACAATTGGGTTACATGGGTGTGGACAATGATTTGTTTAATAGGATTAGTTATTATTATCCCACAATTTCAGAAAATGTGATAGGACAGTTCCTACGCCTTATGCAGGGGGATGCAGTCAAGAATATGAATATAGGAAAGGAGGTCTGAGGTTTCACTGGTTCGTCGGATAGGCATCCTCTGTGTTTGGGCATAAATTAATATAGAATTACATAGCATACTTACCTTAGTTGTGTGTCCCAATGTCATCACATTTCAAATGTGGATGTGACAACCAAATGGCTAAATACACTGAAGAAGGCATTAGCAGAAACGTTTGTGTTAGTCTGCCTCTCATCATGGAATAAAATAAGATATTAACACTATTTTTAATGCGTTTAATTGTGTATAATGCAAACTATTCAGCCACTAAGTGGCTTCTGCGTATGAATATGATACGATCTCATTCATACATTTTAATAGGATGTTATGTTAAGGGGTAAGGGAGAGGCTGCAATATAGCTTTTTCAATATTATAACATTTCATTCGATTCACATCATTTGAATTTCTACATGTTAAGCCACCACAATAGTTACACATTTCTATGAGATCAGGATGAATTGTTCAGCAGAACATCAATATACAGTATGACACACAGTGTTACCAACTATTTAAAAAGAAAAGTAGCTAAAGCATCCCCAAAAAGTCGCTAAAGGTCGCCAGATGACGCCACACGTGATGAAGTCATATCAGTGACATCATCACGTTGCATTGGACATTTATTTACAATAAATATGTTCTTAATTACTTAATTTTCTGTTTCTGTTGCACACAACAAAATCTATGTAATAGTGAGTGAACTCGACCACTTAAAACTCCATACAGTCATTACATTTTAAATCATAAATGATCAAACAAGGTCAACGCGTGATTAGTTCTTGGAAACACTGTTTGTACATGCGTAACTAATTGTGCGTCAATGCGGTCTGACCTGAATTTCCTGCTTCTCCCTGGCACAGAGCGACACAAATAGAGGTGGTGCTATGCTGGGAAAGCAAAAACTTGCTCTCGTGGGGCAGTTGAAGTGAAGCAGAATTTTTTGCATAGTCGCCAAAGCTTATTCAGAAAGAAGCTAGATTTGTTGCTAGTCGCTTTTTGAAAAATAAGTTGTCAAAGCAGTCTGAAATTTAACTAAATCTAGCAAGATCAAGTCTCCAAGTTGGCAACAATCATGACACAAAATTATTGTTCACACATAAACTGTATATAGACTACCTAGTAAAATACACCTTATTACTAAAATCACTGATAATTCTTTATTAAATTTGATTTGCGTCAGTAGCGAACCGTGACTTTTGAGTCTTGGCCCTCTGCACACGTGCACATTTTTGACTTCGATACAATATCTAGTATTTCGATACCAATACTAAATTGATACAATGCAAAAAGAACATACAGGACCTAATTAAATAATACATTAGGAAACATAAATAACTTAAAACTCTGTTATTTATATTTTATAAACTCTGAAAACACTTACAACAGCAGTGTGTTCCTGCCTTGCTTTTTGAATATGACCTCCCCCTTATTTAAATATAACATGTCACCACACAAGCCTATATGAGTGTCAGGTATCAATCTATGATACAGTCCTAATCGTGTAACCGTTTTTTCTGTCTGCTAAGGTGAAACAAGAAAATAAACTGTTATACTTAAAATAACCTACATAGATACTATCTCTATACATTCTGACATTAACTAACAATAAATCTCTTTCTACAGCATTTATCAATTTGCTTGTTATTTAATACAATTATAGTTGTTTATTCATATTAGTTTATTTATTAAATGTTAACAAACACAACTGTTAATATTTTAAATGGATTAAAATATGAATTAAATCTTTTTAAATAAACCATTTAGATGAATCAATAAATGCTGTAGAAGTATTTCCCATTATAAGTTCATGTTACCTACCTAATGTTTAGAAATGGAACCAAGTTGTAAAGCGTTATCAAAGTTGTTAAGCTGCATGTTGGCCTGTCACAAAATAAATCATAAAGCATAATTTTGGCTATTTTTATCATTCGCATACACTACCTGTCACTCTTAAAAAGCACTTATGTTAGCCACTATGAATTTCATTTCGTCGTCACCCCGAAATCAGCAGCACAAATACGCGGAATCAAGTTGTACACGTCCACAGACTGAAGAGAGCCCTCTGAAATGCGCGTGTTTGTTATCACAGTACTTTTCTAGTATCGGTCTATCGAGCTACACGACCCCATGATACATTTACAATACTCTCCATATTTGAAACGCAACATGCTGAACATCTAAGCAAGAGATTTATCACCAAACAAACATGCAATACAAATACAAATACATATGAAATCAAAGATTATTCTCTCGAAATCCAAACAGGCCCTGTCAGGTGACATTTGAGACATTGGTCACCTTTGATAAGTGTCTTCACCAGGTGTAAACACTGATCTATCTCACCCAACCACCTGTGATTGGATCACCAGAGACAGAGATCTTAACACCATGTGTAAACCGGTCTTCAGCCCGGGGGAAGATGCAACATAGTTCAAGTTCAGGTATGTAGCAAACAGTCTAACGTCTAATGTTTCAAACCAAAACCATTCCAGTCATACGTGTAGAATGCAAAATAGCCCCAAAGTCAAGTTCATTAAATTCCATTACTTATTAAAAACACTTCTCTCACTGCCCGGCAAACTCTGAATTGCTTTGTGTGTGCTGTGAGTGATTAATAACTTCATAAAAAAAGGATCGTAAAGGTTGAAAACATAAACAAAAGACCATTAATTACATTTCCCTCCCATATGTCAAAACAAAGCAAACAAAACACAAATCACCAAGAAAGTGGATAAGTAAAACAGCTGAGTTATCAAAAGCTGAACAAACAGGAGCTGTGAAACAAAATGTGGAATACATATAATAACTTATCAGAAATGGTATGTAAAACAAGCCCTCACTGAAGTTTTCTCCACACTGAGTTGTGTTAAAACCCATCAGGAACAGTCCTGTGGGAGATGGACGGCCATGAGGTCAGCAAACTTACAGAGAGTTTGAAACCAACAGTACCGGTGTGATGGGTGATTTATTGAAGTTCATGCAAATGCTGTAACATAATAAGCACAAAGAGCTCAATGGAAGCTTTGTGACAGGTTTAGATGCGAAGAGTGGACAGATATGGGGAAAGATTTTAGAGCAGTGGTTCTGTAGCCCATAGGCTTCTTATCTTGTTAAAGAATTTTATTAAAACTTTATCTAATGTCATTATTAGTAGAAAGTGCAATGAAATAAAACAATTTGAATAAACAAAACATATTGTCACCTAAAATGTCCAATTAAAATGATTAAAAACTGGGTTGTCAAAGTTGACAAGCAATTTTAATACTTTTTAGAGGTTAGACATTTGCAAAAACCAGTGAATAAAACGAAGAGTAACTTAGAGTAATGATTTATGGCATTAAACAAAAATCACAATGGAAATACAAGGTTTCAGAAGGACAGCAGCAATATGCAGCATTTATTAATCTTAATGCATGTTTGTTTCTACAACATGTTTGTACACTTTTAAGATGTAGAAATTAATGTTTGTTAATGTATAATGTATGGAAAAATAACAATAATTAATAATAAATAATAGTACACTTATAAATAAACATAATACTAGAATATAGCTGCAAGCAGCAATTACGGGGCCAAGGCCACAGGAAATACACGTGGTCATGTCTGATCATGATTTTTTGACAACAAGATGTAGTAAAGATGTTTCATACAAAGTTTTGTGTCAATATTCCAAAGAATTGCAAAGAAAGAAAGAAAGAAAGAAAGAAGGAAAGAAAGAAAGAAAGAA
This sequence comes from Triplophysa tibetana, assembly GCA_008369825.1. Lineage (NCBI taxonomy): Eukaryota > Metazoa > Chordata > Actinopteri > Cypriniformes > Nemacheilidae > Triplophysa > Triplophysa tibetana. The sequence goes on along the minus strand of CM017896.1, from coordinate 22,021,374 downwards.
AGAAAGCAAGAAAGAAAGAAAGAAAGAAAGAAAGAAAGAAAGAAAGAAATGCATACATGAGTCAAGTAAAGAGATAAAGAGAAATAAGATGAATATGAGCTTAAGAGAGTTTAAGAGGAAAAGAAAAAAATAATTCTGACAGACAGAAGGATTCTCTATTACTCAGATAACATCTTCTGTTGGAAAGGAACAGAGGCAGATGTTCTTTGTTGGCATGTATGTGTATGTGTGTGTGCGGTTGTGTGTTTGCTCACTCGCAGTCCAAGCCTTGTATGGGGATTTATGTCCATCTAAGTATGATTATGGCAGCACAAGTTAAGGCTCAAAGCTCAGATTGGAATCAGAAACGCTTTAAATTCTGTGTAATCTTCTGGCAAACTTGCGATGTGAAAAATGACCCATTTTATTACCCTCCTTCTGTAGTCTGGTTAAAGCGCGAATCATTTTAGATGGAAGCTTGATCAGGAACAAGATATTCTTTAACTCATACATCAAATCATCTGGTCTAATACACCTTGTTTCACCTCGAGTGTGCCGGAAAAAGAGAGGGAGGAAAATAGAGGAAAGAAGAAAATCCCCTTTGGAATAAATGGGTCAGTTCACTCTCTGTAGGATTGTGTTATAGTCCAGATTAGTGATGAACCTCTGGCTTTCAAAGCTGAATGGCTATCACATTGCTCTATCCCTGATGAAAAGAAGAAATGGAGGAGGGGGGAGGCTAAACAAAGTGCATTTTTCCAATTGATTCATTCAGTAATGGCAAAAGGGGGAAGAAGAGAGTGTTTGGGAGACCTTTGATTTGACAGGTGACTAATCCCCTATTCTCGTGCTTCTGTTCTCTAGCGCCTAAATGGTCAAATATCAATTTTATTAAGATAAAAGTCATTATCATCAAACCAGAGTAATAAAATCTGTTAATCTGTTCAGTCAGGTTGATCAATGCCACCCAGGTCATCCAGGAGATGGGAGAACACAGACAACAATTCAGAGACCCTCTGCAATCCAACCTCTTGTCATCTCCAGACAAGTCCTATCGTAAAATGGCACCTACAAACTAACCACCAAAAACTGACTGCCTGATGCAAAATGATGCAAAATGCTGGTGACAAATGCTGGCTACTTTGTTGCCCTTAAGCAATTTCTGAGGAGTAGGGCGCACAGAGTCTGCTTGGAAACTAAAGGTGCACATTGTGTTAGCTACAACTTTGTCACCTGAGAAAAATGTTGGGCTTTGTAAAAAAACTCTTGCCATAAGGCAAAATCAGCCTCTTTGATAGCTTAATGCAGATTAGTCTCGCAACTTCTTACAGCTTTCTTTGGCCAAGGCCAGCCCAAGAGGTTATATGATTGACAGGTAAAGCAACCAATCACGTTTTGTTTGGTGGCGTGTCATGTTTAGAGACGTGGCAATGTTGTGAAAACAAGACAGCTTACTTCTTAGATCATATGGCTTTGTGTTGTTTCAAGGGGGACCGTTAAAGAGTGAGACACACAAGTCTCTTGGAAATCAAGTGAAATTCAACCTATCAGATGACAACTTCGAACGTCCTGAAGTGTTTCCATTAAAGTGTGGCTTAAGCATCAGACGTTAAGCCAACGTTCCGTGGTAGATGCAGATTGACTGACGACTCCTATTTTTTCTGAAACATGTCTGTAAAATAATTCAGCATAAATTCTCAAGAATACTGCCAGCCTCCCTGCATGCACAATGAATTCTCTACAAATGATTCAGAATGTGGCGGAGTGTTTGGTCTTCAATGATCCCATGAGAGCACACGTTACACCTCTCTGATTTACTCTGGGGGCTGCCAGTTACTGCTCACATTAATAAAGGCACCAATGCTTCCATACAGAATAGATACTGTATCTGCACCCTTCTGCTTCTACTCATTTCTGCAATCTGTGTTCCCTCCAGACATCTGCAGTCAGCCAGTGATAAGCACCAAGCTCAAAGCACAAAGAAGTTTTTCTCCTTAACTTCTATATTCGTTTTCAACTTTATCAGGACAGCTAAAACCCTTTCTACCCAAGTCTAGACACATCTATTCAAATGTTTGCAATATTTTCCTTTTTTAACATTTTCATTTTTATTTTCTAGATCTCTGTGCAAGCTTGTACTTGTAACCTTTCTGAGGGATTCTGGCAATTTGTAAAATCATATTCACCCATGATTTAAATGTACATTTCACTTTCCCTCATGGAAAAAAACGTGGGAATATATTGGAAAATATAATGCTGCATACTAAATATTACAATTCCATATTGTCAAATATATATGAAATGATTTAATATATTGACAGTTAATATAAAAATATAAAACATAATGTAAAAATACTAAAATGTGGTAGATTAATGTAAATGTTTGAATGCAGTATGTACTGTGTGAGGGCTCTGTGTCAAGGTTAATGACGGGAGTGCAGACAGCTATTACACTGTAGTTTGGAACTGTGTGTTTTTATTGTATGCATAACGCCTGGTCAAAAATATTGCTTATTTATGCTTAGAACCGCATAAAGGTGACATCTAATGGCATCCGTTTCAGTGAAAGCGAAGACATTCATTTCTTAGTTTTTGTTCTGCCCTTTCAAAACTAATGTAATGCTGTCAAAGTGTCTATACAGGTTTGCTCAAGGATAGCTGAAGTACTTGCTAACCGCTTTCAAGTTCACACAGGCAGCCTGTTAAACTGCAGTAAAATATCTTCTCATGTGTGTGTTGGAATAATGCTTTTATAATTTGTGTGTGTGTAATATGTATCAGTTAGTCTATGGTGTATCTGTATGCAAGTATATGGTCTCGAGAATCCCTTTGCAGATATAAAGCAGCTGTTTGTTTAGGCTAATAGTAAAACTCTGATTATTAAACAGTCTAAATTCTATTGGATGCAGCACGCTCAGAGCAGTTGTAAAATTGCAAGTATACACACATCTGTGAAAAGCATGTCAGTTAATTCCTATATACATGCAACATGTTGCTTTGCATGTCAATAGTTAACAGCCTTAAGTTAGGCTAAAAATGTAAATGAATTGAATATGAGTTTCTTTTCTCAAACTGCCATCATTTTATGAAAGCAATTACCATAAGGAAGATGTTATTGCGCAGAAGTTGCCCCTTTAAGGCTTGGGAGGATAACAAAGAGATCTCACTTGTGTTTAAGTTAGCAGCTTAGAGGAAATAAATAAAAAAAATAATCTAAAATATAGTTTAGAGCTGTTGAGTGACTACGAAAAAGGTAAATTGTAATTCAAGATTCTTTTTCTTACCCCATTTGCAGATTTTATTGCTTGTTTTAAGTACAAATTCACTGAAATTTCATGTTTTATACTAGAAACAAGATTTATTTTCTTTGGTTATTTTGCTCATCAAGAAAATGCATCTTGATTCAAGAATTTGTAGACATTTTTACTGGAAAACAAGAAAAAAGATTAAGTAAGAAAATAAATTTTTGCAGTGTTGATTGAGCACTTTCCTAAAATCTTGAATAATATTGACCATAGCTGCAAACTTTGCAAATTTGAGCTCAATTACATTTACATTTATTCATTTGGCAGACGCTTTATACAAAAAAAATTACAAGTAGGAGAGCATATAAACATTTTGTCAACACGCTAAACGGTACAATTCATGGCATTGCTGAGATTTCTTTGTAAAAAAGATTCTTAAAGTTTGAAATCTTAAACATTTCTGGGTATATTTCACAAGAGAAATATATGAGACGCAGGAGACTTGAACAAAAGTTGGTTTTGCCCTCTATTTAATCCTGTTGCTGTCTAGGGCAATTTCATGCAAATGTCAACCTTGAAAAATAATTTTACCAAAATTTGACCTTATACTGATTTGGTTTAGATCCCCATTTGAGGTCTCAACGTTTTAAAAGCATGATTTTTCATAGTCTGAGAGTTGCTTTCAGAATTCTCATGACTATAACTTCCATATTCCTCATGGTATATGTTGAATGCTGTCTTTTATAAACATGTGTCACTTTTGTCACACCCATATATGTGTAACACTGGATACAGTGTTTGAAGTGGGGAAAAAAAGGATCCTCCATTCTCTTGTCATATGCAAATTATTTCTAGAATGAAAAAATAGTATTTGAACATTGCTGGTACAACATATTTATTTACTAAAGCAACCGTTTGCCAAATAATTTATTTAATAATGTTCAATACAAATTTGAAAAAAAAAATAGTGATTTCATTTACCTTTTGCAGTCCATTGAATTCTTCTGTTAATGAAATACATCATACACACACGGTCATTATGCCTTATATGCGTTTATGTTTTTAGTCATGTCAAGTGGAACAAACATTTCATTATGTGACAAACCACCTAACTTTTCATTTAAAACAGCAGAATTTGTTAAAAAAAAGTTGTTTGAATATGACATCTTAACATTTATCATTTTTATTGTAAAATCGTTGGCTTGTTTACATCTCACTACACAGTCATTAGCGCCACCTGCAGACTGTCTTCTTCAATTTGATTGGCTGAATGTTCTGTCTTATTTAGGTTTATTGGCTGAACTGCTGCTTTGCCTCTGTAATTTGATTGGCTGGAATTCCGTAAACCCTTTTTGATTGGTCAATCTGTTGAAATTGGGCAGCGCTGTGCCAAAGACCCTAGATGGAAAGCCTGCATTATTTAGCGCGTACAGGCTCACTTCAAGCGCTGCCTGGACAGCAAAACCAGACTAATGGGTAAATTATCCAAAATTGCGATTTTTACATCACCTGAACGCTGAATAAATAATTTCCGGTCGTTAACACTGTATAGGAAAAGTAGGGGTTTTGGCCGGCAAATAATCTTTTTTGATAAAGAAGAAAAAAGTTATATATTAGCAATGTGACAGATCCTCTTTGCATTGCTGTGCACTTTGTTGATCCAAAACAACTCAATAGTGTTATAAGACCTGGAATTAGTCAGCAGACTCACTGACGCCGTCTTGTGCAACTTGCCCATTCCAGCAGCAAGCGAAGTTTGCAGGGATGTTTCCCGCCATTTTGTTAGCGATTTTGCTGCATCCACTAACAAAAATTATGAATATCAATATCATGAACAAAATATCTTCATGTAACATAATCTTTACCTTATATCATAATTATTTTGGGCATAAAAGAAAAATAAATAATTTTGATATACTATGTATTTTTGATGATTACTACAAATGTTTGCGTGCTCATACACTGGTTTTGTAGTTCAGGGTCACATTTTCCACCACTCCTGCATAGACTGATATGTTTCTGATGCCTGGACTCTAGCAACGGGGGTTTACATTTGGTAAAATAAATGCACTCTCTAAAATAGCAAAAACAGCAGAGGAAATCCCACCTGTATTTTTCTTTCGTGTGGGATGCCCTAAAGGCTTAGGCCCTATAGTGCCTGAAACTTGATTTAAAAGGGGTTGAACACTACTGTATGTATGATGTGAAATGGACCGATAATCTGTGGTAAAATCAGTCCACTTGTTGCCTCGAGCACCATAAAAACAAGACTCAGACACGTAAAATATCTACAACCAGCTTTTCGAGATACATTTTTTCAATTAATATAGTTAAGAACTCAAGGGCAAAAACATTAGAATTTCCTCAGTGTTTGAGTGGTAATACAGCTTGAAAACAACTCTTCAGAATGAATGATCATGTAGCCTACATTTCACACTGTATACAATCTAGAACAAACTCAGTGGACTACATAAATTGTAAATTGATAGGGGGAATAAAAGCCAGAAATATTGTTCTAATGTCCAGAACACTATAGATCTAAAAGCTCGACAAAAGCTTTATAAAAGTATGACAAAAGAAAACAATCACAAAGTGACTGTTTTTATGAATGGCAGGGGTGTACACATAGCCTACTGCATCTGGAGTCAACAAAACACCTTTCCTTCTACATTAAGCGAATTTGACTTTTTGATTATTTCGATCAACGCTTACAGGTAGCAGACGTTCAATACACTCGTGCAGAAATAGCTATTATGCGAAGCGTTAAATGAAAGTATTGAAATCAAACCCTTGACGCACGTTCGCGTACATACAAGTCAACTCTGAATGACAGTAAATGGTTCACAAAAGCTTTTCATTCATTCTATAGATGATGCTTGGACTCGCATTACAGCGCATGAATGAGCAGAATGTGCGGTATTTTTTATTGGTGAATGCTCGAGCATCAGCGTAATATCAAATATCGAAAGGTTCAAAAGAGGCTGCGAGGTAAATCGCACAGAAAAAGTACAGGCACAGAAACATAATGCTTTTTGTCCGGCAGCTAAAATGATCCATCTCTCTTTTTTTCTTTAGTAAAGCATTATTCAAAGTGTAAGGTTTAAGTATGCAAGCAAAGAACACAGTAAAAGCACGTTTTAGGATTAGCAAGTAATTTCACACGAGAGACGTTCAGTTAAGAAAGAAAAGCAAGCACTCACATTTGATACAAAACGATGTCCATACAAAAAATCCAAGGTATAGAATCCCAAAGTGTTTTTCACTCCGCATCATTCCTGTGATGAGAACGGCTCCTTATGGATGCAAGCCGTCAAAACTTTAGTCTATCAGCATCCGAGCGATGTGCTTTGCTAAGAAAGTCTCTCTCTCTTTCGCCTGCTCGTTCGCTGTCTCTCTCTCTCTCTCTCTCTCTCTCTCTCTCTCTCTCTCGGTCTCCTTCACCCCAATCACATTCTCGCCCCCTTTTGCTTTAAATTTGACAAAGACCGCTTACCGATATTTGTTTGTTTGTTGTGGTCTGGATTTTAGTCACGACTAATCCCTGCATTACAACAATGCAACAATGCAGGAAGACACCGGCTGGACACAGCGGGCATCTGTTGATATTGATGAGTTTGAAAGCGTCTCTTTATTTCCAGGGAGGATTTTAAAAAGTTTGCCACTTAAACACATCTCTGGTGAAAATGTGCATATAAGGTTAGATTCCTTATTTAAACTCTTTTGGGTTTCATTTATATTTTTGTCACTAGCAATTCAATGTTTTTGGCAATGTGGGGTTATATTTTTATCATAGTTTTATCAATGTACAGGGTGAAAACAAGTGGTTTTAGATTTTGTTAACTTTATGAAACTAGTCACAATTGTAACCTACTGCAGGTTAGTGGACACTGATGGATAACTCCCTAAATGCATCATATAGGCTATTTAAAGGAGAAGTTCATTTTCAAAATACATTTTCATGATAATTTACTCTCACCCATATCATCCAAGATGTTTATGTATTAGTTTCTTTAGTCGAAAATAAATGAAGGTTTTTGATGAAAACATTCAAGGATTTTTCTCAATATAGTGGACTTCAATGGACTCCAAACAGTTGAGGGACAAAATTACAGTTTCAGTGCAGCTTCAAATGGCTTTAAGCACACCAGTCGATGAATGAGGTTCTTATCTAGCGAAATGATCGGTAATTTTCAAAATAAATAAAAATGTATATGCTTTATAATCACAAATGTTTGCCTCGCTCTGTTCTGCGATGCGTGTTCATGACTTCATCAAAAACCATAATTTCTTTTTCGACAAAGGAACAAATACAGAAACATCTCTGATGACATGAGGGTGAGTAAAGTACCATGAACATTTATCTCGAATATGAACTACTTCTTTAACGCCATTGAAGTTAAATCAAAATACAACAATTTTGGAAACATCCACAAATTATTTCATGACACAGCAGTAAAATAGCCACAAAAAGCCTAACTAATAAAGTGAATAAAATCACCACATATAAAAACACAACCTGAAACTATGTGACAACTTTCCCCAATGTCACATTTATAAAATATGCTCTTGTATGTTAAAGATTGGGTTACACACTTAGTTTATGCCAATCACATATTAATCTTAAGTACCTATGCAGTAGTATTTCATACGTCGTATCTTCAAAGAATATTAAGTTTAATCAAATTTATAAAAGAGCAATACAGCTGTACAATTATTTCCAGAAAAACACGACCTGCTGGAGGTAGGCAGTGGGAAGGAACTAGAGCATGAGCACACAACACATCATTTCATTAATCCATTCGTGTTTTTTACATTATGCACGTACACACCGATTGCCAACAAACATTTATCTTGGTTTGACTTACCGCGTGCAGTTCACTTTCCGGCATCTTTTAGCACTGGGACGGCACTATGTATCAGTTTCAAACGATTTTCAAATCCACCGTTACATCCACCGATTATATAACATTCCTGTTTTCAAACTAATAAAAAACAAGTTGGAGTGCTGGGGGAGTGTGTCAAGCACAGAAATACTACGTCATAAGTCCATCTCGTTTTTTAACAAGTTGACCATGTTAAGCATGAGAAGCAAGCACGTTCAATACTGAAAAGAAGTCAAAATGCGCCGCATAGCATGTTATCCCGCCCTAAAGAACACCTCTAAGTTTTAAATTAAATTGAAATTAACATAATACAGTCGGATAATGACTAAATGGGTTATGTTTAGAATGTTGGTGAATTCACTATTTAAAGTAGGCTATTCAGCTCCTGACCAAATTACTGACCCATAAATTGGCGATAAATATATGTAAGAACAAAACCCATTTCAAATGCATCATAGTGGAGGTTTGCAATAGGGCACATTGTTTTACAGTTTAATGAACTTAGGGACCACATGAATTGCAAATGGATCCATCACACGGGACCCTGGCAGACATTTGTTCTTGAGTCTGGGCTATGAATGAGAGTACAATGCATTGAATCTGACAGTCCCCAAAGCCCTGTCCGTGGCACCGGTTTATAACCTCTCCTTCTCCTAGCTTTCACAAGCTGTGCACAACTGTCTCTCAGCATCAGGCAAGAGCATGGAGCAGTTGGGGAAAGACAAGCCTCATGCACCATCAGCTCTACTCTACGTTTATAGACGGACATTGCTTGAAAACCAAATCTTACATAATAATAAACACATTTTTCTCTGCTTTCTGAATCAGGACTTTCCCTCTTTTCTTGCATACAGCCTGTTGCCATGTAAAGCGCTCACATTCAAAATCAATTGTTATTGAACATTGCCTTTTGCCATTAATGCAAAACATGCCAACAAGTGGTTGATCTGGTAACTCTTGATAAATCTGGCCTTGAAAAAATGTATTTTAAAAAAAAATTAAGGTTAGAGGCCTATGATTAATTTCACTATTTGTTTTAAATCTAAAACAAGGCAGGATGACATTTGAAATAAATTGAAACATATAAAGCAGCAATAGTGCGGGTTTGGGGGATATAGGAAGTATTCTGAGCACAGACTTATATTAAAGTCCTTAGTGACCAAATTTTCAATGTTTCCATATCTTTCTGTTCCTTTTATTCTTTCACCCTTTAGAGTCTGATTTTACCACATACATGAAATTCGTTTTTTTACTTGCACTGTTTCATTTCATTTGTAAGAGGCATATGAAAACCTTCCTCACTGTGAAAGCTCATTTAAATCCTTTATTTAAAAGATCTACAATATTCCCACATTTCATTAAAATAAAAAAATTTGAAGTCGGGGAATACTCGGGAATAGAAAAAAATATTAATTTTGCCACAATAATCTGCCATACTGAAACTTCAACCAGGTTCAATGGCCATATGAAATGAAAAAAAATTTTTTTTGGCAGCAATAACACAAGATACGTTTGGTGCACACAGGTATAAAAAAGTCCCTCATGTCCACAGTTAAATATATCGCCAGATCTTTATTGTCGTGAACCTACTTTTATACCAGAAGTCCTGGACATCTTGTTCAGATACATGGCATTTTATATCAAATACCAACAAATTTAAACCTGACATGCTCTGCTAGAAATATTGTAATGGGTCGTGGTGAGACATCCATTCAGCGCACTTGTTCAAAATAAACATCAAAATCAACAAAAAATGTGTCACTGAACAAAATCAAAATCAAGGTCCGGCCATAGCCATCCCAATTCCCTGATCTGAACACTATAGAAAATCAGTGATATAAGTGAGCACCGACATTTGAAGGATATTCTGTATGGAGGGTGGACTCGGATGACTTTCCCCTCACTTAAAATTGTTTTACTTGAAATGTTGGAATTTTGTACATTTGTTTGTATAAAAGATCAAATGGAGAAACAATGCAGACTTATTTTTACAGCCTTCTTTGCTCATATTTTCCAAGGGTGCCAATATTAGGGGAGGGCACTGTATATTAAAGGGGGTCAACATAGGATAACTAAAGTTGCAACAAGACAGTTTATGTGTGTGTGTTAATACAGACTGACATAATGTCCCCTTTTATTAGATGAGCGTGGGCCTTTCAGTGACTCTTCGTATGACCCTTTTGCAGCTATTATGTTACCACGGCAACTGTAAGTGACACTGGTTTCACAGGGTTTTTAAGCTCTACACTATCAGTTGTTCAAAAAACACAAGAAAATAGGGAAATAACAAAAAAGTTGTAAAGTTTATTTAGAGTTTCAAATAAGTACAATATGGAGTCGGGGAACGCCATACAATAGAATTCTGGTTGGTTATTTTATGTAAACTTGCTCAACTCTTCAACGTTGATCATGTTAGGTAACGTGATTTAAAGGCAGAAACGTTGTCCTGAAAAGTCCTACCTGAGAAAGCTGGGGCTGCAAAATGCACTTGTTTTATGTGGAGTGTAATCTCGACATTAGCAAACCTACCAGCTAATTTTATCACGCAAAACGTTCATAAGTCATTCAGATAAAATAATTGACGTCATTTCATTACTGTAGTATGCTGCCATCTGTTGGTAACATAAGATTAATGTTTGTAAACCTTTCATGTTATGCTTTCTAATCAATCCACAAAACTAAAAAGAAGGCAAACATAACCGACATGTATGCTTAAGTGATCAGACAATCCTAATGTTTTCATATATAGTGCAGTCATGTATATAGAAAAACATTACAGAAACAGACCTGTCCGAGCTCACATGACTCAGGGCTTAATGAAATATAAATGCTGATCTTGTAGAAGTGAAACTAGATTTTGTGGGTGTGGGTATTGTAAAGTAGGTTAAGGAAGCTTGTTAGGATGTTATGAGGTTTCTGGCTTGAGAATGCTACAAGCACCATCGCTGTCACACCACATAATATCTCCTTTACTGAATTATTTAGTAGATGATGAGGTCAGACTATTTAAGAGCTCATGTCTTCTAGATATGGTTTGTTTTATTGCTAAATTGCATTCATTGTTTAAGTGAACATGTTCAAAAGCAATTAAAACTTGTTTAGGATCTCCCAAATTGGACATGTATGTGTGTATTAGGCAACTTCTTTTTGCATTATGTTTTGCTCAGGTGTTACCGTTTTTTCCAGCATTTCTTGGCATGGTTTTTGCTCTGAGTACCAGTCATTTGCATTCTCTGCAGCAAACTTTCACGAGTGAACAAAATTTCCTCCAGGATATGTGCAGCGACTCCTTTCAAGGGAATAGGACCTTTAGCTGCTGAAGCAGCCAAGATGATCTTAATAGAGGATGACTCACTTTCCCTGCAGGCTTGGGGGAAACTTCTGACGAGGACTGTCAAAAAGGAAACTGGTAATATCACAAGTTGATCCCTCAACATCCCTTTCAGGACAGAGCAATAGCCCGGTGCAACAGGGAATACCACCCTGCATCACAGCTGTCATTGAGCAGAGGCATAAAGACTGGACATCAAATGGCCGGAGGTTACCCGATGGCCAAGCTTGAGGCTTCATAGCTTCTGTCCCTATGGTATGGCCAAAGTAAAATGTTTGATATTGGATTCAGACATTCTAGATATCCGGTGGATATGTTGCTGGCAAGTCACCTTGAGTATAAAGTTTGTGCCAGAAGCTGTTGGCAGAGAAAAAAGCACATGGGTCTAGTTCAGGCAAGTGGACCTGAAGGGGTTTTCTGATCGACTGTTGCATGCAATCACAATAAAAAGAAGGGTTTTTCACTTTTCAAGTCCATTTGGTCGCAATAGCGTGTGATAAAGGTTTTAATGAAAGAAACATCTGGGTGTGAACCATCAACGGGGTCAAAAGTTTGTCTGTGCAGATACATTTTTGTGCAATATATCCCTCAGATTCAATTAAACAATCAAAATATGAAGTTTTATGTACAACTTGGACAAAACGTTACATTTTTACAGTAGAGTATTTATTAGCACATGTTCTGTGTAATTTTTCCAAGCCTTTGTAAATTATTTTTAAAGCTGAGCTTCAGTTTATAGCCCAAATAAAACAAAGCATCAAGAATACAAAGTGTTTAAATTCATCTTAAGTAACATACTGTATTTAAACATTAAGCAAAGACCTCCATTTTCTAAAGTTGACTTTGACTTATGGCCAGGACTGTACGGTATTGTTTCTATAAACCTTAAATGCCTGCAGGATTTCTAAAAGGTGATCTTCTCAAAATCAAACCTTTGTGCAGAAAGTAGGAACTGATTGTGTAAAGGTGAAAATAACATTCTCCATTCCCTTCTTCTACCTTCTGTTATCACACCAGGATGGTGTCCACGGAGGCCAATGAAAGTGTATTTAGATAAAACACAAAAAGTTTAAAGGAGAACCCAAACAGCTTTGTGTGTTTTGCCAATCCAGCAGAAGGAAGGAGCGTTATCTAAGGAAAATCTCTCTTACTAGATAATAGAAGCGATCAAGTTGGTTAATCTGTTAAAGGCCAGTTACTGCCAGAAGGCTAGAAGCTCATTCTCCTGAGAAATAGCTTTTATACTTTATTCAAGGGATTATGTTCATCTGGGATATTTATAGACTATAGAATTTCTCCAAACTATCTCTGGCACACATATTTTTCTATTTAGACTGAAAGCATTCAAGGTGAATACTGAAGTGAGTCCTGTCTTTATCTTAGAGAGATGTCAAGCAGTTGACCTGAAAGAGAACTTTGTAACCCCGGAGGTCTATGGGAGACGAGAGACATCTAACCAGAGGGCATACTGTTCATTCGCTTCAAAGAGCTGATTATGAATCACAGGGAGTTATATAGTACACAGGGTTTTACAGATGACTTGACTTAGTGAAAGTTTTTAAAAGACTACATCTTTGTGGCGTGTGTGGATCGATGGGTCTAACACAGCCAAAAATGCACTTTGATAAATGAACACAGTGATAGGTTTTTAATAAAGAGAAAAGCTCTGTGATTGCCAGGAGCATGTGCAGGGACCTCAAGGGAATGGATTTGAGCTCTATGCTTCGTAAAGAAAGGAATGGCTCATAGGCATGAAATTCAATCTGCCGTTTACACATTATCTGTTACTAAGTCAGTGATTACGGAGCCCAGATGTGGCTAGAAAATATATCTGAGGAATTCACACGCTGTGGAAATGGAAATATTTCACGGTCTGTGCCTCTCTGCGAGGCCAGACTGTATCGCACCCAGACCAGTTGATCTGAGATTAAAGCCTGTCTATCAAAAAAAAGCAAATGACACTGTCAACTCCCTGAAGCTTGGTCAATTTGTATAATTTCTCTTTGATGCCCACAAAAGGTGCACAATAAGACCTTTGATACCTTGACATTGAATACATATGCATATCATTGTTTTCTTGATATTGTAATACATTTTCCAAATAGTCATGGCATATAAAAAAACAGATAAAATGGTTCCTGCCATTTTTATAAGTTAGAAATATATATTCTACCATATAGAATATTTATAAGAACTCTATATTTACAGAAATTAAATAAATAAATATTGTCCACATATAATGTAAAAAACTGTAATTTTACAGAATGTTACTGCTTTTATTTAGATTTTTCACATATTTTTGAAGTATGGTAAACAAAATTTATGAAAAATTTGTGGAAAACCTTTTTCTTTTTTTTACAGCCACCCCAGTAAGGTGAAAAATTCAGTTTTTACAATGTATTTCAAATATGTATAACGTCAAATTACAGAAAAAGACTTCAAATTCATATGAAAAAAGTAATTATATATGAATAAACTGTTATTTCCAGGTTTTTACTGGTACCCCAACTGACGGATAAAAAATCAGTTTTTACAGTGTATGTTTTAAATACAGTAAAAAAAAACATTAACTTATACAAAACATGACAGATTTTCGAGAAATGCGACACCCCAGTTGTCGTAAAATTTCCGTTTTGTTTACAGGATTTTTACAGTGTGCCGTATAAACACATTCAAACAAAAAGTCTCGTCTTAAAACCTTATTTTATTGAGCAAAATGGGTGCAACACAGATGTACACTTAATCCTACAAATTAATATCCTCTACAAAATAATTTCCTGTTAAATGTTTCTGAACCATGGAGAATATGTTACAGTTGTTATAATGCATAGTTGAGGACACATGCCTAAAAAATATATTTTACGACGTAGGCCCACAATTCACTAATAGTGGGTTTTGCACAATTAAATTCTCGATAAACATAGAACTACAATACAATGACATCTTGATTTACTTATACTAATGTTACAAAAACTTCCCTTAGAGAATGAATGCAACGTTAAATAGGCCTGAATTCACACCGAGAGGCCTGAGCAGTGTGGTTACAACTCTAATAATTTCACTTCCACTGCCTCATTTATGTGTGAACTGGGCTAAAATTCCTGAATCGCAGTTTAGCTGAGTTTCGATTTTTTTCCATCAACTATCGAGCATTGAGCAGGATTTAGGAGGCAGAAATAGAAGCTGAGTTCGGAGAGGATTATGAATATGGCTGGGTCAAAACAGGGCTTTTTGAAGGATTACTCTAATTATGTTGGAAGGTTATATATTGGAGAGTTGGTAAGAATGTTGTAGTGGGTTGAAATCTTTTTAAGATGTGCTGAGGTACATCTGCAGAGCTGGGGTGAAGATGAGGACGGTCCCAAGCACAGACACTGTGAGAAAGACCCATAAGAAGATCCGATCCAACACCTGAGCCACAAACTTCCAGTCCTGAACGACCTAAAATACAATCAGACCCAAATACACATATAAAACACATGAAGCAAGAATCATTTTCACCCTAACGACAAACGTTTTAGAAACATATCAGCACCTCTCTGATAAAGTGTTCCTTCTTGATGTGTCTGGAAATGTAATGCACCGACTGAGTGGCTTTTTCCAACAGGGCAATCCAAGCCTGGTTCTCATCTTCCTTTATTCCTCCTCTTCCTCCTCCAGCAGACTTTTGTTGCCCCTTTTTCATCCCTCGTTTCAGCTCAGGGCTCCGCAGCTCGATGTCCGGGTCCCGATAACGGTCCGTGTGCCCTCTCATGCAAAGCAGCCTGGGTAACCTCTGAAGGAAAAGGCTCTTAACCCACGGTGCCATGGGGTGGTACGTGGCAGAGGATCGGTGATGGACGTTGATGACAAATACGGTTACTATGATGGAGAATGTGACGAAGATCATAATAAAAAGAAGATACTCTCCTATCAGCGGGATGACTTTAGAAGACGACGGGATGATATCTTCAATAACAAGGAGAAACACGGTGAGGGACACAAGCACGGAGGTAGAAAGGGAAAGCTTTTCTCCTTCGTCCGATGGGAGGTAGAAGACCAGCACGGTGAGGAAGGACAGCCCGAGACATGGGATGATAAGAAAGAGTGTATAGAAGAGAGGGAGACGTTTCAGTATAAACGAATATGTGACGTAGGGGTAGGAATAAATGTCGTCGCGCCTGCTGCCCCTCTGTCCGGTGGCGTTGAGTATTTCCCACTCGCCGTTGTCAAAGAAGTCTTTACGGTCTACATAATGGTCAAGCAGCGTCAGGTCCACCATAGTGCCATCATACGTCCACGAGCCAAACTTCATGGAACAGTTCTGTCTGTCGAAGGGAAAAAAGGTGACATCCATGGTACAGGAAGATTTATAGCTGGCGGGAGGAGTCCACATGATGGTACCATTAAATCTTACAATGGCTTTGGTCATTAGAGAGCCTTCGAAACGACCATCAGCACTGATGACAGAGAGATACAGAATTAGAGAGAGATTAGATCAGCAACTCAATTTGTACATTTTCTGTGACCATAGAAAGAAGCCGCAGCTGCCTGGATGTTTTGAGTGGTTGTCAGGGGACTGTTGTGTGGTTGCTATAATGTTGTTTTTGTATTGCATTGTGGTTCCTAGGCTGATCAAAGTGGTTTTCTTAGATGCCACCTTTTGTTTTTTACTGCTGCAATACGTAACTTTTGCTTCTTTGTGGCCATCTTTGTTTGATACAACATCGTGGGTTATTTTTCGTATTTATAGGTGAATTTATAGGTGTTTTGAAAAACCCAACGGCTCAACTTGTAAATCTTTATTATGAGCTTGTCATTTAAAAACATGGTAAGGTATGGAGACATTTTTCAACACAGATTTTTTAATATACTGTATATACTATCTCAATAACAATTTTTTTACAAAAAAGTTACGAATTGCAGTTTTCTATAATTCTGTGCATGAAATTCAGCAGTTTTTAGAATAAAAAAAATGACATTTGAACAGCAAGGCTGATGTCAACGGTTTCTCTGAGTGACTTACTTCTCATATAGGACAATGTCTGGTAGCCAGATAGTTTCTGAGGGAACTCTGATAGATGTAATTCCGCCATAATCTTCTGGGTTCCATCGAAGCTTATAGTCTGTCCACTCCTTCAGGGTAGTAAAAAAGACCAAACAGGAAGTGGAAAGTGAGGTATTTTTGGGCACACTTTAACATTTAAACATAATGTTTTTGGGTTACCTGCCACAACCAGACATTAGTGGTCATCAGCTGATTCTTCTCATCCTGAGGAGAGAAACAGAAAAATGCATACCATAAAACCATAAAAAGCGATAATTACAGGTTACTTTCTTAGTACCATCTTACACCATATATTGTAAAACATCCGTATTTTATATTAAAACAAATGTAAATTTTCTCTCAAAGAATGTCTCTTCCCATTCACCTACTTGTGTTATGCAGATCATTGACTTACAGTAGTGGTACTAATACAGTATATGCAGTTTTCAAGATAATATCTCCTGCCCTTTGTTTCAAATAAATTGAAGCTCAGAACTTGAAAAGGAACTGATATATTGAGAAACATCCGTTATATCAGAATGGTGAAAAACTCAATTGTTCCCACAGTGTTCAGCGCTTCGCCAGCCAGAAAACTGTCACACTGCCACATTGTGACAAAAAGGTGGGAACCGAGTAACATGTAGTGCAACACAGGAAGTGACCATAAGGTGGCTGGACACGACAACAACATTTAGGCTGTGACCAAGGGATTTTTATGTACCAAGCATTTATTGTTTATCATTGTAATTGTTTTTTTCAATTAAAAACAGCTACTTTGATATAGTGCATTGCTATTTTTATAATGTGCCTGCTCTATCTATCAGTATTTGTTACTTATAAATGAGGTATATATTCAATTTTTACATCGATTTATCATACTGTAACTAAATAAACTTTCAGCAGGAAGTGTCATATGCAAATATGTCCAAACAGTATGACATAATTGCTCCAGTACAGTGTACATGCTTCCTGTAGAGTGCATTATTGCATTATTTCTGGGTTGTTGCACCTTTGAGTTATGATTTGATTTGACTTGATTTATCCTGTGCTCCTGAAGTTTTTGCTTTGGTCAGTACAAAGCCATCACAAGGAGACATCTCTCTGAATGCACAACATAAATCTACAAAGTAACTTTCATGAAAATAAAACTGTAGATGAATCAGACTACTCCATTACATTATCATTAAAGGGGTCAAATGACACAGCTAAAGCGAATATTATCGTGTATTTTAGATGTAATGCAATGTATAAACACAATTTAAGGTGCAAAACCGGTGTATTTTCCACACACCATGCATGTTTGTATAAATTTTTTGCCCCCCCTCTCTGAAACGCACAGATTTTTTACAAAGCTCATCACTCTGAAAAGCGAGGTGTGGTTTAATTGGCCGGTTAACCAGTGGGTAGTGATTGGTCGAATACTGCAAGCTTGTGACGGAAATGTAACGCCTCATACATTTTCGTAACAGTAGGTTCCAAAGCAATTGTACTGACATGGATGAGATGTCATGTCATGTTTATTCTTGTTCTTGGAGGGAGAGATAGTGATCCTACAGGCTTTCTATATTCTCTCTCTCCGTTCTGCATCATTGTTCCCGCCATCTCGTTTCCTTGTTAACCTTTCCTTAGTGCTTAATCCCCAGCACCTGTTCCTTGTTAATTATCCTGTGTCTGTCTCCCTTTTAAACACCCTCGTGTTCATTGTCCTGTGCTGGTTCATTGTATGATGTGTTCATTGACTCAACAAAGACAATAAACCACATTATAAACACGACATTGTTGCCTCTAGTTGGAACATAATTACTGATTATTAGGACTTATGTTGTCTTTTTCACGTTGCGCACACAAAGAAACAACATGCGCTACAAACACACGACAAACTCAACTCATTCCGTCCCATAACAAAGTCTTTTGCACTGAAGATATACTTAAATGCTGCGAATCATACTGTCATACTGCCATACTGTCCTTGCGAAGTTTTAATGGTGGGAATTGCCCCACTTTTTAACAAAAGCTTTCATGAAGCAATTATCTATGAAAAACGCTGCACACACTGGAATATTCAGATTGTTCTGCTCTGGAACAGGATTGTAAACAAAATGTAACCATTCGCTTTTGGAAGGGCAAACAATGAGGCTTTCTTTTTGCAACGAAACACACAGTGTCTCCACGGCATGGCTGCGGTGACGATATGATTCGATTTACAAGTACGCCCACCTTACATGCGTATAGATTTGGGCAAACTTTGTCAAGTCATACCACGAAATGACGTAGATTCGTGGGGGTGTGGTAACACGAGGCGTTCCCGAGCACTCCCTTTTAGATAGAATCCAGCTTTTGTTGACACTTGCAATTTTATGTGTCTAATACATACATGGGCAACTTCTAACACACCAAAGACACAGCAAAAACATGTATTCGCGTCATATGACCCCTTTAAATTGGTAAAGCGTCAAGGTAAAACATAATAAAAGGATTTCAAGTACAGTACTTATAAATAGCATACACTGTAAATAGCACAAACACAATCAAGTGAGTATTGAATCAGACTCCTGTTGACTGCACAGCATCAACAAGATCAATACAATGGGTCGAAAGGCTAGAGATTAGGAAAGAAAGATTGAGATAGAGGGCAAACGAGGATACAGCAGGCTGTACATATTGTGTTGGGAAAATATAGGCTATAAATTATGATCTGATTGTCATTCTCATGTCCTTCTGAAACTAAACAGACCTGTCCTATATTGAAGTAGTGTTTCTGGTTTGGAATCACATGTAATATCGCATTGTGTATATGGGGTTTTGGGCATGCATGTGCTTGTACTATCTGTTAAAATGTACACGGGCACCTGCGTATTTTAAATTTGTTAGTACAGATGTGTGTCTGCCTCACCACATCTACCAGCTGCGATATCTTCAGACCGAAGCGAACGGTAATCGTGTCGTTGGCATGGAGGATGGGCCTCACCCACTTCTGATACCCCCGAAAAAGATTCCTCAGTAAAGTGTCTTCAATCTCAGCCAATGAGACGTACTCTTCGGGAGCTAGAGAGGGAGCCAATGTGAAACAGTGGATCTTTAGTATTTGTACAAAATTAAACAAAATATAACAATTAGAGAGAATATAAACCAACGGATTACCAAAACAACTATGGTAACATGTTGTATATGTATACACATCTGTATAGTTAAGTTGAAAGCATGTCAATTTGATTAGCCATCTTGAGATAACACAAATTAAATTTAGACTAATTTAAATCATGGAGAGACAGCTGGCCCAGGCTCCACAGAATCCTCCCCACACTGAAAGACATGATGATCTCACACAAGAGCAATACAGAGAATGGCAGGAGAATCAGAATCGAGAATCTCAAGCATTATTGCTTATGCACATCTTCATGCACTGTCATTTCTATATTTTGGTAATACTCTGAACTCTTTCACTTAAAGGCACTACTACCATAGTTGAAATGAATTTATAATTGTTTTGTTCTGTTGAACATAAAAGAAGATATTTTGAAAAATGTGGGACAGCGTGGATACCATTGTTATTTTTCCTACTATTGCAGTAAATGGGATCCAAGAACTGTTTGGTTACAAGCATTAGTCCAAATATCTTTCTCTGTTATATACCAAACAACCAAACAAAGACATTTATAGAGATTTGGAACAACTAGAGAGTGAGTAGTTCATGACAGAATTTTCATTTTTGGGTGAACCATCCCTTTAATTGAAAAGGTACATGACACATTTCTCAGCCAATCAAATATATCAAAATGTATTTTGTAGCGCTTTACACACAATAGAAAAACAGGGTATTGGAAACCCATCAATAGTATTTTTGGTGATTACATGAAAATATAACTTTAATATCTTTAATATTGACTGAGTAAGGCCACGTCAAAGATTAAAATAAAAAAAAGTTAAAAAGTAGTGTCAATAAAATCAATAATTCTACATTTTAGGGCTGTATTTGGAAATATATTGCATAATATATCATTAATAAGAATAATCAAACATTACCTCTGTTCATAATTTCCATGGTTTTGACTACTTTATTAGTCAAAAAGAGAAAAAGCTCTCTCTCAGTCTCCTCTTCTTTCCTTGATCTTAGTAAATAAAAATTTAATTTGTGAAAGGGATCTTTCCTGAATGTCTCTTGAAAGGTAGTCCTGCAGCATTTCTGGTACAGCAATTGGTCATTTTCCACCCTACTGACATCTTTACAGGATGTTATCCCCATCTTAGCTATAAGGGACCACCAGCATTATGTCCTTCCTCCTCCCTGTCAGTCTGGACTTCTGTTAGAAGTTAATTTATTTACATTAGTCATAAACAATACTGCAGGTACTCAGAGCTTCCGAAAACTATATTTCTTTGTTTGTGTGTGTACACGTAACAAACTAAGGCTACTTCTGATTCTGAACCTGTTCCTTCTGCTCAGCATGGCTGCGGGTCTCACAACATCAAGTACATAAAATTATATAATAAATCAAGGCCGGGTGCAGGCCATCTCCTCTGGGTTTATGATCCAACCAATCAGAGGGAGAGGACAGGTATGTGTAAATCAAAAAGAAGGGAAGGAGGGCGAGCAAGAGTGTTTGTGAGAGAGAGAGAGAGAGAGAGAGAGAGAGAGAGAGAGAGAGTATTTGTATATGCATTTTTCCGATCTCTTTATTTTATAATAGTAGTACTGAAGGTAGTTTTGTGACAAAAATGTCTTTGTCCTGCAAAGAAAGGCACTGCTTGTGTTAGCAAGTCCTTTTTCTCAAGGGATGTTATATTTGTGTCAATTCCATCAAATACTTAAGCATGTTATAGTCAAAAATACACACTTAAAATGAATAAGATATAAAATGTACATTATAAACGAATCAGTAACTAAAGTGCAGTACATAGAAACTTTAGAAAATGTTATATTTATTTCCGTCAGTAGTTTGTTTTCAAATAAAAAATTGAATGACAAACAACAAAAATGTTGTTTGCATAAAGGTGCACCAGGTTCAGAGATGAAATGACCTCATTAGTCATTGTCCTAAAATGGGAGCAAAAAAGACCCTTTTCATGTCCTCCCCTACAGCAAAGCCATCTTGTCAAGCGTAGTTTGGGGTAATTTTTTGGACTGAGTCAAAAGCTGAAGGATTCAAAAGTACATTGTAGACGGGGAACTCTTTTCCAAAGGAAAAACAGAGAGATGTGGGAATATGTGGTCACAAGTGTCCCCATCCAGAGTGCTGACAGACACGATAAATGAATATCCCATCCAATGTCTCCATTTTCAGATTAGCTCTTACATTGATGCAATTCTTTTCACACTGTGCCAAAACAACACTAAACACATTTTCTTGCACCATGCTTATTTATTTTAAAAGCAAATCGCCTCTGAGCAGCGGGCTGCAGAAACACCACAGCATATGTGACATTGAAACAGGTGAACGAACCGCTCACACAACATTTAGAAACCCGGTTGAGGGCGCTATAAGTCAAGCAGTATGTATACGCGAATCATAAATTAAACGCTAGAAGTGTCTTTGTCTCACTCGTTTTGGAGTAAACCGCGTAGAAGACGCTTGACTGCAGTAGATATTGCCTAGCTAAGCGCGGCTGCCTATAAACTTAAGCTATTTATATGAAGGAATGGCAATCTAATGAAACCGGATGAACATGGGCAAAATTTGTGATAAATTAAATAATAATTCAGCACTCAGATAAACAACAGCGCTGGACAACTCTTTAGATCGCAGTTTTGTACAGTACTCACCTTCTATCGTTGCATAGGCTTTTGCCATAACGAGCCAAAGCCCGAAGATTTGTAACTTCATGTTTTCTTTCCAGACGCCACTTCGTGAAACGAAATTATTTCATGCTATTTGAATATTGAGTCCCTGCTGTCACTGACAAAAAGGGGTGTAAATAGTGTCCCGTAATCCGGCCCGAAAACGGACCGGTTTGCAAAAAAGGACGCACTCTACAGCGACCTGTGATATAGCTAACGTTATAAATAAATAATCAACAAAATCAAGTGTTTTTGTAATGCTTCATCCGAGGCGAGCACAAATACAAGATGCTCGCGCTCCCCCTTCACTGACTCCCCCTCGCCGTTTACGTGTTACGCATGAGGATGCCATTCATTCGCCGACAAGATGAAACGGAGAATGGTGAACCGACCGCCGAACAGCGGAGGGGAGGGTGTAAACGAGATGGTCCTCACTGCAGATCACAACATATAGGGGGCGAGGTTGGATCCAGATCCAACTCCTCCCACTTTATATACATTATATGCATTATGGAAACAGATCGGTCTCGAAAATAATATTTTTACAAAACACAATTCATAACAAAATGTATATACATTCAAAATCAGATTCATTAATTCAAAACACAATTCAAGAATACAAAAACATTTTTCCCAAATGCTAACACGGATATATCTCACAGAAATACGTTCACAGATATGTATATTATTAGGTTCTTAAATTGCTTTCTAGAAAAAAAACATTTACGTTTTTTTTACATTTATTTATCGATTGGTGAATCTGCATTTGTAAATGGTCACACATGTGTGGATTGCGTTGAAATTGTGTGTGGTATTCTTGAGACCTTCCAGCAGGGGCATTTCTATAATTAAAACAGAGGGGCCAATCATGGTGTCTATTTATGCACATTTAAATCATGTTCAGTAAGGTCTACCCCCAATCAGATACTAAAACATAGGCAGGACCAGATCTCTGGTGACCACAGCTGAACTCTCTTTACTCACTTTGGGGACAGCCAAACAATCCTAAATACATTTATATAGAATTGTACATATATTCATTTATAACCTTTCCATGAATTTATGTTCTTGTTGTTATGTCTGTTTTAAACATTAATTCTAAATACCCATGAATGTGTGTATAACTACTGGAAGTATTAGATTTGTAGTAACTCATTTAACCAAGATGATATTTAGATCATGTTTGGTGTCTATGAGCTGCATATGTGATTTCCTTAATGTTTATGTTCGTGTTTTGGTAACTCTTTTCATATTAGTTTAATCAAACTCTTAGAAGAACTCTTATGTGAACATCCAATCAGCTTCCACATGCAAAACACTATCTGAAAGACAATGACAATTAACTTTCCAACCAAAGTTGCGATTTCCTGATTGGGTCAGTCAAGTCTGTTGGATGTGACATCCTTACAGTTTAAAAGAGGTCACCAGAAGAGTCTCTTAGTTGTTGTGGTTCGGTGGTTTTTTCGAGGTTTTTCGGTTCGCAGGGGTTCGTTCTGTCTCTCCTCTCTCTTCTTGGGTTTTGCATCTCTAAAGGATGGACTAGAAGAAGACTTTTGACCCAGAGGTTTGTGCCAGGCTGCCGCCTCGTCTTTCCAGTTAAAAACTGCATAAAACTGGTTCTCTCTGATCACTACCACCCAAGATCAACTGGAGCCTCAACGAACTGCATCAGGACACTTTCTTTCTTTTGATGGTCTTATTTATGGATGTATAGATCATCATTAATCCTTTAATAATCCTTAATAAAGGTGCTTTACAAGAAGAAACAAATGTTTTGTTCAGGCTATTGATCTTCTGTATATCATATACTGCCATACATCCATGCTTTGTTCTTCTCCCTGTTTCTACTTCAACCTTCCTCCATGCTAAACTGTATGTGTGTGTATGTAAGATTAGTATGTGTCTAGTCTAGGTAAAAAAGTTCTGTTTTATTTCACACCTGACGTTGTTCATGCTCTTAATCCGGAGTCCCTAAACACCCAGATGCTTGCTACCTGCTCGTAATGCTAAGTGATTTCTTCAAATCATGAATTTGATCCAGATTCGTTCATTTGATCATAATTAATTAAATTCAGCCCAATTTGGTTTGATATTTGTTTCCCTTACACTGGGTGGTGGGGAATATATTACTTATAATTGTGATCAAAGCCCATGATAATTTTAACATGAAGAATAGTGTTTAAATAATACTGTTCCTCATTGAATCCTTGACACAAATTTTTACAGATATCAATGCTTCTCCACTATTGCCAAAACGTAAGACCAGTCAATTGATAGTTGATTAACGCATTTAGAAAAAAGGAGAGAAAGTTAGTCGAGATACTTACATTTACATTTATTCATTTGGCAGACACTTTTATCCAAAGCAACTTACAAGTAGGAGAGCATATAAACATGATCGCCATCATCATGACACCTGTAACATTTATAATCAGATATCTAGAGATCCATTTGTCAGCTGTACTCTGATTGCAAGTTTATATCATATTTATTTGTTGTATGTATTGTCATTTTTTTTAATACGGCTAATTCATGCAAACTGTATACATAATATAAACATAGTATAGAAATAAAAAACCTTACCAATCCTTTACATCCTGCTCAAGTCGCGCTGGCAAACTTGATGTATCGGCTTGATCATCTTAATTTTTCTGATCAGATTTGGGCTCGAATTGATAAGGAAAGTACCAATGACATTTTATCACCTCTCAGTATAATTGCTTTGGAACCTGATTTTCCGAAAATGTAAGAGTCGTTACATTTCCCTCACAAGCTTGCAGTATTCGAATAATCACTATGCACTGGTAAACTGGCCAATCATAGCACACCTCGCTTTTCAGAGCGATGAGCTTTAAAAAAAATCTGCACGTTTCAGAGAGGTGGGTAAAGAGGAGATACAAACATGCATGGTGTGTGGAAAATACAGCGGTTTTGAACCTTAAATCGTGTAATAACGATATTAATCGTTTCAGTCATGTCATATCACCCCTTTAATATATTCATGGAGTAGTTGAATGGAAAATCTTCAGAGACAATCATTCAACCTCTTAAGGGGAGAGAAAGAAGACCAGCAGAGGTATAAACATGAAAATAGCCTTTGTATTCTTTAAATTGTATACCAATGATAATAGTAATGTCACTATAAAAAATGATGTCATCAGTACAGATGCAGTTACATAAAATGTCAAGTTAATGTAGTAACTGAAACTATCAGTCAAATGTAGCAGAGTAAACCATGTCATAAACCAAGCATAGAGATGTAGTCAGAGCGGTGCTAGGGTTGGGCTCCGAATGTTATATTACCATGAATCACTTAGGGCCCATTTACATTTAGCGTCTTTTACGTGTCTACCTATGGGAACATGTGAGTGGGTCCTTCTTCTTGGAAAAAATAATGTGGTGAGGAAGGTGGGATGAGAGCCGTGAGGCGGGGCCGGTGGCGTGAGTGATAGTTGGAATCAGCTGTCCGCATCGACCGTGAGTTCGCTGCCGGCCTTATACTTCCGTGTTATTGTTTGTTTATTTTGATTAAAGTGGTTTAAATGTCTGCCGGTTCCCGCCTTCCTCCTTTTATTGAACCGTGTTACAAATCCATTTAGAGTGTAAAAACATCGCAACTCTCCTAGCAGTTTCTGTGGCGTTGTTAGTCAGATTTTGCGGGTAAATACGCGCTTTTCTCCCTTTTTTGTTGTTGTTATACTTTAGGGGCTTTTTGCCTTTATTTGATAGGACAGTTGAGAAAAGACTGAAAAGCTTTGGTAAGAGACAGGGGAGTGAACCGGCAAAAGACGCTTGAGACAGGAATCTAATTTGGATCATGCTGCAAGTGCACTGACACCATATGTCAGCCCACGAACCACAGGGCCATTGGCACCGATACTTCCTCCCTCTTTTTGTTGCTTGGGAGTTTGCACTCCCTTGGGAAAGGAGATAGGAGACATCTGTCCAAGGGGCTAGGGTGCGACGGCAGTGGGGCGTGATGAAAATACGCCTTGTGCCGGAGTGCCACGCTCTCCAGGGAACCGGACTCTAAAGCAAGTGCTGATGCGTTCTCATATGCATCAACCCAACACAATGTTTTATTCTGTATATACTTTCAAATTTATTTTTAAGTGACCAAACATGAATATTCTGTCATCATTACTCACCCTCTTTTCATTTCAAACCTTTTTTACTTTCTGTCCTCTGCAGAACACAAAAGAAGATATCCTGAAGAAAGTTTGTAAGCGAACAGTACTGGCCTCACACAAAACCAATGCAAGTCAATGGGAGCCAGTTAACAAAATTCTACAAAATGTCTTCTTCTGTGTTCTGGGGAAATAAGAAAGTCATACAGGTTTGAAATGACAACAGGGTGAGTAAATGATGACAGAATTTTCATTTTTGGATGAACTATCACTTTAATATACATTTGAAATTAACCTTGAATTGTTATCTTTGTTTTTAAATCACTGTATAATGAAGCATCATAAATTCTTTCTGAAGCAATCTCTTTGGTCACAGACCAAATAGGCCCTTAGATGAATTTATATTTTGGTCACCTCTCAGTTCCTAGATCAAGGTCCCACTGTAGATGTGATCGAGCCTTCACTGTTGCTGGTCATAGTTTATGGAACAAATTATCAATGTTTGTTAGTGATGCAACTCACTACCAATTTTTGGGTAAACAATCACTTTAAGTGATTAAAGATATAGACAGTTAATATATACCGTATGGAAAAGAAATTTCTTAGGTTGTCTTTTTACAAACATTTTACAAAATTTTACACCAAAAACAAATTTTCTTTTAAAATGCTTGAAACAGCACACTAAGGACATCTGCTGGTCCACTGTGTGTAAATGCAATAGAAAAACAAATTAAGTATATCTGAGAAATTATTGATTTATGATTTGTATGACTTACACAGAGTACTATGCCTACCACCTTTCAATAAAGATTCCTGAGATGCTTATTGCACTTATATCAACCATACAACATACTGGAATGTTGATTGAATTGCTCTGCCCTGGGATGACGGGGATAGTACATTTATACACTTGTTAGACTTACAGTGTAGTTTTAGATCTCAATCAAATGGCAAATTTTCTCAAATAAAATAATAAATCAATTAACAACATTAATGTGCACATAAAAGCATATAATATATGCACATACTGTATAATGTGCACCTGCATACCTTGTGCAGGTCAAGTTAAGGTGCAGATACTGTACGATGTCATTCTATACTTTGATGTGCTACCCTGTATCTTCAATTGTCACCATCTGGATACCATAATTAAACATATGGAGGTAATGTGGTTTACAGACGGACTTTGGTCACTTCTGAAATACTGAAGTGGTAGCCGTACCCCATGCTCAGTGTTAGGATCCATACCAGCTTAGTCACCACACAGAATTTAAACGTCTTATTCTCAGACCACAATTCTAAAGATCTTGTCTTGTTTATAAATGACTCTTAACTGGATTTTTCTCAATGTTTTTTGTAGACATCAGCAGACATTAGTTGGCTTTTTATCATCTCATGTTTCATCTTGGCAAGTCTGCTTCTTCCTGGCCAATACTTTGGGAACTCAATGTTCCTATTCCTGTTATTGCTAATTGATTTTAGTAATACTAACTCACTGATAGGATTGGCCTTCCACATTGAAGGATTTAAGTAAATTTCTGGAACTCTTTAAGGTAGCACCTCACTCAGCTTATCCGTCAGGCTTTTACCATTCCCACTGGTCTTCTGGCATTTGACCTGTAGACTACATGAGCAATTCTGCTGCATGACTAGTCTTCACTTTCCTATGGATCTCACATAGTGCCTTCCGTCATGTTTTGTATTGATTGTCATTTGAAGCCATCAGTCAAATTTAATACCCCAATCTTCTGATCTACAGTGTACCCAACAACCTGCCAATCCAAGTGTCTACATTCACACCAGCATAAGATGAAAACATTTTGATCTTTCAAAATAACTGCCTTCTACTTGCCATTTCATTTCGAACGTGTCCCCAATGGCAGCATCTTTTACTTCTGAGTATTTGATAAGTATGTTTTCATGTTTAATAACTGCCAATTTGCTACAGTACATATTTTCTACTATGGCAAAAAAAGTGTTTGCCATGAACATTAAAGAAATATATATAGTATTTCATTACACCATTAAACATGCTCTGCTGCCAAACACAAATTGTGCTTACATTCTGTTCCTAACATTCTTATAATGGGTAAAATAAAACTATAGAACACCATAATATTAGTGTAAATCAGACAACTTGTGTAAATTTCCATTCAATTTTTATTGATTCATATGCATAAAAATGATAATGTGAAGTGATTTACCTTTACTGTCACATTCAAACTTAACACAGTATACATAAAAGTCCCTACTACACAGGTATTGTATTGCACATGATTCCCAAAAACAAAATCAGGATAAGAGGAGCTAAACAGACACGTGGTACTGTAGAAGCATACTAGTTAAATCTCCAATAACTAAATAAGACTCTGTTAAACAGTTCAAAATAAACCAGCAGAGGTTCTGTTACGGACCAACACCCTTACATCATGCATGTATATGTGTGTGTGTGTGTGTAAGATTGAGCAGGTTTTGCATGTGTTTCCACGCGGGAGCCCCATGCTGATAGTCACTGGCAAATCCAAACGCATACAGACACGTCAGCATCAACCTGACTCAAAAGAGGCGGTTCTGAATGTGATGTGTGAAATGTGCGTATAATTAAGCATGAAAAGCTCATCAAACAGTGAGAGAATCCAGCACCTGATCTTTTCAACACACTTTGCCAAGCTCATCTCCTTTCACACGGACGGAACAATGCACGGCAACATTGGGAATGCTGCAAGCCATCCACTAATTTCATGATTTTAACTACAACAGGTATAATTTGTCCTGTCAAAAATAGCTTAAGCAAACTGAAAGAAAAAGTGTGAGAGATTCATAAAGAATTAAAAAAAAATCTTTCATGTTGCTCAGTGGGAAGAGCATGGCGTTAACAAAGCCAAAGTTGCGGGTTCGATCCCAGGGGATTGCACATACTTAGAAACAAATGTGTAGGATTAATGCAATGTAAGTCGCTTTGGATAAAAGCGACTGCTAAATGCATTAATGTAAATGTGAATTCACAGGGACAACATTATAAATGTGGACCCCAACCCCCATGCATCCAGCAGTGTACAGATGTGATTAGTGGCCCATCCTTGTCACAGTGCTTGGGATAACATTTCTGGTTGTCCCAATGATGGCCAACTTTAATCAGTTTCAAATATTTATAGTGTGGTCGGCAGCACCCTTAGCTCTTGCTCACAGAGTGACCAGCAATATAGCTGAGACAGCAGTTACGCATCTCTTTCAGTTTGCTGACACACAGCTGAGAGGAATGCAGCATGGTGGTGAGAGGTCAAATTAATGGACAAATATACACTGGGTTAGCTGCTAATAGCCTAAATGTTCTTTCTTACCTTTTCTACCCTATCAGCACATTACAAAGCTGTAATGGCAGGTGTAAAAAATATTGAGATTGAGTGTTAGTTGTAGAATACTAAAACTTTTAGGCCTGTTCAGTTCGGCCCAAATTAGATTTTTTTTTTAGCAGTCACTCTGGAATTTTAGAATATTTGTACTTCGAATATTGTTTTCTAGTTAAATGTGTGAAATAAAATCTGCGATGTATTTAAAGGTCAAGTTTCTTATTCTTTTGGAGGATCTATTAACAGACATGCAATGCAATATAATATACATAAGTATGTCTTCAGAGGTGTATAAAGACCTAACATAATGAAGCATTATGTACCTTAGAATGAACTATTTCTATCTACATACACCGCGGGTCCCACTGTATGGAATTCTCCATGTTGTTTCTGCTGTATCCCTAAATGGACAAACTGCTCTGAGGAGCACGTTACGTGAACACTTTACCACCCTCTGAAAATAAATGAATACTGCAACAACATATTAGTTCTGTGTCAGCCACCGTAGTGCTTCGAAAGGGAGGGGTGGAGTACCATTTAAAACCTTTGTTGACATAATATGTGTATTTAGAGCGAATGTAGACAAGCACCTGCGCTGGTAGAAGTGCTGTAGTAAATCCACTTTTTGGTGGAGAAAGAATGTCCTGTGGCACAAAGTGTTATTGTTTTGGGAATACGCATGCATGTCTACAGACCGAAAATGCAATACGCATGTTCATTACGTTAGCATTTTCACAATTTACGTAGAAACCAACGTTGTCGTTTTTAAAAACTTGCACGTTGAAACATGTTTTCTCAAGTTTGTTTTTCAGTCCCTCAAAATGTTTGTGTACACAAACTGCCAAAATGCTTAAAAAGTTTTACGTTTCAGTTAGAATATTGTGTAAATGGCACCTTTGTTAGCACCCATTATTACTTTTGTTTGTTTATGTCATTAGAAGTTCTATTTAGTCTTTATTAGCTTCTCATCCATTTTCTTAGTTCCTCGTTGAATTCTCCGTTGTTCATCATCAGTTGGTTACAGTATGTTCACCTATGTCTTGTGTTATGTCTCCAGCGTTATTGCCCAGTGGTTCTCTCTTTCTCTCTCTCAAGTCTTTCTCCCTCGAAGTGGCAGTGTGACCAAATTGAATGGAGTTCCTGATTGGACTGTTCCATTCAAGGGTTGAATTTTAAGGGCTGCCTTAAACACTTCTCATGGTCAGTGTTGCCAACTTGGCGACTTTTTTGCTATATTTAGCTATTTTTCAGACCCCTTTAGCGACTGATTTTTCAAAAACAGACTAGCAACAAATCTAGGTACTTTCTGAATAAGCCTTGGCGACTTAGCAAAACATTCTACTTCACTTCTACTGCCCAAGGAGAGCGAGTTTTTGCATTCCAAGTGCATCACCACCTCTCTGTCTACTCTACAGTGTGAGGACCCGGCAGGAAGATGCAATGAATCACTTATTGACCTTACTTGAGCATTTATGATTACGAAACGCCATGACTATTGACGTGTAAACATGAACACAAACAGATTTTAGCTGTTCAATGAAAATTATTGCTTGTGTGTAGTTTTATGGGGTCTAGGACACTCACTGTTACATTGTTTTCGTTGTCTGCCAACAGAAACACAAAAATAAGTAATTAAGAACCTATCTATTGTGCATTTGGGTGGATTTTTTTAAAACAATACTTTATACGAAAGCTCAGAGAGTAGAAATATGCACTCGACCTTAAGCTCTCTGCTTGTCAGATACTACGTGATGATGTTGTGGATATGCAAATTAGCACATGACATTATCTGGCGACATTTAGCGACTTTTAGGGCTTTAACTACTTTCCATTGAAAAGAGTTGGTAACACCACGTTCATAGTCCATTTTGGGCCACTTGGGTTCTCTTTGTGTTTACCCCAAGTCTGAATGTGTTTCGTTAAAATTTGACTATTGAATTATGATTCTGATATATCTTATTTATATTCTGTTACTCTGTCTTTTCTTAAGTTTTCATGGTTTGTCATAGTTTTCAATTTAAGGGAAGTAGGAAGTGTATTGCCATCTTCATTTGGATGTATTTATTCTCCCTCTGTTTTGAGTTTAGAGAGTTAGGTTAATTCATAGTCTTTTGTTTCTTTTGTTTATATGTTGATTAAGACTTTTAGGTTATTTAGTTGGGTATTTATCAAAGTTTGTGTATTATTTTGGCATCCACCACTCCTGAATAAAAAGCCTTATTTGTTTGCCTTTCCTTTATAACATAAATATTTCTTTACAACGGTTACACCTGTGTGGAGGTCCGTTTGTTGCGATCGACCCTAGACTGGACGTAACACTTTTATCATTAGTTATTTCTGAAAGAAACTCTTTTTCTAAAAGAAATAAACTGGCACAAAAGAACAAACCATGTCCTCGATCAGAATTTCAGTTTCAGTATTTCTCTGGGTAGTATGTCGATGTCATGACTGAATAGCTCACTTACTACGTAATTATAGATTTCTTGCCTTTGTTTTAAGCCTAATGATGCTTTCCAAAAATGCAGTTAGTGCACAACTCAGCAAGTTAGAAAAGCACATTCTCTAATCTCTGCACAGCTTATTAAACATGATTATCAAAGCTGGGTTTTTTCTAAACTCAGCCTGCAGGGCAGCAGATATTTGCTTTCACAATGTTCGGACCTCACTTGAGCCTACTACACAAGATTAGAAGTGAGGAGGAGACGTTAAAGGACAGTAGGGATGCATCCACACATAAAGAGCAAATAAGTGTTTATATAAACTTTCAATCAGAACTCGTTGATGAAAAGCAGAGGTCAGAAGAACTGATGCGGGAACGCCTGTCATAATGTATTAGATGTTTTAGAGTGAGCGTGTGCACATGCATATGCTGCAGCGGTGTGACGCAGTGAGTGGGTGTGGAAAGAGTGACACATGCGAAATGAATGCACAGGGTTTGTGCTGTGGACCAGTGTGTCATACAGAGTTAACAGTAAACATCAATGACACAAATCCTGCATTCCTCCTGCTGAAATATACTGAACAACTAAGAAACATATTTATTTTCTTTTAGACTTGGAGGGTGTGTTTTTCTGTTCATGTGCAGCAGGTGTTTGGCTGCTTCCCCAACTGTGATTGTGTGTGTGTGATCATTTAAAAGACCCAGGTGTGAAGCAGGATATCAGTGTGTGAGTGTGTGTGTATATTCTGACAAGGGAATTCTGGCCATCATGCTGGTGTTTCTAATTCAGCTGAATGTATCTCAAAATGCACATGACTTCTGTTTTAGGCTTATTTGTTTAACTGTCTTTAAAGGAAACGTTAGTCATATTTGTTATATAGTAACACTCTGTATTTATTGTGGATGATTCATAAACATCATTTTTCAGCAAAGAGGTCACCTCTTTTAAAAAAGTCAGCTTTGATAGGGGTTTGTGTAAGTATTTTTTGTAAAACCATTATATAACACTCAGTAACGGTTTTTCACTTTTTTTTCTCTAGGGAGGATGAGAAAGCAAGCAACCTAACGCTTATATACCTTGAAGTTTAAAAGAGAAGTGTTTGTGCCATTTTTGTGTGGGACTGGGTAACATCTTTTAATACTGTTGAGGAAAAGAAATCCTTTTTAAATTAAAGAAAGTTTTAAATTACAAATTCAAATTTATTAAAAGGCATTTGCCAATTGACAAAAGCTTCTTAAACACTCAATATTTAACATTAGCATTCTGGCAAATCAATCTATTCAAGATCCCAAAGATCTGAGTGAAAGCCGATTGCTGCGTATAAAATATCATGCCATGTTATTTAATTCTCTTTGAATGATTCGTTATTTTTAAAAAAAAATGTCAGGTAAATGATAAAAGATGATCATATCACACCTGACTGTGTCTGCCCAAAATTTGCATTTTCCAATAATTCCTTTAAATCCCTTTCTAGGATGAATCTCTAAGTATGACAGGCGGAAGCTTAACAGTTAATTGTTTAGACTGGTTGATTGCATTTACATTTATTCATTTGACAGATGCTTTTATCCAAAACGACTTACGAGTAGAGCATATAACATCATGTCAATATAGTTCACAAAGGTCAAACCTTTCATAATAACTTGAGAAGAAAAGTGTGTACTGTTTGTTGATTTTTTTAGCATCTGCCTGGTGACAAGAAAAGCATGAACTGCACAGAGGTTAAAAAAATCTAATAAAAGCAGGGAGTGTGAGCATGCCATGTATAATCCCAGTCTGTGGAGAGTCATGTCGTGAGGATGATTTTCTGCTCTAGTTGCTGGAAAGTCGAGGAGCACTTCAGCTGTATTAATGAGACAACTAGTGTCCTGTACAGTGGACGTTCAGGTATAACCTCTACCAGCACACAGGCATCAATCAGACAAGAACATGCAAGTCCTTATAAGGCAAGGGTCTGTTTAGGTTTGAGTTTGTGCCCTATACAGCAGCTGTACCAGCCTCATAGTGCATCTATTATTATCTCAATCATGGATTGAGGATATTTACTGATGTTACAGTGTTGCGCCAAAGGACATATAAGAACATGACAGTATTATGCAAGTAATAGTTTAAGGTCATTGAATAATTGTAATATTCCCATCAATAATATCTCAAAGTTAAACTGTTAACAAATGAGAAACAATATTCAATATTTCACGTTACCAAATTACAGATCCAATGAAATATCTTGTATTTTCTTTCAAAGCACTTGCTGTTGTTTTTGAGAAGACAAAATAAAGAGGTTATTTAAAGGCATCTCAGAGATGTACTAGATAAAGCACAACCAATGCACAAACTGAAAAAGGTTTCAAAAATGTTTTCAAGTGTAGAGAAGTCCCAGCTGAGCCCAGTTGATGCAATTGTCAGAAATTGTTTCAAACCAAACAAACCCTGGCTGAAAGGGCATTTCATAAAATTCTTTAATAAAATAAAAACTGTTTTTGTTTCGAGAAAACAAGCTTTTAACACCACTGCTGTGTGCATAACTGATTTAAAGTGTTCTTATTTAGAGTTAAAGACTATTATAATACAAAATATTGCTATTATTATTATCATCAATTGTATCAAAGTGAAGTGCACGGAGGATATTTATTAAGTGTCAAGTCACATTATGTATTAAAAAACACTTTGGAATTAGTTTTTAGGTCATTTAACAAATGTAAATATTCTGTTGTGTTTAAAAGTTTACCTTGTAAATAAAAAAAAAATAACCCTAACTATAAACCAGTAAAACGAGATCCAGCAATGGTTTATTTTTTCAAAGACCTGAAAATAAATTAATAAATGTGTCAGGAATGTTCCAAATGCAAGGGAGCAGTGTGTGAAAAACTTAACTTTATTAGAAAACAAACAAAAGCCCACGACGGGGAGTAAACAAGAATATAGCTAATATAAAACTCGAAAACAAAAGACTTCCCACGTAGGGCAAAAACAAGATAACAGGATAACAAAAACGTACTCTATAACAAAGAAGACAAGCCTATGTAAATAACATTACAACAAGACAAGGAAATCCAATCTGGCAAGGTAATCCAACAAGGTAAAGTAAGGTAAATTAAGGTAAAGTAAGGTAAATTAAGGTAAAGTAAGGTAAAGTAAGGTAAAGTAAGGTAAGGTTAAGTAAGGTAAAGTAAGGTAAAGCAAGGTAAAGTAAGGTAAGGTAAAGTAAGGTAAAGTAAGGTACGGTAAAGTAAGGTAAACCAACATGAAACTGGCAACAGCCCAGGAGAGCAAAAACAAGGGCGTTAAATAAGAAGACTAACAAAGGATAATTAACAAGGGGCAGGTGTGGGGAATGAAACACTTATGGGAAACTAAATGAGCACACAAGGTTTTAGAGATAAAAACTAAAACGGCTATTAAAAGGCATCTCAAAGACATGATAAAATCCCAGTGAGCCCAATTGATGCAATTGTCAGAAATGGAATGTGAAACCAGGCAAGCCCTGTCGGAAAGGGTTATTCCTTGAAACTCCCAAATGAAATTTAAAACTTGTGAGAAACGAAGATGACACAGTCTAACAGACCTTCAAAACTGTCATTCTGAAGGAGCTTTAATTGGGTTTTGTGTAAAAATATACAGCAAAATGTGAGCTCAAATCTCTGCACATATGTCTAAAAATACTAAGTCTGCACCAAAGTGTAGAAGTGTTAACATCATGGTGTTGTGTCTCATCATCAGGGACAGGACATGGTGCTAAATAATATTGCCATGTATAGAAATGTTAAAGAGTCATCTGACTAATAATCTAAATGAAGAGTGAGAAAATCAGCCCTAAACTGACATGCTGTGCAGGTTTATACTTATTCAAAGTAAAAGACATTTTTGTTGCCGTAAAGTGATACATTATAAAATATTGGATCAAGCATTTTAACTTATTAAACCAGCCTTAATAAAATAAGATAATATGATTATTAGTTGTAATAATATTTTACTTTAAATAAGTTTATTTGCATTTTGAGTTTCATGTGATTATTGTCAGTGCCAACTTGTATGACACACAAAAAAAACACATTTTATTATTGGCCTATCTTTAAGGGTAAATAATGACAGAGGGTTAATTTGTTTTGTGTTTCTGTGCTTAAATTTGAGCACACGTACACACACTCAGCTGCAGGGCAATGTGAGAGGTGTAGGGTTAGGAAGACAGGGTGTTTGAGGTATTTTTCATAAACTGTGGGCAGAGGAAATCTGCATAACGTCTCCAAGGAGATTTGTGTGTTTAAGTGCGAGAAGGGAACCTGAGCTGAACTTTGTGAACGTCAATAATTCTTTGATTCACATATCAATAGCAGTAGGACTTGTTTTATATAAATAGATATGCTCTGTGATTTGCCAGAAACAAAACAGCTTGCAAGAACTCCTCAGAAAATTAAGGTTTGAAATCTTGTAGCTCTACAGACAATATGTATAATATCACAATAAGTCAATAACAATAATGTTCCACAGCTGCTTAACAGAAAATCTTATCTTTTAATAGTTTTAAAGCAAAATAGTAGCAATAGAAGCAAAAGAAGCAATGATTATGTTAGGGTTTCGACAGGGTTGAACCCAAGTGCAGGCAAGCCAGGCGGATGAAGGTGTTAACAAAGATTTATTTAAACAAAGAACACTACAAAAACAGGGAAAGCAAAGACCCACGATGGGGTAAACAATACTGGGAAATATATATATACTTAAACAATAAACAAGGACACTGACTGACTAAAACTATTACTAACAAAACAAACACTAGGAAACAAACACTAAACTGACACTTACTTTGATAAACTCAGACGAGGACCAGGTATCACAAACAGCATACAGAACTTCAAACAGCAAGTAACAAACAAGGTAGACAAGGTACATCATACAGACACAGGGTACAGCATGTAATGAACGAGCAACGAGACAAAGAAACATGAGGAGTCTTTATAGGAAAGGTAATCAACACAAACTAGGAAACAGGAGGGTAGGGCAACAATGACGTTACTCGGGGAGAATATGGAAGACCGCAGGTGTCACAACCATCTCTCCCCACAAGAAACAGAGGATTCTGTATGATTCCACCTCTAAACCAAGAAATACCTGACAAGGAGAGGTGGAACCATGACAGATTAAGCTATTGTAATGACAAAATATGTGAAATCAGATTTTTTATATGTTGATTTTTTGACAGAATCTGTAGTTCTTGCAAGAGTTGGCGTCATCTCTTCACACGTGTTGGGTCATCTTAAGTCATCATAAGCAGCCTAAGTCATAACGAATCATAAGTCCCCTTCGTCATTTCCTGCGCTAAAATTAGAACAAAACTCACACACTTGCAGAGATTTTGGTCTCCTTGGTCAGGATGTATTATTAAACATATGTGAAAAAAATAAACGTCTCTATTTCAGTTTTTTCCTGTAGTTTTTACCCCAGTAATTGAAACTAGCAATTACACCAATCTGGTCTCATAGGAAATATGTACCTCTGTACACTTTTTGCAGCACCACAAAATACGTACCATCAGGTACATATTTCAACCTGGTAGCACAATTTCCAACAACAGTAATGTCAACAACACCATATTATATTGTAATTGGGTGTAATGATTTTGAATTTAATCAGACTTCATATTTTGTGTGGGTTTATTATTTATTAGGCACAATTTAGTCGTATTTGAGCACGAAACCCGCCCCCCGCCCCTTAACCTAACAGTTTGTATATTGTACAATATAAAAAATAACACGTAACAGGAAGATACAGCTACGTATGCTGTCAGAAATTATTCCAATCATTCTGAGGCCAAAGAACAGACCCAAAAGCGATTCCCTTCTCTGTCCGCCATAAAACTCAGATCCGGACCGGTTGCGCATAGTGACAGAATTAAAAAATTGTCGCTGGAGTTTGAACCATTACGTCAGCGTCCACAGTGAAATTATATAGGCTTTATTGTGTCTTGTGACTGGTTGCGTCATTACACTAACTTACGTTATGAAACGGCACAGCGTACAGTATAATAAAATACGAAAAGACTCGAAACGCATCGCGACCTGTTTGTAATGTTTTTATACAGTTTCAGGTCAGTGTTTGCAATAAATACCCGTGTCTGACTTCTATCCTATTTTCTTGTTGTGTGTTTATGTGGTTGGGAAGTGGGTAGTTTAAGGTTTAGGGTGGGAGTGGGGCTAAGGCGTTTTTTTACTTCTGCGTCCGATCTGCGTCGTAAAAAGTGTACAGAGGTACGTATCTATTCAACAATGAATGTATTCATAGTTCACACCGCTAACTTAAAGGGGTAATTTTTTCTAGTTTTACACAAATGTAATATAAATCAAAGGGATCCACATAAATTGTCTGTGAAGTTTCAGCTCATAAAACACCATAGATATTTGAATATGCCCACTTTTGCATGTGCGGAGAAATGCACTCTTTTGGTGTGTGTCTCTTTAAGTGCAAGTGAGCTGCTAGTCTCCGCCCCCTTACAGCAGAAAACGCAGCCAGGGCTGTGAGGCTGTGCTTCCAGCGACAAAACGATAAAGTAGGGTCACATGAAGCGATTGAGAAACAAGGTCTCGTCTTTGAACACCAAACACATTGTTTTGGATAACCACATCTGTTTCCCCCGGGTCACTCACAAAGCCCCTCCGGTCCCTGTTGGTCCGGTCACAACCGCATTCGGGAGAGGGAACCACATCGGGTGTTTACAAACCATACACACAGTCTTCTGAAGTGAAGATACTCTAGAGAAATGCATCGCTATTCCTCTAAATCAAATTAACGTAACACAGGACAATCCGGTTGCAATTTTTACAAGCCACAGATATTGCTTTCTAATAGTGAACGGACAAACGTGTCACAGTGACATTTTATCTACTTGTAAGTTACCACAGATCCCGGGGGTCTTACTTAAAAAATCCTTATACTTACAATGTCTTTATTTACCTCATTAAGTGTGGATGACTTCCATGGAAAACAAAATAAATCCATTGCTCTCTTTTTTCCCGTGAGGCTGGGAATTTTTTTTTGTGTTAGTATGTTGAGATACTAACTATATACTAAACTATATACTAGTATGTTGAGATACTAACTAGATACTAAAAGATACCTGAAAACAATATTACATTGAGTGTAAACTTTCAACTAGGGCTGTCATGATAACAGACTTCATAAAACCATGATAACAAAATTGACATCCATTGCATTTTTTAAATAAATAAATAATTATATCAGTCAAATTCATCTTTAATTTTGTTTATTTTCTGTATATTGACCAATTAAACCTACTTAACAAACAATATGAGTCTAGGGAGGCAGAGACAGAAAATTTGTGTATGGCGTATGGCATTTTTATGGCGTAATAGTTTTGAGTTTTGACTCAACCATTAGCCTTTTTCTGCCATGAACAATGTCCTAATATTGACTTTTTCCGACAGAACAAAATTATGGCTCTTTTACACAGGCTTTTACCATGCACTTACAATAGAATGGCAATCATTCTGTATGTACAATAGCCCCATTAAAAGACTGACCTGCAGCAGTCATATAAAGCATTAGAGATGCTCCTTCACCAACCAAAGGTAATTCACACACACACGTATACATAAACACATAGTAAGCAGTAACTTTAGGCCTATATAATTATAAGAGTACCATGCTGAGCCTGGGTAACTGCATAAGTGGCATTTAAAGGGCTGTTAGTTTGTCAGAGGGCTTGCAAGGTCAAAATAACTCATCGTTAACATGCTGTTAAATGAACAAAACGCTTGGTGGCTAGATAAAAGCACTCTGACTGTTTGGGAACATTACATAGCATACTGCCAGAGCCGAGGCAAACTGATTAAAAGCAGGAGAACCAGATATAGTTTGACACAATTTTCACATTTTCTTTATATTTTGGTTAAGAAAACATATTTTCTTCCCATTTTATTGGTGTGAAATTATTAACATGCCTACAACACCGTACACCCTAAACCATAGCTCTTTAAACACTCTATAAAATTACAGATTGTCTTGTGTATGAGGGGTTATACTGTAATTAACTCAAAAGCTGGTGTGGCTCTGTCTACATCTCTATGCAGTCTAACAGGAGCTCTGCACACTAAAATGAATTATTGAGTGAAAGCCTCTTCGTTTTACCTCCAGTCGACTTGACTTGAGTGGCATGTGAGAATGTGCACAAGTTTGCCTAGTCAAGTACACATTCTCTTTTTCTTATTAAACTGTCAGTTTAATTTAAATTTATAAGTACAGATCATTTAAAAAAAGTCAACAAATTAACTAAAATACATATAATCTTGCCTCCACACCCCTGAACAATAGCATCCATTCATTCTTATCATTCTGCAAGATGGAGCATAATGGAATAGAACCGAATGCAAGGGTCTTGAAATGTATCTTCAAGAAAGTAAACTTTAAATTATGTAATCTTAAAACGCATAGCACGAAATGCTGGAAGAAACACACAGACAAAATGTGATAACATTGGCTGTGTGACATGATATGTTCTTTTAAAGTTGTCTTGTAATGTTTGTTCAATGTGTTACATTTACATCTGTATCTCTTTTCAGCAAATAATGATTTATACCGGCAGCCATATTGCCCTGTAGCCCACTGGAGCTAAGCAGGGTTAAGCCTGGTCAGTATCTGGATGGTAATCCTCCTGGGAAAACTTCTCGGTCACGGATGTAACCTCCGTTCCCTGATGGAGGGTTTAAACTTGAGAACCTATCATCTCTGATTGTACTTTTAAAAGGCCAATGAACTTGGCGAAAGGCATGACATGCCAGTCTACGCACCTTGCATAAGGGTATAAAAGGAAGGTGGTGTGGCCATTCATTAACTTTTGGGCTGAGGAACCTGAGAGGCATTCTCGGTCACTGCAGCGGATGGCGAAGTGTTGTGGCATGAAGGACACTGACTGGCCTGGGCGAGTCAAATCATCAGTTCGAGTGAGTTAGCGACAAGAGGCTCTTACCAACAGCCGTCGGTCGCTGGGAGATAATACATGGAATACCTCACGGTCTCACCAGTGGGGAGATCTCACATGAGTAGTAGTGCAGGGCCCCAACCAGGGTTCTACAGTGGCGGTGGAGTCCAATGGGGGAGGTCACAGGTTCACCAGCAGGGGAACCAAGAGTGAGGAAACGTCAGACAGGTTCACTTAGTGAGGGTAACTCAACCTATACTGGACTTGGAATACGGGCCGCTCCGGGCAGGCTCATTACCCAGAGAGGTGCATAGTGATGGATGGGATTCTTGTACTTCGCCCGGAGGGGGAAGCTGGAATAGCGCACTGGCTTACCTGATAAAGGGGAGAAGACGCTTCACAGGCGTACGCCCAGCCAGCCGCCGGTCTTACTGCAAGACGCGGGCAGACACTGGCTCTACACGAAGGTTATAGAATCTCCCAAGGTGTACGGCAATATCCAACCCGCAGCTCTGCAGATGTGCCAGAGAGGCGCCCTAAGCCTACGCCCAAGAGGTGGCTACACCCCAGGTGGAGTGAGTTCAAACTGCCAGTGGGCACAGTCGATCTTGGGACAGGTACGCCAGAGTGATTGCCTCCACGATCCAGTGCACCAATGTCTGTTTGGAGACAGCTCTCCCGTTCTGCAGTCCTCCAAAACAGACAAAGAGCTGCTCAGAGCGTCTGAAGTCCAAGTAAAGAAACAAGGCGCGTACTGAACATAACACGGCAGGGGTTGGGTCTTCCTCCCCATAGGGGAGCGCCTGCAAGTTCAACACCTAGTCCCAGAAGGGAGTGGTGGTAACATTGGGCACGTAGCAAGGCCGGGGTCTCATTACCACATGGGAGTCGCCCTGCCCGAACTCTGGGCACTTGTTGGACACAGAGACTGCATGTAGTTCTCTACCCTCTTGATGGAGGGGAGCACTACTAGGAGAACCTTCTTCATCATAAGATAAGGTAGAGCGGGTTCTCCTTGGGGCTCCAATGGGGCCCTACCCAGGCCTATGAGAACCACATTGAGGTCCCAAGAGGGTACGGAGCGCGGACGGGGAGGATTTATCCTCCACGCGCCCCTTAGGAATCTGATGACCAGGTCATGCTGACCGAGAGACTTTCCGTGCAGCCGACAACAGCGTGTGATGTGTAGCGATTGCAGCGACTAACACCTTGAGTCTAGAGGGGAGAGGTTGTTCTCTAACCTATCATATAGGAAGGACAGGACAACATCGAGCACACAACTCTGCAGGTCTTCCCCAGGGGAAGAACACCAGGATGAGAAGAGGCGTCACTTGTAGGCATACAGTTGCCTAGTGGCTGGAGATCTGGCCTGAGTGACCAGACATCTGGAACCTACACGACTACATCCCGCAGTCATGTGCATGATGCAATTCTGGCTTCATGCGCAATATACTGGCTTAATATAGCTGCTTCATCCAGGGCTGTGTTTCCCAAAAGCATCTTAATGCAAAGTGTGTAAACCAATCGTACAAATCATCCTAGACTTACGTACCATTTCCCAAAAGCTTCGTAATTTAAGTAGCACTTGAAAATCGTAGTAGATCTAAGGGTGCAATTGAGTAATCCTAAACCCTAAATGCATCGTGGGAAGACAGATTTATGAGGTTACCTGCAGGACAACCGGAGAATTGCACCAAAACTTAAACACTCCTATATGTGACTAATCATGTTTTGTGCATGACTGTGCATCTATTTGTGTGTGTGTGTGTGTGTGTGTGTGTGTGTTTGCGTGCGTGCGTGTGTGTGTGTATGTGTCTGTCTGTGTATCTGTGCTTGCTGGACTGTGAGGTCTTCACACAAAGCACATAAGAGGCTCTAACAGATGAACCATCCAAAATCACACCTGGGTCCTTGTACATTATATGTGCAAATAGCTGATTATATTCTCTGTGAGTTTTGAAAACGACTTTGTATGAATACTGCTATTAGGAAGAGCACTTGCATTGATTTATCTATAAAACATTCCCTTGTTATACTCTTCTGAGAAATCCATTAGGCATTTAAAAGCTCTTTATTAGTTTTTAGAAGCTTTCGCACAGCCACTGTGTGTGTGGGAAACAACAAACATTCCTTAGCTTTGCCTAATAGGGCTGCTAGAATACAGAAAAAGAAACAACAGCGTAAGAGAAGAGGCAGAGTAAGTGCAGGAAGCACCTGGTGAAAATGTGACAGAAGTTTGAAAATGTCATGCCTTATCAATTACCTCAACACGCTGCACTTTGTCAAATGACTTTGTAAATAATTATTATGTTACATACCAGCAGGGGCAGTTCTAGGGTGAAAGGATATCTGAGACATCCGTATATATGTGAGAATACACAGTACAATAGACTTTAAAAACATAGAGGGCCGGTAGGTATTTTGTTGGAATGGGATAGCTACAGCTGATTGGATGAAACTCCAAAATCAAGATATCCAGGACGCTCAATGTTACTATGAGAAAGGACTTACATATATTTACAGATTACATATGACACAGATTAAAGTACATATCATGTTATATGCTTATATTGTATGTATCTTGTGTGGGGAAAACGATGGTTCCAGACCTTCAGTTTGAAGCATGCATATGTGCATGCTAGTGGGGGGATAAAGTGCAGTGCTAATAAGTAGATTGTGGGAGTCAAGAGTTTAAGAGTCTGACTGCTTGGGGAAAGAAGCTGTCACTTAGTCTGCTGGTGCGGGTTCTGATGCCGCAGTATCTCTTTCCTGATGGAGTGAGAACAGACCGTGACTCTTTTTTTCTCGTGTAAATTTCCTGGAGGGGGGAAGCTCACCTCCGACGGTGTCTGCAGGGCTTTCCGGTTGAGAGTGGTGCTGCTACCGTACCAGGCAGTGATGCAGCTAGTTAGGATACTCTCTATTTTGCCCGTGTTGAATCGAGTGAGGATGTGGTGATTCATTCCAAACTTCCTCAGCTG
Source organism: Triplophysa tibetana (assembly GCA_008369825.1). Lineage (NCBI taxonomy): Eukaryota > Metazoa > Chordata > Actinopteri > Cypriniformes > Nemacheilidae > Triplophysa > Triplophysa tibetana. Next base: position 21,977,306 of record CM017896.1, on the reverse strand, counting down.
TCTTTTTCAAAACATCTACGGTGTGAGTGTTCCATGTGAGCTCCTCTGTGATATTGACACCAAGGTACTGGAAACTGTTGACTCTCTCCACTGTTGCTCTGTTGATAGGACTGTGTTCTCTGTCTTTCCTCCTAAATTCCACCACCTGCTCCTTGGTCTTACTGACGTTGAGAGAGAGGTTGTGTTCTTCACACCAACGTGACAGAGTGTGCACCTCCTCTCTGTAGGCTGTTTCATCAGCTTCAGTAATCAGACCTACCAACGTCATGGCGTCTGCAAAGTTCATGATGCCGTTGGAGCTGCAAGTTACCTAGCAGTAGTGTGTATACAGGATAAGGAATGTCACAAGGAATGAGAAGGCCCTTAAAATGGCAGACCCCCTGATCAGTGCCCTGACTTCTGAACATGGGAGCTAACTGAGATACACCCCATCATATTTTAGTGAGCTTTTTCACTATTAGTACGGATTCATACAAGATGAAATGTATCCTCTGTCTCCTATTTGATGTTCATTCACTTAATATTGCGAGAATAAATGCTTCAACAAGAATCGTTCAATTCTTGCTGTTGCTCTTAAATTATAATTTAAATACTTATTTTGTAATCCAAATTTCTCTGTGTTTAAGTGTTATAATTGGGTCACCGGTGCATCTAGCAACCCAGGAAAATATGAAAACAAGATCCCAGTAAGTTTGTTTTGAAGAGCCTTAACCTGCAAGCATGTGAGAAATCAAGCCGTTCAGATTTCGCTCCTGTTGTGACATAAAAGCAGGATCTTATTATAATATTACCGACCCTTAATCTACACAGTACCATCCACGGCGCTGGCGCCATTTTTGTTTTCAAAAGCGACACCGGTGTACGTGACACCATAGCTAAAGTTTGTGGACAACATGCAATATAGTCGCTGCACAGAGTCCTAACCTCAGAAGAGACAGCAGTGGATTTATTTTATTTTTAGTGGAAATCCCTTGGAAACCATAAGTAAAAACCTTCCGTTTGCGCGATTGCTTTATCAACCTGGGACAGTACAAGTAGGATTAGCTTCAAAGTTGTTCCACAAGAGGGATCGAGACCAACTGAACGAGGCAAAGCTGGCAATGTAAGTAATATTTATCAACAGTCTGAATTGACGTGTACACGCATGTGCTGTATATATAGGAGGATAATGTTAGCATATGATAGCGCAGGGACAGTCACAGGCTAAATAGAACATTCAACGCCAGTGTTAAACTTACTCTATATTTATATGTTATTTGGCAAATGGGCACTTGAAGTTTAGCTGTATGTTAAGACATTATGTGCATTAATATGCTCAACTGCGGCAAGCAGTTAGTTTTGATAATGAAAAGTGGCGAACACTGCGGTTAGTTTCATTTAAAACTTCTCAAATAATTCATCCTTAGGCTAAAAATCTGTCACATAGATTTTAGTAAATTTTTGGCTAGGCACTTTGACTTTTAATTGAGTAAAATGTAATTTATAAATTACTAAATAAAATAAACAATTAAATAGGTAATAATTCATAAAAAAAGATTATTTTATATGTCGATGTAGACTGATGCAAAGATACAGCACACGACCACAGCCAACCTACTATTGGCCCTTTAAGATGACATTATTGTTTTTGGTTGTTAAACCATTTCTGTGTTGGAAATAGACAGAGAGATAAATCTTGTACTATTCTTTGTGGTTTAAAGTGAAGACAGTAAAACAGACTGTAAAACTGTTTATTTGTGGAATATATATATATATATCTATATTCCATTGTTGGAATATATATCTGTTCTTACAGATAGAGAAAAGTCAGTGATTCAGGGTCATACTGTATTTAAAACCTGTATAATAGTATTTAATCACATTTTGAGCTTCACTTAATAGACACCAAGATGTTTACCTAGTTACTTACAGCTATCCAAATGAAACTGCCCCAACCATACACATAACACTTTTTATGGATTTTCACATTAAAAATCCTTTCATTTATGAAAATGTTGACCTTTAGAGACTGTGCCCATATATAGTGCCCTAAAGGAAGGCTTTGCCAGATTTATCTCAACGGACAGTTTTTCCCTCTATATGATACCTACAGCTATATTGCAAATAAAGTTAACCCACAGAGAAGCAGACAGGTTGATAACCTGAGCTTGACTTATAAATTTAAGGTTCAGGTGGGATGCTATCATATCTTAGGCCTCGTCATGAATTCATTTGAATTGCTGTTTTACTTCTATGTATGGTGTTCAGCTGGAAAAGCTATGGTCTTTGGTCCTGAATGGCTGCGTTGACCCATATGACTCAGGATTCTTAAAGTAAACTAAATTAATCGTTCCTAAAACTATCACCCACAGAAAAACAGTTAAATGTCAGCATTGAAAAAGCTCAGAATTAACCCTGGAGCTTATAAACAAAATGTAAAAGCTGGTTCAAGGGTCTTAAAGCCAAATTTTAAGTCAATTCCCAGCTTAAAAGGATACTCAACCCAAAAAGGAAAATTCTATCATTTACTCACCATGAAGTTGTTCCAAACCTGTATAAATGTATTTGTTCTGTTACACACAAAGAAGGATATTTGGAAAAAATAATTTGAAGAATTTACGCAAGAAAACAGTTCTAGGGCACCTTTGACTACGCCATTACATTTTCCTACTCAATGATGTCCCGGAAATGTCAGTTGCTAACATTTTCCATGTATCTTTCTTTGTGTTCAACTAAACAAATACAGGAAATGTAATGACCACAACACACAGGTTCATACATAGTGACCACAATAACTTGGTAACAACAACAATATGACAAGAGCACGATGATGCTCATCTAATCCAGGAAAAAATCATGCTCCGAGGTAAATGCAGCCAGGTGTCAATTTAGAAGTTAGGCACTTCAAAATAGGAGAAAAGTACAAAAACTAACATTTTAGAAAGGCAAATTTGAGGCTGAGTTTAATATTCAAATCACAAAGCCTTACGCATTTCGTTTGGTAAACAACCGAATAGAAAAAATAACAAAGGGGGAGTAATACAAATGCAAAAACATGCAAATGTGCAAACAAACGTTAATTATGGAAATGGAACCATATGCGCAGTAATCAGACGGATTTCTTGGGTAAGAAAGGGATTTTCAACAAGCGCCAAGAAAATAAACCTCTTGTGCACCCACTTGACTAAACATACACAAGCAGAGAACTTAGAGACATTCGAAGACTTTGATTTTCTTTGATCAGGTATGTGACTATTAACTGATGGACTGGTCTACATCAAACCTACATCTAAAGTCAACTAAATATTTTTTTCTGAGCATTAAACAAACAAACTGATATAAGGCTAGTCTATTCGACAAAAATCTCAACATGATTGATTTCTAACAACAACATAATCAGCATACAGAAGTAGGTTGTTGGCCCTGCATAGATCTATGAAGTGTATTACACTTTTGTGTTGTGTATTAGCAAGTGCCAGTCCTTCACTTAAAAAGTCAGGTCTGAGTACCCTTCAGTTGGCATGGAATGCAGGCTGCCTAGAGTGTGTACACAAGGGAGAGTGGCTCTAACACATACAAAAGAGCAGAGCCCTTTTGTCCCACTCATGGCTATGCATGCACTCATACAAACGCTTCCTAAGTGATTTCCTCTATTATTTTGCTATTTCCAAACTGGACTGTTTTCATAAAAGACTGATTTCTGTTGCCAGAAGCTGAAATGTTTATAATAAACAATTTGTGTGCAAAATTGCAGATGAAAGGAAGATGCCACTAGCCAATCCCAGTTAAAAGTACTGTGTTTTTTCTTTTTAAATGCATTCAGAAGATTTTGTTCTGTATTATTGTTTTACATAGGACTTAAGAGCTGCCTACACATTTCAGCACATCAAATATGCCACGTATAAGACTATGAATTGTAAAAATGGTAACACTTTAATTTATTTTCATTCCTTAAAAGTTTGATATGTGATATGGTTAATAGGAGGATCTATTAACGGAAATATAAAATAAAGACCTTACATAATGAAGTGTTATGTTTTTATTACTTAAGAATGAGTTATTTCTATCTACATATACCCAGGAAATTGGCCAGGTTGAATTACAAGCAATTCGCCAGGTTGTTTCTACACTATCCCTTAACGGACAAACTGCTGTACAGTGGTGCATTTCGTAAATATGTTATCTCATTCTGCAAAGTGAAAACATGTTAGCCATGTCAGCCACCGTACTTTTTTGAAAGGGAGGGGTGAAGTGAGCCATTAGTTGCTATTTGCAACCTCGCCACTAAATGCAGCTAAAATCTCCACATTGCTCCTTTAAAATAAGTTTATGCATTAGCAAACATTAACTAACAATGAAAAACATATTTTTCAGAGTTAAACTTGCTTGCGTTAATGTTAGTGGTTATACTTTATAATAAGGTTGTATTTATCCTTAATGTTAATGTCAGTACAGTTATTCACGTAGTTCATGGTGCATATAAGGTTAACAGTTACGTTTTATTAAAAACATGTATTAGTAAATGCTGAAATTAAAATGAAATAATATTAATATTTTATTATATTAAAAAAAATATCATGTAAGCAAATGCACTAACTAATTATTAAAGGGCTGCTACGACGATATGTCATGCATTCTGACTTCTTTACCATGTTAAACGTGCTTAATTTTCATCCTTAAGATAGTCAACTTGTCCAAAAACGAGTTGGCTGTATTACGTAGTATTTCTGTGCTCAATACACTCCCCCAGCGATAGTACAGGTTTTATAAAGATTTTTTTCGAAGCTATAAAACTGTTTTGTAACATTTTGTCTTAGTCCCGTATTGGACAATTTTCCCGGAAAAGCACGCCAATGTCAGGAGAAGGAGCATGGGCAGACGTCATTTTCACTCGTTTGCAGGAGAAAGAGCATATGTTCGCGAAGTTCATAATACTTATTTAAACCAATTTTTCTAGTGTAGAGCATAAAACCCCTCTGCAGACTGACCGGCTAGATTACTTCAACCCATAGAATTTACTGTAAATTGCCAACAGTCTTAATTTTCACCCACCAACAGTGGAATGCTGCTATATGACTCCACTTAAATTCAGTCAAATAGTCAAGAAACTGCTTTTACACTTGGGAAATGATAATAAAACGCTGTTAACACCACTAAAACCAGCTGCACTTTCAAGCTCTGCTGGAGCAGTCAAGCCAAGATAGGCACATTTTTCAACGATGTATGCCACATACACACTCAATACTAACTGAGTTGAACACACAGGCTGTAAGACAGAGAGATAATACAACAAAAAAGTAGTTTATTTGAAAGACATCGCTTAAAAACATGTTACAAAATTGTCAGAAGCAGACAAGGGGAAAAAATCGCATTGGTGATATTAAAGAGGGGATTACGTCTCTCATGGAGCGAGAAAGAGAGACAGGCAGAAAGTGAGTCATTTTAATAGCCTGCACCGCACTAAAAACATTTAAGGATTTAAACTCGAATAACACAGACGATACATCTGCATTCAAAAATAAAAACAGAAAATCTTCCCTATCCTGTATCAGGGTGATGAGACACAGTAAAAAAAATTAAGAATTAAATTGAACTGAAACACAATTTATTTCCCATAAATGAAACTGATTAGTATATTTTATTCTAGAATGTAGCCACACTACAATTTAAAGTCATTTATAAATCAACCACATTCTACATGTTCTATACGTTCACCAACAGCTGATTGTTTATCATCCAAGAGTTCCAAATTACACGTTATTGTCTTAAGATTGATGTCCACTTTTCTTACTGGTAATGAAACACCACTTTCTGTCACTGATTTTCCTGAGTTTGTTGAGAGCAGGGCTTGAAATGAGGGGGCCTAGGGGTTCCGAGACCCCCATAAGGCATTAGGGAGTCCCCATTAGAAGTAAAAAATAAAATTTGGCAGATCTGCTTGGACTGTCCCCCAGATATATTTCAGTCAAAGAAATCATCTGACAAATCTGATTACATTTACACAGTTGCACAATTTTGTGACTTAATTATGTACAATAATTGACTCAATAATTGAAGTCCATTCTTTGAATTCTTGTCACATTTCATGTAATCATATCTCTTTAAAAATGTAAATGCCCCTAAATCTGAAGAACGCTAAGAACATGACATGTTATATTATCACAGTTATGCATATTATCAAATACATATAAATGGACCAACCAAAAAAAAACATGCTGGGGACCCCAATAAGACTAAGAGATTCAATCTCAGAACTGTTAAAATATGGCAAGTTTCACGTAAGTCTAATCAAACTATGTAGTAAAGGGTCAAATGTGAGTTGTGGTAACCAACCACCAATCAGTCTGACCTGTTATAGTTAGACCTGTTAAGTAGTGAAATGTGTGCATTACACTTGACGGAGATTAGAACCTTCAACTACGGTCGTTTCAGGGTCACTAGCTGGGTTTCCATCACACTGGTTTTTTGCATTTTGAAGTTTTGCATCAGAAACGACTGACGTGAATGCCAAAATTCGTATTTAAAGCCCTTAATTCGCAAAATACGTTTTTTTACAATTTTGCGAAAAAGGGTTAATGCAAATAATGGGAGATGGAAACGCGTTTGCCGCATAAATTCCTCCAAAAAGTCACGTAACTGCATTATGAGACAGCTTAACCTGACTAACCAGAGTACTGATCTTGTTAAACACCATCAGAAATGTTGTTATGGTCATTCTTAATGCCGGAGCAAAGTTGTCAAAGTATTTCTGAAATTGGGTCTAATTTCCCCAAACAGCAGGAATCCACAAAACCACTGCATTAATTGTGTTTCTTAATCGAATGCTTGTGCAAGTATTATTATATATGAAAAGTATCATATTCAGTGGCTTCTCTTACTTTTCTTAATGATATTTAGTGGCACTTTATTAGGAAGTGACGGTTGACTAGTTAGATGGAAATGGTGTTTATTCGCGAATGTTTTATGAAATATTTCAATTTTGCGCATAAGTTAAATTCGCAGCTTCGAATGGAAACCTGGCTTCTGATTAATACCAGGCAAAGAGTGTCTCTATCTCTCTACTTGGTAAGTGGAAGGAAAAACTGAGCATCTGATTAGCTATCCGCACAAAGACCGGTATATAGTTGTGCAGCTTTGTAGTGACAGAACATGTTATATATGTTAAATAAATATGACAATATGTCAGTGACTGCTGAAACAGATATTCAGTGCCTCTTATTGGTTTACAGCAGGTGTACATCTGAGTAATTTTGTCAACTAAGAGAAAAAGCCAATGAGAGGTTGCAAGAAGAGGCCAATGGTTCCCAGCACGCACACCAGCACAAAGACCCAAAGGAAGATGCGGTCAATCACCATGGCAACATACTTCCAATCATCCTCCACCTAAGAGAGAAAAGGCACACAATAAGAGAAGAAACTGAAGGTTAATAAATGAAGAAAAAAAAGGTTAGATGTAACAAGGAAAGAAAATGAGAGGAAGAAGCAAATTCGGTGACACGAAACCAAGGTAAATGGAGGAGAAAAGAGCGAGGGCAGAAGACCAATGAGTGGTTTGAAAAGCAAACGTGCCGTATTTCCAGAAAGCGTTGCGCACACTACACAGGGAGAATCTCAATTAGATTGTGCTACTAAAAGTGGAGCTATAAACACGTTCTTCCTCTACGTATTTGGGTGCATTACAATGCTAATGTGATTCGGTAGCGAGGCTCTGAGCTACACAGTGAAGATGAATGATGAAATGATGAAACTTTCCATATCAAAGTAGGATGTCTCCGCTGAGGGATCTAAAGCACTTATTGTCAGTGAAGCACTCAGTAAACGCTTCCACTGAGTGAAGCCGAGTTGTTCCTGTAAGCCGCACAAGCCTGTGATATGACCTGTGCTTTTGATGACATAAGAGAGCCAATGCACGGCATGGTGATGGAATCTGTGGAGGTTTTGAGGCTTTCAGCATTCTCATTAAAGCGGTCCATCAATAAATGTCCTAAACCCTATTAAACAGTGACCACAAATCAGCTGTGCCATGCATCGGTGTGCTGTTATATTTCTAGAATCCTCTGCGTTCACTCTGGGCCTCATCTGCCTCCTTCTACTTCACCATGTCAGAAACGAGTATGACACTTACAGTGGCACAACAACCCACCCCCTTTTAGTTCCTGACAGTCTGAGGCTCTTCTTCATTATTTAGTCAAATGCGTGAATTCTGAAAATATTTTTAAATGAAAATAGAAAAGTTTTCTAATAAAAGACATTAAAATTAAATGTTTGTCTACAATAACATTATTTGAAAAACTTACCCTAGACCACATAATTTTGGCTTGTGGTGTGGTCAAATATTTAGGGAAGGAAATGCATTTTGGAAACATTTTTAAATGTAATTTTAGTTTTCTAATAAAATAAATTATAATTATGTTTGTGTACAAAACAACATTTAAGCATACACATTCAGATTGAAATCTTTTACTTTTCAACAATTTTGGGGAAAACGTTGGTCAAGTGACCCTAAACATTTGACTGGTGGTGCATGTGGTCAACTACTGTATGATGTTATACAAGTCAATGGAACAAAAGCAGACTGGATGAGTAAAGTTTTTTGATCATGTAAGTGAACACACAGTAATGAATAAAACTATTTTTTTATTGAGTGAGGCTGCAAAGGGTTGTCCCTTGTTTCTCTTATTCTGGAACATTAGTTAGACTGTCATTGTTATATATAGTTGGCCTACTTGGTACATTGATGTAGGACCTACAGTATATCTACTGTAAACCCCATGAAACCGGCGAACACAGAATGAGAATTAACAAGACATAAGTTGGCATACTGAGGTGAATATTGCCGCAGAGACAAATAAGCCGCTGTCTGCCGGCACTCAGTTCCCAGATGGATAGAATGAGCAACCGAGGCTGAAGTAAAGTTCTTATGATAATAGAGCAAAGGACATAGCTGTTTCCAGCTCAACTGGTAGAGCATTGTCTTAGAGGTCATGGGTTTAAGTCCAAGGGAAAACACATAAAATAAATGTTCTTGAACAAGACATACGTACATGGTTGTGCAAAATATGTGCAACTGTACAGTACATCATGCTCACAAAGTAAAGCACTATTGAACACGAGAGATAAAGTGGACTTCATCAAACTGTTCTTGTTAATATGTTTGAATATGAACGACGCCACACCGAACATTTTTCTGATGACATTCAAACACACTTTTAAATTAATAAGCACTTCTCATAGCATGGGCTTTAACACTCTTAAAAGCAAAAAAGCACTTAAAAATGTCTTTATAATGAAAAGTAGATTCTACACTACAAACACAAGTTTGACGATGTGTCATGCATTCTGACTTCTTTATGATGTTAAATGTGCCGTCTTCTCATGTTTACCATAACGCCATGTGCGCTGGTGAATGATTTCATCCACCATCTCATTTTCTCCCGATAAACGTTAAAGCAAGAAAGATGGCCAGTGCGAGTGTCACGAATGAGGTTCCTGCAGACTCTTCCGTTCGCCACCAGAGGGCTCCCTCCCCAGAATATTGAACCTATTTGGACTCCATTTCCCACATGCCTGTTGCTGATTACTTGCACACCTGAACTTCATTGTGGGAGCTATTTAAATCATGTACCCTCCTTGGATCTTTGCGAAGTCTTGTTTTGCCCCGGTTAACATTTCTGAGCTATCTCCTAGTATCTGCCTTTCTGTGTATTACCCTTGGACTGCCTTTACCGTTCGTGTCTGTTTGCTGCCTGTCTCTGGACTCTGATCCCTGGTTACTGGAATACTAGATTGTTTGCCGCCTGCCTTGACTTGGGGCTGCCCTTGGATATCACGATTGTCTGCTGCCTGCCCCGACCTAAGCCTGCCATTGGATTACGAGCTGTCTTGCCTTTGATATTGTGTTTGCTGGTGATTGACTCTGCCTGTACGACCTTGGTTTCAATAAAGCTGCTCATGGATCCTCAAGATGCAAGTGCTTCATTACATAAGACTTCGCCAACCCACGATCCAGCAGCTATGGAACAGATTTCTTCAGAGTTATCCGTCCAGGCAAACCAACTCGTCATTCATCAACATCAACTGACTCATCTAACCACACTAACGGAGGAACTTGTCAGGACACTTCAAACGCTGAGACTAACACCAGCAAACCCAGTACCCGTTCAATCACAGGAAGTTAATCAGACGTTATCTCAAGCGCTGCCATCTGTAAACCCTCGCCTGGCTTTGCCTGATAAATTTGACGGCGACACAAGTAAATGTAAGGGATTTTTGTTACAGTGCTCTTTGTTTATCAACCAACAACCAGCGACGTATTCATCACCCTCTAGTAAGATTTCACTAGTCTGTTCACTTCTCAAGGGCAAGGCTCTAGAATGGGTAACGGCGGTCTGGAGGGATGATGGTACAGCTTTTCCTACATTTGATAACTTCCTGCTGCGGTTCAGAGAGATTTTGAACATTCTGAAGGAGGCAAGGGTGCTGATGACCGGCTACTTGAGTTATGCCAGGGAAAGAACACAGCCGCTGAGTATGCTTTAACTTTTCGCACGCTGGCAGCTCAAACCAACTGGGTGGAGATCACTTTAAAACTACTTTTTCGGAAAGGGCTTAGTCTGGAACTTCAAGCTGAACCAGCCTGTAGAGACGAGGGAAGAACACTCAGTCAGTTCATTGATCTTGCAATACAGATTGACAATCTCATTCGTTCACGTCGTCCGATTCCAACGACGACATCCAGTACTTTCAGCCCTCTTTCTACACCTCGAACCTGTGCAGCTTGGTTACACTCACCTAACTCCTGAAGAACGAAATCGCCGAATACGTTTGCGTCTGTGTCTTTACTGTGGTCAGGAGGATCATCTGATAGCAACATGTCGAGACCATTTCAACATAAAACATCACCGGTGTGTCCATGCATTCATTTGCATCATTCTAACTCTTGTATGAAAGTGTCTGTAATGTTGAAAGTAGAGAGCAGAGAGATCGTCTCATCAGCCTTAATTGATTCTGGGGCAGCAGGAAATTTCATATCAAACGAATTTGTTCAACAACATCAACTTCCGCTAACTGGTTGTACTTCTCATTTGTCAGTGGAGGCGCTAGACGGACGCCCACTTGGAGATGGAAGGATTGCGCATGTCACGCTCGATTTACAACTGGTAACCGAGACTACGCACACTGAGACTATACAGTTCTATGTCATCACATCTACTCACAACCACATTGTTCTTGGTTTACCTTGGTTACGTCAACATAACCCGCTCATCTCATGGAAGGAATGTCGAATCATGCAATGGGATCCTATGTGTTACTCCAAGTGCATCACAACCAACTCGTCACTTCCCATTCAGTCTGCCACAGTAAAGGTTGAATCTACAGCAACCCTATTACTACCTGCAGCATATGCTGATCTCGTGGAGGCCTTCAATAAGTCCAAAGCCTCTGAACTTCCTCTTCACCGACCGGTAGACTGTGCCATAGACCTAGTCCCGCACTCAACAACTCCCAAGTGTCGAATCTTTCCCCTCTCACAACCAGAATCCGAAGCTATGGAGAGTTACATCAAGGAAGAGCTCTCAAAAGGATTTATTCGACAATCTACATCTCCAGCATCTGCTGGTTTCTTCTTCGTCAAGAAAACGGATGGTGGATTGCGGCCATGTATCGATTACAGATCTCTCAATGACATCACAGTTCAATTTCGTTACCCTTAACCACTGGTACCTCCAGCCTTAGAACAACTCCGGCGAGCCAAATTTTTTTTCCCAAGTTAGACCTCCGAAACGCTTATAATCTCATTCGGATCAAAGAAGGAGATGAGTGGAAGACTGCCTTTTCTACTAGTACGGGACATTATGAATACCTGGTCATGCCCTTCGGTCTAGCTAATGCCCCCTCAGTATTTCAGTCTTTCATTAATGATGTCTTTCGTGATGTTCTCAACCGATTTGTGATTGTATACATCGACGACATTCTCATCTTCTCCAACTCATACCAAGAACACATCCAACATGTTCGGAAGGTCTTGCAACGACTCATTGAACCTCAATTGTATGCCAAAGTTGAGAAGTGCGAGTTTCACCAGACCTCCACGTCATTCCTGGGTTATGTTATCAGTCAGGATGGTGTTGCCATGGATGAAAAGAAGGTCAAAGCAGTTCTCGACTGGCCACAACCCATCACTTTAAAGGAATTACAATGGTTCCTGGGATTTGCTAACTTTTATTCGCCGCTTTCTAAGAAACTTCAGTGCCGTGGCAGCACCGCTAATGTCATTAACCAAGAGAAATTCGTTCCATCTGGTATGGTCACCCACGGCCATAGAGGCATTCAAAGGAATGAAATCACGTTTCACATCCGCTCCCATCCTACATCACCCTGATCCAGAATTATCATTCATTGTGGAGGTGGATGCTTCAAACAAAGGCATCGGTGCGATTCTCTCGCAACGCCATGGTTCTCCACCTAAACTTTTCCCCTGTGCTTACTATTCACGCAAACTTACACCAGCTGAACGGAACTATGATGTTGGCAACAGAGAGTTATTGGCTATAAAATCAGCTATGGAGGAGTGGCGCCTCTGGCTGGAGGGAGCAAACCCTTCATTCACTGTTCTAACGGACCATAAGAATCTAGAATATTTGCGAACTGCCAAGAGATTGAACCCCAGACAGGCTAGGTGGGCACTCTTCTTCACTCGCTTTGAATTCACCGTGACCTATTGCCCAGGACCTAAGAATACTAAAGCTGATGCCCTGTCACGCCAACACGATTGTCACACTTTTGACACGTCTAATGCTAATCTTCTGCCTGAATCTATAATCGTGGCCCCGATTCAATGGGATATTATGACCGAGCTGGCACAGGCCAATGCACAAGAACCCACTCCCCCTGAATGCCCTCATGACAGGACCTTTGTACCTCTGGACCTACGTAAAAGGGTAATTCAACAGGTATATTCTTCTCTCACCTCTGGTCATCCTGGAATCATTGCCACCTACCAACTACTTCAGAACAGCTTCTGGTGGTCCACCATGCGCGCTGATACCATAACATTTGTTCACGAATGCATTACCTGTAACACAAACAAATCCTCCAAGCAACTACCAGCCGGTTTACTGCAACCATTACCCACTCCTCGCCGTCCATGGTCTCATATTGCCATTGACTTCATTACGGACCTTCCTGAATCTAACGGTAATACCACAATACTCACTGTTATTGATCGCTTCTCCAAGGCCTGCCGTCTCATTCCCCTTCCCAAACTGCCTTCTGCACTGGAAACAGCAGAGGTTATTTGTAATTCCGTTTTTCGTTTTTATGGTATTCCTGAAGAAATTGTGTCTGATCGTGGTCCCCAGTTTACATCCAGAGTATGGTCTAACTTCTTCAAACAACTTAATGTCCATGTCAGTCTCACCTCAGGTTACCACCCTCAATCTAATGGACAGACTGAACGTCTTAATCAAGAGATCACCCGTTTCCTCAGATCGTATTGTCAACAGAATCAAATGGACTGGAGTCGTTACCTTATGTGGCCAGAATACACACAGAATTCACTTCAGAAACCCTCTACATTACTGACGCCCTTCCAATGTATACTGGGTTTTCAACCTCCGTTCTTTACATGGTCTGGGGATCCCACCGAGTTACCTGCTGTTAATTGCTGGCTTCAGAGAAGTGAGGAGATCTGGAAGCATGCTCATACACACCTTCTTCGTGCTGTCAGGAGACAGAAAATGCAGGCCGATCGTCATCGCCATCCCAATCCAGTATATACTCCAGGTCAATGGGTATGGCTCTCCACTAGAGATATTCGTCTCAGGTTGCCGTGCAAGAAACTCAGTCCCAGGTATGTGGGAAAATATATTTCAAAATTATCAGACAAATCACACCAGTTTCTTTTCGTCTTGAATTGCCATCTAATTATCGGATCTCTCCTACGTTTCATGTCTCACTCCTGAAACCCGCTGGTGGTCCGAGAGCGGGAGAGGAGGAGCAGACTGGTGTTCGGGGTCCCCCACCCATCCTAGTGGATGGCGAGGAGGCGTATCAGGTTCACGACCTTCTCGATTCCAGGCGCCGGGGAAGAATCCTACAATATCTGGTAGATTGGGAGGGGTATGGGCCGGAGGAGCGCTCCTGGGTTAACGAGGTAAATATCCTTGATCCCACTCTCATTGCGGAGTTTCACAGAGCGCATCTGGAGAGACCGGCACCCCGACCACGTTGAAGACCCCGGCGTCATTTGCCTCCTCGAGTCAGGAGCCGCTCGCAGGGGGGGGGCTCTGTCACGAATGAGGTTCCTGCAGACTCTTGCGTTCGCCACCAGAGGGCTCCCTCCCCAGAATATTGAACCTATTTGGACTCCATTTCTCACATGCCTGTTGCTGATTACTTGCACACCTGAACTTCATTGTGGGAGCTATTTAAGTCATGTACCCTCCTTGGATCTTTGCAAAGTCTTGTTTTGCCCCGGTTAACATTTCTGAGCTATCTCCTAGTATCTGCCTTTCTGTGTATTACCCTTGGACTGCCTTTACCGTTCGTGTCTGTTTGCTGCCTGTCTCTGGACTCTGATCCCTGGTTACTGGAATACTAGATTGTTTGCCGCCTGCCTTGACTTACGGCAGCCCTTGATATCACGATTGTCTGCTACCTGCCCCGACCTATGCCTGCCATTGGATTACGAACTGTCTTGCCTTTGATATTGTGTTTGCTGGTGATTGACTCTGCCTGTACAACCTTGGTTTCAATAAAGCTGCACATGGATCCTCAAGATGCAAGTGCTTCATTACAGCGAGTCTCTGCAACAGTTCGCGTTTCTGTCTATATGCATGCTGATCAATAATTATATGTGAATAAAAGCCAAATATATATTTTTTAATTATATATATTTATATATTTATATATTTATATATTTATATATTTATATATGTATATATATATGTGTGTATGTGTGTGTAGCCTAATAACATTAATGAGAAATGAATGAGCAATACATTTGTCAACATTTGTTTTTATTAAACTCTTTAATCTCTTTATAAATCTCTAAACTATGTATGTAAGATCTGGTCCATTAATACTTACAAATGCAACTTTGATTTTAAATATTAAATGTATTAGTAACATTTACATAAGATAAACAATTAATAAATAACATAAATTTATACTTCATTGTCTAGTCTTGTTCAATTTTTTGGGGCTTATTGTTATGGCAGTTTTTTCCTGTGGTATCGAAAATGATTTAATCGAAGTTAGAAATTCCAGTATCGTGACAACACTAATAGGTACTCAAGATTAATAAGAGATTGGCAGAAACCCTGTGTGTTAGGGCCGCTTTAAGTACAAATAAATCCATAAACGAACAACTGTTAAAAAACACAACCCTCTGAGAACTCAAAGTGCCTAAAGGCTGCACAAGCCGATTCACTGACTTTTTACTAAAATGTCAATTCACAGGCAATTTTATAAAAAACAAACAACACTATAATCTTTAGCTATTCTAGCATTGTTATCTACCTCTTCGTAAAAATCATATCTAATCCTGTCTGAATAATTCTTAATACATAATTATTTTATAATCGGAACAAGATGGCATCATTGTATAAAGCGGACATGAATACAATACAATTTTCTGCATTCATTCACTTTCGGGCTGAGGAGCCTAAGAGCCGTTCTCGACTGCTGCAGCGGGCGGCACACGTTGTGGCATGTAGGACACAATGTCTCGTTCCCTCCATCAAGGAGCTGAGGAAACATCCATAACCAAGACGTTTCCTTTTTGTCGGTCTCTCGACATTGAGAAGTCCTCGACAGTGTCACCAAACAGCCCACCCTGCCCGATGGGTGCATCGAGAAAGCGGACTTTCTCGGCATCATGCATCTGCGCAAGGTTGAGCCAGAGGTGCCTCTCCTGGACCAGAAGTGTGGACATCGCCCGGCCCAGGGCCCACGCGGTCACCTTGGTTACCCGTGGGCGGAGGTCGGTTGCGGTGCAGGGTTCCTGCATCAACCCTGGGACAGTCTTACCCTCATGGAGCTCTTTCAACGCCTTGGCCTGGTGGAACTGCAGGATGACCCTGGCGTGGAGAGATGAGGCGCCTTGGCCCGCAGCAGTGTAACCCTTCGACACCAGAGATACTGAAAAAGTACATGGCCGCCGTCTGCAGGCACAGGTGTACCGCGACTGCACGTACCACCTGGTGCACTTCGACGTAGCCTCTAGCTGCCCAATCCATTGAGGGAAGTAAGGTGCTCTGCAGCCCAACGCTCGTGGCGGCCCAGGAAAGCATGGCTGACATCTCGACGTCCGCCTCTTCCCGGGCTCGACCCCTGAAGGAGGGAGCTCCAAGGAATCGTCGGGGACATTTGCCAGTAAGTCACCCTCCTATGCGGCGAGGGACATCTCATCATCATCACGCACCATTTCCAAATACATTGCTGAGGAACAAGACGGGGTGGGACTGCCCCCTTGGGAACGGTCAGACGAGCGAGACGGGGTGCGAGCGGTCCACGAGCTGGACGTATCCACGAAGTCTGCCTCAGCGTGCTGGAGACCCAAACACATGAGGCAGACATCGTGTCTGTCCCCCTCCTCGATGAGAGTATCACACCCAGGAGAACAGCGGGAAATTGCCACGCTGGAGAAACACAATTTTTAGAAAATTCGAACACCTATGGAACCAACGAGACGCCCAGGGAAAGTCACTGCATTAAGGGACAGTCCGCTGCACCATGTCGTAAGATTCCATAAGTAATTCAGCGTAGAAATTGGTTGTGAAGTTAATCATAAACAAAAGCTCAGAATAACAAAAATAATAAAATGTTAATAAGCACAGGCATTTTCAGAAGTGTATTTACAGGCATTTTTGAGTGTTTGTGACATGTTTAAAGGCATAATGTGCTTTTAGAAACCATTACAGGAGCTGTCAGAGTGAACCTAGTTATCAACCTTATTAGTAGCATCACCAGTTGTCAGCTCACAGATATGTGACTGTACGCTGCATAACGGAGATTTGCTTCACCAAAATGTGATTGTACGGCTCAAGCAGTTAAATCCTCAATGTATTAAGGAAAAAGACGCTAGATTAGAAAACCCTCCTATGTGTCTCCTATATTTAAGAAAAGTGAGGAATGACAACGTAGTGTGTTTATTTGAGAATGCAATTTCCCAAAGTCAATGTATTCTGACATGAATCAAGAGATTTCTTTACCTCTTTGGCTTTGTTGCGGCTCCTCATGTTCTCCGCGATGTACTTCACACTCTCGATAGCCTGTTTGATCTCCGGTGACACCACAGAGAAAGCCACGACCGTGTTAATGGCCTGCGGACTCAACTGACGACTCACTTTCCCTAAATCCCCCTCAGATGCCTCTTTCATCGGGTGACAAGGGCATCCCCCTTTCTTTCCCTCGAGTGCAGCTTTTCCTTTTCCTTCTCCAAACTCCAAAGAGTTCACTGCACCCTGTTGGGATCCACTATTTTTCCTCTTCTTCCCCTCTCCTCCTTTTCCTGCTCCACTCCCTGATGGGCCCCCACTGTCCAGTGCCCCTTTTCCGGAAGACTCAGACAGGTCGAGAGGCCGCCGCATGAGCATAATACGAGGTAAAGCTCGGAGAAAGACTGTACGAACCCAGCTGGGCATTGTGTGGGTCATGGGGGTGCGATAGTGGACGTTCAGCACAAAGACGGTGATGACGATTGAGAGTGTGACAAAAATCATTGTGAAGAGAAGGTACTCGCCAATCAGGGGGATAACAAGCGAGGTGGACGGAATGGTTTCCGTGATGACGAGGAGGAACACAGTGAGGGAAAGCAGCACAGAGATGCACAATGTCACTTTCTCACCACAGTCTGATGGAAGGTAGAAGACGAGCACGGTTAGGAATGAGATGAGGAGGCAGGGGATGATAAGGTTGATGGTGTAGAACAGGGGCAACCGTCTTATGTAGAAGCTGTAGGTTATGTCTGGGTAGATCTCCTCACAGCAGTTGTACTTGATGTCATGTTTGTAACCGGGTGCATCTATAATCTCCCACTCTCCACTTTCCCAGAAGTCTTTCAGATTGACTTTTGAGCCGATGAGCACCAGGTCAATCTTGGCCTTATCGTAGGTCCAGGATCCAAACTTCATTGAGCAGTTCTGATAGTCAAAGGGAAAATACGTGATGTCCATAGGGCAGGATGATTTAAAGATGGCCGGAGGTACCCAAGTAATGGTTCCATCATATTTCAAAAGAGCTTTGGTTTTGTCCTCCACCAAGAAATCTCCAACAGCACTGTGTCAGAAAAAAACATGCCTGAATGAAGTGCTTTGCATTCATAACTTATATCTTCATTTCAAATAGAAAGAAACTAAAGACCCACCATTTAAAATAAATAAAACTGTTTTTGAGGTGATTGACTCACTTGTTGTAAAGTACAATGTCAGGCCTCCAGATTTTATTTGATGGGACTCTGATGAATTCAATTCCATCAAACTCTGTTGGTGACCACTTGAGCTTGTAATCATTCCATATCTAAAACAAAACCACATTATTTCAGCAAATATCATTAAATACAAACTATTTGAAACCTATTTTGATTCATTATCATAATTATAAATAACCAATTTCACCTAGCAGTTACTGGACATTTATTCCTATCAGTTTAACATACTAAGCAGATAAAATAGCCTAGACTAAATAGACAAAAATAAATAAATAGAACATTAATTCAGAAAAGGAGCGTAAAACTTTGAAATGTCTCCTTTTATTCTCTCTAGCACTGTTTCTGTCATAAACCTTTTCTTACCAATTTTACGAGGGTATATAAATACACATCAGACTTGAGTCATATTCCCGGATATACTGACGCACTGAAAATATCAGCATGCTTGAAATTTTCTGATTCGTCACGGACTCTGTTTAAGAATATCTCAAAGTGTAATTAGTCGTCCGGGTGTATTACCATTCTGCCTCCTTTAAGAATGTAAAATCATTGGGAATGTATGAATACTAATCCTAATGTCTACATTTTGCATTGCTGTTTGAGTATGTGTGTGTACTTGTGTGACTGTGAATGTAACTTGACTGTACCGAATGTCAAAGTCATAATTATTATTGCAAAAATAACAGTGTGCTGAGTGCCTGTGCGAGTGTTTATTTCTCAATCCGCAGGTTTGCTGTTTTTTGAGGTGGTCTACACACATGGCTATATGTGGGCTATTTGAAAAATCTATGTGTGTGCTTCACTGTATTTACACATAAGTTTCTTGATATGTTTGTCTCTAGAGATATGTTAGTACGGCTGCTGGTCTCTCTGTGTTCAGTGATATTAAGAATTCTGCTTTTAGGCATTGCACAGATGTATTGTATAATACAGCAGGATAGAACTCCATCAGACACACAAACAGACACACACATCCTCTGAAATATGCTGTTACCTAGTGTAGAACATGTCGGTCTAAATAATACAGAAGGCTTTCGTGAGCACATAAACTATAACCACCTTCAACCATATAAAGCTAAATACAAATAGTAATGTCAATGGAGTTATATCAAAATGTTTATAAAATTTGTTTCAGATTCTATTTAACTTTACTTCAGTTGAAACTAAAAATACAATAGGTTAATAGGTTAATAGTGTTAAGTGATAATGTTCTAGGAATTCATTTTATACGTTTGTTCATATTTAAATGATGAAATATCTACACAATGAACAAAATCATAAATCTCTGTTTATTACAAAACAAAATATTTTATCAAATTGTGCAGATCACTGCGAATGGAAAAGTAAAGTATTGTTTGACATAGTTACACAAACGTCATACTTTTTCACACATTAATTTCCATCTTTTAAACACCCAAAATACATTTTTATGGTTATTTTGTGTTTTTTCTTTAAATAACATTTCTCTTCCATTACCTTTTGTTTCCACCTACTCTACTCTAGTGTTACAACAGTCCCCTGTTGTTTGTATACGCTACACACATTTTCTTGTTATGGTCGTATTGACAGTGGCTCAGCATGACATAAAGAGGACGAGATGCTCCAGCTGCTATATTATACACAGGTACCATACACATGCGCAAAGTGTCTGTACTGCACACTCACATGTCGTAGCCATAGGTTGGTCTCCATTATCTGATTGACTTCATCCTGTAAAGTGGACGAGATTGAGACAATCACAGAAACGCAGAGGCATTTTTTTGTGAAAAACAGATGCCCTCTAAAGTTTCTAACAATAAAATCAATACTGTTCTTGTCTAAAGGGAAAGAGAGATCTTGTGCTTTGAAATTACAATGGTTTACTACAGTAGTTTCTATGTGCATTACTCCCATTTGTCACAGTACACTCCAGAGCTGTATAAACCTGAAGAAATCCAGCTAAAATGTTTCCTTAATCCCGTGAGGGTTTTAATATATAATCCAGAATTCTGTTCTCTGGATTGATGGGCTATGGTTTGTTAATCTCACAGGTGTCTGTGAAGCGAGAATAAAGGTGTGGCAATAATCTTGGCCTCTCTGGCTTGGTGAACTGGAAACTTAATCCAAGAGTTTTAAGAGAAGTGCTGAATCGCATGACAACGGAGAAAGCGCAGAGGCTGTCTGGCTTCCTGTAACACCGGGCGCTAAAGCTTTTAACTCAATTGTTTCTCTGACCACAGATGAAACAAAAACCAGAACAGCCAACAACAGCAAACAGCAACAATTTTCCCATGAAAACCGCTAGCAGAGCATGTTTTCTTTTTTCTTTTAACTGAGTGTAATTTGATAATCAATATGACACAGTTTCTTCTTTAGATAAACATTGCGCTTAATTCGGGACCTAATAAACCTTTTTTAAGGTATTGCACCTCTGTTCAAACACAATTTCGGCACAAAGTCAGGTCATGTGTTTCTAAAATAATGGTTTGCCTTACCACTTTAACAAGCTGCGACATGGAGACCTCAAACTCCACAGTTACGGGGTCAGACACATTTTCCACCGGCCGTATAAACTGGTTATACCTCCTGAATAAACGACGAAACAGCCTGTCTTCTCCCTTAGATGACAAACAATCTGCACAAACATACACAAACAGAGACACACGCCGAATCAGGGGTGTGCTTAGAAAATCTATTCTCATAGAAATCCATTTTTGCATGCACTGAGGGAGACTCAGGGATATACTTCATCCATTATAGTGGATGGCCAAGTATCGTAAGTACTTGTGAAAACAGGGACATGCATGCATATTACTATTGTAAACATATTACATAAACAAAACTTTCTTTACATTATTAGAGTTATTACTCACTTTCAGATTATCTTCATTTTGATGATAATAAATTTAAAGGGATACAAATTCTGTCATCATTTATTCGTAAACCTGTACATCACAAGAAGATATTTTCAGAAATGTGTATTGCTTTTAGCACATTCCTCAATGACAGTTCTAATGTCCTACCCATCTAAGTGAAGAAAAAAGAGCTCTTGAGGTTACAGGTCATCATCAACTATAGAGGGTATGCATTGACGTCACTTTTCCACATGAACACGCCGGGACACGCTCTCTTGAGTGGTAAAACACTCAGCAAAATGGCTGCTTTCAACGGGAGAAACAAAGAAACCGGAACTAAAAACACAATTTTTTTGCTAAAATTACAAGCAACTGGACTCGACGGTTATCCTTACGACTACCCTACGGCTTACAATGGTATCAGGTGTTCTTGGACACTCAAATGTTGCGCGGGATTGCATTTCCTGAAATTGTAACAAATCATTTTGCTGAGTGTTTTAGCACTCAAGCGGGCGTTTTCCGGACTGTTCACATGGGAAAGTGACGTCACGTGCATACCCTCTATTACAGCGGACACCAGATGTAGCCAAGTGGAAAATGGAACGAATTTAACATGATGTACCAAAGACCAATAAAGCACATCAGGACACAGAGAAGCCAAGAATTGATGCTACATACTAATATAAAAGGTATATCCTATAGAGCTTGTCTTTAAAAGAGTGACTATAGTACCTTTTTGATCTAAGTAAATGTAAAAAAACAATGTAATTATTTTTGTTAAAGGAACAGTTCACCTCAAAATGAAAATTCTGTCTTCCTTTACTCAACCTCAAGTTGTTCCAAATCTGTATGAATCGCTTTTTTCTGATGAACACAGAGAAAGATATTTGGAAGAATGCTTGAAACCAAACAGTTCTAGTGGGATTCTCTTTGTATATTTCTTTGTTCTGTTAAACACAAAATAAGATATTTAAGTATTTCAGAAAGCAAACAGTTCTGGGACATTTTTTAACTACCATTGTCATTTTTCCGGCTATGGTAGTCAATGGGTCAAAGTACCGTTTGGTTACAAGCATTCTTTCAAATATCTTTCTCTGTGTTCATCAGAGCAAAGAAATGAATACAGATTTGGAACAAATGACCTAAAGACCTAATGTTTGCAATCATATTATACAAAATTGCAAAAATGTTACTGTATTACATCATATAATGTAATTTATGGGCCATTTATCTCAATGATGATTTAAAAATGTGTGGAAATCACTTTAGTTTCTTCATACAGCTGCAGCTCTGTAAACATTTGCTGTTTTCACTTCTGTAAACCTCTAGCAGAGGTAAATAAGACCATAGTGACCCCAAAATTACAAACAGATATATTACCCTAACTGAAAACACTGCCATACATGTTAAGAGTTCAGTGCTCCTGTCTCATGTGTGCATGTCCATTGTTTTAATTTCCTCTTCTAATTGCTTCAACTAGTTAACTCTCCAATGGCCTCTCCTGTTAATAGGGTTAGCCAAGGATAACAAGGCCCTGCTTCCAGTAATTAAATGGACTTGACTCTCCTTGAAATACAGATACAAAGGATAGGATTTAAGTTTAGTTAGTTTCTAGAACCCCATTAAGCTTAAGATAACCCTTTTAAATTAATGTGCCACGGTGTCCACACGGACCACAGCAGGATCTTAAAGTTAAACTCTTAAGCTGGCCTTGATGAAAAATTAGAATTTTTTTGAACTAGACAGAGGTGTTTGTATCTAACACACTGTCCAGTGTCCTTGGTCACGTCTAAGAATTCCAAGAGTTTGTTATAAGTGATGAATATTTTGAATGCTTAAAAACATTTTTCATACTGAATAACATGTTGCTAACAAAGATTTGGTTCACAGGACTGTGTTTGTCCAAACAGTTTTACATTTTAAAGTTCCCAGCATGCACTGCACCATAATTAGTAATATCTGAAATAATAAGTGTTTTAGTGTTTGCTGGCTTTTTTAAATCCTGTTGTGGTTGTTGTCGTCATAGTTAGTTAAAGACTTTAGAGTTTTTTTAGGGTGCGTTCATATTTGTTGTACGGTTCTTTTGGTCCGGACCAAAAAATATATACATTTAGTCCTGATTCGCTTAGTGTTCAGACTGGCATTTTAACAGCGATCTTAAAGATATCAAATAGTTTCGTGTAAAGTCACAACGTGATTTTACCAGACATGCAAAACAATGCTGTGTGCTGGGTTATACATGCCCAGTGTATGCCTGCACATATGAGGGTATTTTTAGCAAGTCGGTAACTCGCGAAGAGCTCATGAAGTGGCGCCAGGAATTCCTCTGTTACATGCGCAAGCACACATCTAATAAACACTCCATTTATATTACCAAATCACTTGATTTTCAGGTTGTATATTATCAATTACTGTTTTTACTTCCGTTCAATACCTTTGGTCCATGTTGCGCTCATATTTCAATCGAACCACTTCGTTAGAAAGTGGTGTGCACCAGTTCTAAGGTGGCAGCGTTCACACTACACAAATAAACCACACTAACAGAGCAATCGCACCAGAGTTCCTTTTTATCATACCAAACACGGTATATGTGAACACACCCTTAATGAATGAGGATTGTCACATTGATTGAGGTTTGTGTGTTGAGGTCTAATTGGATGACGCAGTATTATTGATTCTATGGTGAAGGTGGAAGAACTCAAACTGCTTAAAAAGTTACTTGATCAATGTTTTGGTCTCTCTGAGGTATGAATACAATAAAATATTATAAAAGTTAGGTGGACTTTATGTCCCTAGCTGAGTTAACAGAGAAATCTTCTTGTATTAAGTTTTAAGTTTATTCAACAGATATTTGTTTGTAGTCAAGTTAAAAGACATCTGACACATTTTCTTAGATTCTTAAACATTTGCCAAGGTGAGTTTGGGTTATTAAAATACCATTAGCTAGAGAATATTTACAGGCTCTGTCAAATACATTATTCTATAGTTCCATTTAAGAGCCATCACCATAATTGCAAGAGGACACGTTTAGTGAGCATGACGACAATGGATGCTAAAACTGAGGGTTTATTTAAAAATAGCTGCGGCTCTTACATTAAAATTACAGTTCATAACGGTTTAGCCCAACACATTTGACTTGGTCCAATGGATTCAGCACTGTAGCCCATTAAAATTGCAATTACATTCAAAAATGCCAAAGGTCTGAGTTAACATGGAATTTATTCCATCTTTAAAGAGATTCGTTTAAAAAAAAAAATAACAACAGATTGTGCGTGAGCTGCACGTGTTCCCAGTGTGCACTCTTCATCTTCTATTCAAGATTCCTTTTTTCATCAGGGGCCTTTCATGTTTTATTTACATATATAATACAAGCTGTCATAGGTTTTTGGGCATGTGGAAAGAAAACAAATCAATGTCTGCACATCAACTCTGAAGGTTTTGTTAACTACACCAGTAGTGTGAAATATTATTCAAAATCCTCTCCTGCCTATTTCCTGCATCATGCACAACGTTTCCAAAAAAGGCTTTGATGGTCGTAGATCAATGAAACGATCCACAATGATGAGGCAGCAATGAAAATTAAGACGATTCAATCAGATGACTAAAGAGTCATGCAGTATAAAATAAGCCCTCATGAAAGTCATTTTAGAAGTACACATGCTCTTATCCAGCAGTAATGAGAGTGAAAGAGGAAGGAAGGGTCAAACACTCTTCACTGCTCTCTCGCTCAAAGTGAGAGGGACACTAAGAGTGTTTTCCTGTCAGTGGAGGAACAGCGTTACAGATAGAATCAGACAGGTGAGCAGTTTCTGTTGCCCAGAGAATTCACCCTGGAGCAGCACACACATGCCTGTTCCCCACAGCAGACTGTGTGTGTGTGACATATTTTCAGGACATGCGTCATCCGTGGATGTTGTGTGTCCTTGCGTGCTCTGAGGTACACCGTGTGTAGGTCCTATCTAGAACAGAGGACAGTATATGTCTATGTGTGTCTATGACTAATGCGACAAACGCCAGCAGCAGCAACATTAGGCAACCTAGAAAGTAGCACATTTCCATCACTCCCTTCCAATTTGTAAGCAGCGAGTCTTCTGATGGTCTCAAGGGACACTTGGGGCAATCATCTTGTATTATGAATTCATCTTCTGCCAATTCCTCCTGCATATGAATTGGAGCGTTACCTCATATCACCCTGGAACATATCGAATTGGGCAACTGCTTGAGCACCAGGACCCTTGACACCATCTGAGTAAATCCACCCTAGGAAGGCTGGGATAAGTAAGAAAAGGGGAAAAGAATGGGAGACACTCTGAAGTGTATTTACACCCATCCACAAGGCAAAGAAAGTTCATTGTCTTGTTTTTTTCTGTGTTTCTCCTTCTCTTTTGGAGCAGAGGGGTTTACCTCCCGCTACCTCTGTCTCTCTGCTGGAATGTCATTGATTCTCTCTTCAGCTCCAAAACACAGATGTGAAGCAATACAGAAACAGAGCACTTGAGTGGATAAGGGAGCAATTCAATGTTCCTTTGCAAAGATCTGAGAATCTGCTCGTTTTTGCAGCGGACATTCAAGTGAATGTTTTAACATGCATTTCACAATATAATACAAGATATGAACACAAAATTACAAGAAATGTTACTGTTTAAAGGATATGGGATTAATTATGTCTGTATAGGAAACTCAATACAATGAATTACATTTCCATGAGAATTATAGTTTGTCAATAATATGTTTATAACAATACTTGTAAGCTAATGCCTTAGGAAAGGTATATTCCTTGTGTACCGAACACGCTGCCATTGGCTTACTTTAAAACCCTAAATGTAGTGTATGGTGCCTACTATAACGATGAGATGATGTGTTATCTTGGAAAAATATTATACTATATTTATTAAATATGATAACTGATATTGCGTTGTAATGTTATGGTTATCCTATGGTCCATTTCTTTTATAACAACAGATGTTGTCAGTTTGCAATATTGTTGTGTTCAAACTGAAGGTCTCATTAAAACTCCTTTACGCATCACATTTGACAGAGTATCCACCCCACCCCCCTTTTCTCATCAGTCATGATGCAGGGCATGTTTGAGGCAAGAGTAACATACAGCTGGAGTTGAACAATAGATCATCCCCAGACAGCTCTTCTTTCTTAACACTCTGCACTCAGAAACGCAGAAAGATAAAAGCTATAGAAAAAAATCAACGGAAGAATACCGCCGTGTGTCCGAGAATTGTTTTCTTGTTTCTAAGTTTACCCCGAGTGTGACTCAATACTGAGTGAGAGATGCATTTTACTCTGAAAAAATGTGAAACTTTTGTTCTTATATTGATTTAGATGCCTCATAACATTTGTATTATTTTTTATGGCTGATCACTTTTACAAAACGATTTAAAGTGTATGATTAGGAATGTATGTACTTCCCAGCTAACACGGTCCGTTCTGACCACGTCGCCAGTTCGTCTTTATTTGGTCACCGTGACATTACTTTGTGACCACTTTCCGAGGACAACTTGGCAATGTTCCATTTCTTAGAATTTTTGTTTACATTACAGAAACGCCCTAGCTTAAACATAATGTTAATCATCTATGTCAATAAATATCTGCTGTTGAAGTCTTTGATTATTTATGTCACGAACTACAGTATAAATAACATATCTGATTGTGACGTTCCGTGCTGTGTTGAGTTTTATACTCGTTATACTGTGTTTTATACATATTTGAATGGAGAATTACTCCAATTGTATATAAAATTGAATCATTAAGGCACAGATTAAATCACAAATGAATGTAATCCTCCATGTGAGAGATGATAATTGTTTAAATTAAATAAAAAAATGATTTTAACAACGTGACTATTTGGTCGTAAAGACATGCCTATCACGTCCCAGAAAACGCTATTTGGTACTTCGCTGCGGCGAATATGGTATGTCCCAGGTATGTCTTCAGGAGGTAATCACCATGTCCCAATAACATCCAATGTTACGTCTTCACAAAGAATATGGGAATCACAAAGTTACGTCGCTGGAATGTTGTTATGGTACGTCGTGGCGACGAATATTGTCCTGTCCAGGTACGACGTCACAACGTAATACGTCTATTTCACAAAATGGCGACAGAGACCGGAAGTAGGGAAAAACATTTTCTGGCCGTACTGCTGCCATAGCCATTCATTCATTCAACGGGGTTTGATATACACTCACCTAAAGGATTATTAGGAACACCTGTTCAATTTCTCATTAATGCAATTATGGTGGTGGTGTAATGGTGTGGGGGATGTTTTCATGGCACACTTTAGGCCCCTTAGTGCCAATTGGGCATTGTTTAAATGCCACGGCCTACCTGAGCATTGTTTCTGACCATGTCCATCCCTTTATGACCACCATGTACCCATCCTCTGATGGCTACTTCCAGCAGGATAATCCACCATGTCACAAAGCTCGAATCATTTCAAATTGATTTCTTGAACATGACAATGAGTTCACTGTACTAAAATGGCCCCCACAGTCACCAGATCTCAACCCAATAGAGCATCTTTGGGATGTGGTGGAACAGGAGCTTCGTGCATCTCCATCAACTGCAAGATGCTATCCTATCAATATGGGCCAATATTTCTAAAGAATGCTTTCAGCACCTTGTTGAATCAATGCAACGTAGAATTAAGGCAGTTCTGAAGGCGAAAGGGGGTCAAACACAGTATTAGTATAGTGTTCCTAATTATCCTTTAGGTGGGTGTACGTTTTCTCTTGTTTGGTGGGTGTGTCAAGAATGCCAGCTGCCATAGTTCAACCTTACGTCATCACAACAGAGTGTTCAACCGCACCACCGTTTCCGTTTAGAAACGTTTTGCAACGTTTTGTCGGGGCTGAACACAACCCTGGTCTCCGCAACTTCTGTGTAAACTGTTCTGTGTAAACGAATCTAGAGCATTGCCCGGATAGGCGTTTACCCTACTTCCGGTTTGTACACGTCACGCTGTGAAATAGGTCTATTCTGTTAGTTGGGTTGTTCTGCGGCAATGCTCTACCAATTGAACTTTAACAGCAATTAACCAAAAAGTATGAATTGTAAAGTGGAAAGGATTATAGCTTAAACAAAACGTTCTAAATGGTTGCAGAAAATAATAAATATTTTAACAATCACTCTGACGCAAATCCGGATGTTGACGATAATTCAAGTTCAACATGAAGAACTAATAAAACCGACTACAACTACAACTAGCGCTACTGGGTTCACCTACTGGTCTGTTTTTGGAGAAAAATTCGATTAAACAAAATTACCTAAATAACTGTCGGATCCTCTTCAACTCGCCCAAATATGGGTGCGCTTTAATTCCGACGGATGCAATTACGCGTGTGCATAAATCGTTATTTAGACAGTTATCAGACCTAAATTAATCACATTTCGTTAGATATAACGTTAGTCCCCTTACCACAGTGAAACAATGAAAAGTTACAAACATATACGAACACAACCCCCACTTAGCTAAACTGATATGGTTATATTTTTAAATGCCCAAACCACGCTTGGATTTCAGAAAATTCCCCTTGACTTGAAATGACAATCAAGCATGTTTCTCTAAATGACCAAATAAATACCTTTACTTCAAGGGACACGAGAGATAAGCATTTAAAAATCCAAAGTTAAATTGCATTGAAAGACCTTACTACTTCTAAATACAACGAGACTTACCATGCGTAAATAGGACAATCAGAAGAAGATTCAAAGTGACTCTTCCCGCAGAATGCATCGAGCGTCGCAGCCTTGGAGAGTTCTTCTCCCCAAAAGAAGGCTACAAATTCGTCAAAGAGTAACAAAACAAACGGCAAAGAGCTTGTTTATGGGTCCCGGTTATGAGTTGTGCTTTCAGGCAGCAGAGGCGCGTGTGGTGGAGTTGATTTTGTCCCTCCCCCTGGGCTCGTGCATCCTTCCCCACCACGAGCGTCTTTAAGTGTCATTAGTGTGAAACACCATTTCATCTTCAAGTTTAAGTAACGTCGTTTTATCTTATAACACGTGAATTCATCTACTATTTAAGAACACACTTCCTTCACACCAAGATTAACACTTGACAGTATCCAACCTGTATGTTAAAACAGCAGAAATATATTACAATTATTAAAGCAGTTTATATGTGAATAGATGTATATGTGAACAATGAATGTTTACTCTATTAGGCATGTCGTATTTATATTGAAAAACATATTTCCTGCCTATTATCAACGAATAATTATTCCAACTTGCTGCCATATCACTTTAGAAAGCACGAGACAGAAATCTGTCACGATTTAGATATTTTATTTGATGTCTTTCTTGAAGTTCTGCGACAGATTTTGAAAGGTCGATGTCTATAAAGTGTACAAACCATCAGCATGATGAATATACCCTGCATTGAGGTCATCAAACAGTATAGAATTACATCTCAATCAAATATTAAAAAGAACACACATGAACACATATAAACGAGTTAAAAGATCATCGCCTTTCATCTGTTTGAATCAACAACAAACATACAGCATAAACACACATGACAGAGATGCACATGGTTAGCTGTTGTTGTGATATCATTGTTTTCCCATCAAACGGCTGGGTTTATCTGTGTATGCCTGCTGTGTGTACGGGCACAGAGAACGATAAACATACAGAACAAACATACATAATTCACAGCACGCGCGTGTGTGTGTACACTAGGGGGAGCAGGTGCAGCAATTTAAAGCCCTATGTCAAAAATTTAGGCTAGTCACAGAGGTTTGGTCACTAAAAAGTTTAATAGAAACACTGTTAAATGTATAGGCAATTGGCTATAATCCATCGGCATGATGAAATCCCCCAACAAATTCCTTGCGAATATAATTGAAACACAATTGCAGCAAAGGTATGCCGACCCTGTCCATGGTTCTGAAGTGAGAAGAGAATCGTTAGGATCTGACAATATTAGACCGATATATAACTATTTAAAACTCAGGAATCTCAGGGTGCAAGGAAATCAAAATGGGCTACTGAGAAATTCGCCTTTAAAGTTCTCCAAATGAAGTCCTTAGCAAGGCATAATTTCTCACAAAAATAATGTTTTTTTATATTTATGGTAGGACATTACCATAATATCTTCATGGAACATGAGCTTTACTTAAAATCCTGATGATTTTTGTCATAAAAGAAAAATCAATAATTTTGACCCGTGCAATATTTTGTTGGATTTTTACATTTATATATATTTGTACTTTATTTTTATCTGAAAATGGAATTTGACTATTTTATGACTGCCGCGTCCGTGGTGCTAAAACATGATTTTAATTGTGGCTAAGTAGCTTTTCTTGAAATGTTTTTGGTTCCGAGTTAAATGATGCATATGGCAGATTCTATCCAAAATGATGCACATTCATGTGCATATACATCCGTTTGTGTTGTATATGGCATTCCAACCCAAATCTGAAATGGTTCAGATTGGCCCTTAACCAATGAAATGCAACCATTTGCACGTTTTGTAAATGAGGGGAGGAATGTACCTTTTGTCTTTTATTAAACAGGAAAAAGACATGCACTACTGCTTGTTGTAATTTACAGTTCTTGTAATGCAAATACAAACTGTTCAAAAGTTTTAGCCAAGAAACCCAAACCTAACCTATTATTCAAAGCTAGCATTTGCAATATCAAAAAGCATCAGACATTTAGTCCAAAAATGTCCCATAGTGCTTTGTGGCTGGGTAGACCCTCCCAGAGGCCTTTTGCCACTAAAGGACAAATTTAACACTTTGAACATAAAATGTACCTGTGGTATGCAACTAAAAGATTAATAAGGGAGGAAAAGCTACCCTTTTATGTGATCTGTGACTATTTTTCAAGTTTTTCTGTTCGGCTTAAGATAAGAGTTTAAGGAACTGGTCCCAAATCTCCATAAAAACCCAATTGCTTGTGCCTGCAAGGGCCCCGCAGGCCCCCTGTCGGCATTAGATAAAAATAACCTTCCAAAATTACACTTATCTTCCACAATACGTTTGTAGTCTTTATGGAGGTGCTATGCTAGGTTTATGTAACCAGTGATCATGTGAAACATCGATAAAACATTGACAAGAAACAGGGCATTTATTATTTTGAGATCAAAGTACAAATCCATCCAAAACTTCCAAACGTAACATGAATGAACTTTGAACTTTTTAAATCAAAGCTTCAGCCAATCATTTTGATGTCTTATTTCTGCTGTCTACATTGACTTAAACCACACAAATTCTATATACTCGCAGGAGCAGAAAGAGCGAACAGGTCATGGGTGATGTGTCTGTCGTAAATCAGCAGCGGAACATAAATACAGCGCTATGATTTCTCGCTGTCCTCTTTTCCTCTCTTCTCCTCCA
Source organism: Triplophysa tibetana (assembly GCA_008369825.1). NCBI lineage: Eukaryota > Metazoa > Chordata > Actinopteri > Cypriniformes > Nemacheilidae > Triplophysa > Triplophysa tibetana. The sequence goes on along the minus strand of CM017896.1, from coordinate 21,945,708 downwards.
TCTTTAATTCATTGCTTCCTAAAAGCAAGACGTAGTGACTCACAGATCCATTAATGTCTCACTCTTTTCTCTCTCTCTCTTTCTAAAATCTCAGTGTGTTCTGCTTTCCACTTCCAGCAGCCCATGTCCCAAACACTCGTTTAAAAGCTTTTCCTCTCTTTAAAACACCCATGCCATCTTCCTGTGCATATTAAAAATAGAAAGAAGTTGCGTTCCCCAATAGTACTTTTATGGCTATGTAAATAATTTAAAACACATTTCTGCTATGTCTATAAGATGATACCTGAGTGCTTTTATTCTTTGCCAGCGTGGGGGGAAATCTGGAACCAAGTCCGACCATTATGTGCCATTGGCCTAGTGTTGGATAAAAAACCATAAAAAGCAAAGACCATCATGACAACTGAAGTCAGATCCACAAATCCAGCTGGTCAAGTACTTGCTAGGAAAAAAATATTTTGTTGTATAAATCAATACAAAGTTATTGTTTCCGTTTGAATATCATTCTGAGGCTTATCTATTGATTTGAAGCATTTTTCCTAATCTTTCAAACCGGATTCATAAATAGCACAAAGAAAATAGACTAAAATACCGTATCCATTCGAATATTAGAAGGTCTAATTCAGTTTCATGAAGGATTTGTCGTCTGGATGGTTGGTTTGAGGTTGTCCCAAAATCCCATCAATTTCAGTTGCTCACAGGCACATGTAAAAAGTTTTAGACCTCTGACTACCTCGAGACCTGAAGAACTATTTTTGAATAACAAATCATTTTAGCCAGAAGCATGCAACAACATTCATTTACACACACAGAGGGACACACAGACAAATACAAACTTACAGCCACATAATAAAGTGACTCAAAGTCTATGGCCTGAAGACCATCCCTTAACCAGCTTACAGGATATACGGCTTCCTCCATGACCGTTACTGACTCTGACAGCTGGGGAATAAAGGGGAATTTTACCTTCGTCTCATCCTGCCATCGGTTGCCAGGAAGAGCAATATCAATACGGCTGGTGAAAGAGATTGCTGCTCCCCATGAAAGCTTGTATCTCCATTTTTACATAAAACATAAATCATTATTATTAGACACTATTTATGCTTGTCAACGGGTTTTGCAAATATCTAAACAATAAAAAGTATTAAAAAGTGCTTGTCAACTTAAGCAACACAGAATTTATTAGTTTAAATAGTGCACTCTTTTTTTCCATTCCCTGAAAACATCAAATCTGGACATCCAAGATTTTAGAAGGACAGAGACACAAAGACAGATGTTCAAGTCTATGGTAAATATATGCTGTTGTTCAACTCTATAGTTCAGTAGTCTTCCATTAAGGAATATGGCACAAACTTCATGACCCTATTAATTGAAAAGGGAATCACACACTTTGTGTTTATGAAAGAAAGCATTCAGCCTTTCTTAAAAATGTATTGAGAATTTCTAAACATGGCCCATGAACCATTAAACCCATCAGATGTTGTGTATGTGTGAATATTATTTGCCTTGACTATATGTAGCTTTATGTCAGTAGATTTATGGGTAGATTTGAAAAAGAAATAAATCCAACATCATCAGGACCCAAGGTTCAGAGGAGAGGGTCAGAAAGGATCAAGGATCAGTGTTTACCTTGAATAAAGTTAATAAATAGGTCCATACAAAGGAGAACTAATGTACTTTGATTGTGTGATGAGCAAAACAAAGATTATCTAAGAGTGAAATAGTCAACCATGTTATCGTTTCTCAGTAGTGTCACAACCAACAATTGAGTTGTCGTCTAGTAGAACTCTGTTACTAAGGAGACAGCAGCGACAATGAAGAGCATGCTTGAGATGGGATTGAGACGTGATGTGTAATGTAAAGAATACAGAATCTTTTTATCATGCATGGTTCTCAAACAGGTTGTCATTGTTGTTAAATTATGCAAAACATGTTAACTTTTAATATTTATGTCACCTAAAACATCTGTTCAAAAATTAAGAAAAATTAAGAACATGGTCCAAAGGGTTCTATAATAAGAGACAAACGCAATATATTAGAAAAGCCATTTTGTGTTTGAGTAAATAGGAAGTATTTTTTTTTCAAGATTGAATAGTTTAAACTCAAATACAGCAATAATGTAAACAATTCATGCCAATTAAAGAGTCTTTGCTTATGTGCTGTTATGAAATGACATCTGTATGCGGTTAGTATTTCCACTAACCATCATTCCATTTTGTTATTTTAATCTTCAATGGCAGCAAGAGAGATCAAGAGCAAGCACAGCTAGTCTTTGCATAAGCCTCTAGGGATGTGCGACCTTAAGACAATACTTAATGAGAGATATCTGGGAGACCCTCACAAGCTAATGACATTACGTGTGTGTGCTGGTTGTATTCCCTCCTCAGTTTACTTCTGTATAGCTATGGTATTTATAGTTTTCTGTGTCTCATCTCGATTCAGTTTAGGATAGAAAGAGTTCCAGTAATACAATTGCAGCAAAACAACATACAGAGAGCTGGGTGGTGGGCTGCAAAAGATTTTGGCTGACTGGCTGACAAGTCCCTGAGGAATAGTCCAAATCAAGACTCGAGTCTTTCAAGGTCATGTCAAGAGTCAAGTCTTTGAGTCCAAATGAAAACCATGTTTATGATTTCAGCAATATTTCTCTGTTTCCTGCATTTTAGTTTGAATAAAGCCGTTAAAGTACAGTTCTGATTTTAAATGTATTAAACAGATTATTGTGCAGGTTTACTTTATTCAGACAAACATAATAGAGTTCATTAGGATTTATTTCATGAAGTGATCTTTTTATTTTTTACATAGGAATACAGCAAATATTTCCAAAATAAATGGTTGTTGTTTATTTATAATACGTGTGTGTTTTCAGCCTACGGAAATGCTTGATTTTCAGCATAATGGTAACCTTCTAAAATCATCAACAATCTTTTAAAAACCAACACAACAGAATACTAAACATGAGTAAGACTCCACCTTAATGCATCTTCATTCAAATGCATAAAATAACACTTTATTTGGACATTTCCTCTCCTTATTCATTCAAATGAAAAGCATGCTGGGAACTGGAAGCTATGACAAAATTTTAAATAAATCGTTCAATTAATATGTTTAAATTAATTGAATTGAACATGACCCACAATCATTTTTTGAGTATTTAAGCTATTTGATGCTATTTGACATGTTCTTTAAAAAGGAAAACAGTAAGCCAAACAGTTACCATTTTAAGTCAGTTATGATGTCGCTGATAAATGGCATTAAATCGAAATTAATTCTTTAGTGAACAGCGTTAAAAAAAATGGATATACAGCAACAAGTCAGACTTGAACTTGTCTACAATGGTGAGACACATCTTCGCTTGAAATGCATTTACACAACCTTACTGTATGACAGGCATAACTCATGTGTCTCGGATTTCAAATTAGGTCCAAATCAAGGTGTTTGCTTTGGGGTTCAATTGTTGGACCAAAGTTTCTGTCTGACAATTTTGGCTAAATAAATCACACTCAACCAAAGCAAGCACTCTAGAATAATTACTCCTTTGAAAAAATAACTGTACATAGTAAACAGAAGTTAAATAGAATGACAGTGATTAAAAATCATTGTTTTATACTGGTGTAAACATAAATCCATCATCACATTCAAGTAGAGGAAATTAATTTATGCTAAATGGGAATAATAAGGCTTGATTTCCAACTGCTCAAGCTGTTAAAAGTGATGAAACTCTCATTAAACCAAAGGGTAATGAGTAAAAACAAAACCTCCCCTTTTTGTACAGACCAGCACATTTTCCATTGCATGTGCATAAATAAATCTCTCAGAAAAAAGCACAAAACTGGGGCAGTACACTTTCAAAAAGTATACATCTGTAAATGAAAAGCACATACACTGTATTAGTACCTCAAAGGTACATATTGGTATTAAATGTATATCTGTAAATAAATCGTACATATTAGGACCGTTGTAAAGGGTACAGTCTCAGTGACAGTTTTCCTGAGAGTCTATAATCATTACTAAAAAAATTATATTATTAAAAACACATAAAACATGTTGAATTTACTTAGGATGTGCACTGAAAGAACAAATACATTCCTCCCTTCTCAAAAATTCAGACTGCACCAGCGCACACGTGAAGCTCTGACGGTAAATATGAGAGATGTCGATATCTCAGTAAGCAATGGCGAGGCATTTCTGCTGATCAGCAGCATCGCAGACAACAGCCACTGTCTCTGCTGATGCGATGAAGTTTCTGGAATATTAAATCTTCCCCCTGACATCATCGCTATGGGCAGCTGGAAATATATGTGCAGATAAAAAATAAGGAAATAAATAAGGAGCGACAAGCAAAATATGGTCTCTCGACTTCTCGTCATTCTTTTGCATCCGCAAATAACACATTTTAATGATTTTCTTTGGCTCTTCATAATATGTGGCCTCATTAATCTCTTGAAGCTCTAAGTGCTTCCTGATCAACTTGAATATGACATCTTTTAGTGAATAAGACCCAGATCAGCCAATTCAAAATTCACTCCTGGACAACGTTCTTGTAAGATCACCCTAGTTTAGAATAGGTTCCAGTGATTTAAACAATACAGTGGTAATGTATTCATCCACACTGAGGAACGGATGTCATTTCTAGACAAATTATAGACTGTATGAGCACCGATGAGTAGAGAGAGAGGACATTTCATTAGGCTTCACATGTTTTATGTTCAATTAGCCTCTTGGAGTGAGATAAGCAATGAAAGATGAATACAGGTTCATGATAGACTGTAAATGAATAGTGAGTCTATGTGCAGACACACAACAAACATACAAACATTGATGAAGGGCAGGAGAGATGGGAGAGTCGGGTGGGTAGAGATCAGTGTAACCACGGAAGCAGGGCTCCAAAGAGAGGCTCAATTTATTTATAAACAATTGAAGAAATGAATTAATCATCAATCATACATGGATTGGTCTTATTCGTATTGTATTGAAGTTTGGTGCAAATTTCTGTTTAGCATACGCTTTCCGAATTCTATTCTTAGATTCCAGCAGATTAAAGAATCAAAATACATATAAAAGACAAAAGCAAAAAAAATCTGAAGGACAAAAAATCCTTCACTTTTTTCACACAAATGATCAAAACAGTAAAAATAATAATAAATAAATAAAATAAAGTAAATCTTCAAGAAAGCATATCCAAATAATAACAAAATGCAGCCTACCAGTGGTATACTGTACACACTTAATATTAACAATGCACTTTACAGTAAAGGGATAGTTCAACCTTAAAAGACGATTCTATTATCATTTACCCTCATTATTCCAAACCAATATAACTTTCTTTCTAATGTAAACAACAAAAGAAGATATTTTGAATCCCACATTGACTTCTACTGTATGGACACAAAACCAGTAAGACATTTCTCAAGACATATTTTTATGTGTGTATGTTTGTTCCACAAAAGAAAGAGTTTTGAATGACAATGATGAATAAATGATAAGAGAATTCATATTTTTGAGAGAACTATGCCGTTTAAGATATCCCATGTCACAAAGGATGTGTCCAAATTCACTTACTCATGTTAATTCACTTCTTCATGTGAACTATGTTAATGATGGGTAAACGAGGGGGCGATTTTAGATACAGCAATGGAATGAATCTGCCTCTGCCCTGGCAGCCTCTTTCTGTCTTAGATTCTGGAATAGTTTAAGCTGCAGTGAGCACAAGACCTTTTGTCACGCAGGACTAGGTTTTATTAGTCTTACTGTCAGGCAAGGTCATGCAGAGATTCTTGCAATGCAGTTGCTTTAATTCTGTGCAAGTGTTATATTTTAAAGTCAGTTTACCTAACAGCTGAGTACATTCACGTCTGTTGTCACAATATACTGTCCTGTACTGGTTTTCCTGGCTCCAATAGAATTCTCTATTTTCCAGTTTGATCTGTTTAGTCGCTCTATCTTTCTTTTGACAGTTAATTGACACATTGGACAGGACATGGAGAAAGCAAGATTCTTCAAGAAAGAAGAACAGAATATGAAAATATGAAAATGAAGACCAGAGGTAAAAATGAAATAAACAGTATAGAAAATATACAAGCATAATGTTCTCTCATGAAATGTACCACTAACTGTGCCAAATGAAAGATAGCTTTATTGTATTTTGCTTCAAAAGTGACTTGTTTTTAAAAATCATTTGCATGTACTGTTATATACATAAACTTTCATTTCACACAATATCTTTTGAACTACAGATTGTGTCTATGCAGTTTTTGTGAAGGCAATCAGAAGATAGAATCAAGTCTTTCTACCAAGGTAGCAGTAACCACCCCTGTAAAGCCTTTTTGATAGCTTAATGTGTGCTTTGAAAAAACATAAAAGTGAACAATAAACATACAACGTATGAATGTTAAAGTTCTCGAACAATTTTGCTGCAAAGATACTGAGTGATATCCGTTTGAGGGTGTTATTTATTAGAAAAACAGGCTTCTTGGTTTACTTTATAGCTTTGAGTGTAGTGGTTATATGGTTATGCTTGGTGTTATGCTGTTGAACATGTGGATATCGGGTTTGGGCACAATTCAGAATTTATGAATTGACTTCAATTTCTGAATTGAAATTGATTTGGCTACACCCCACCAGACATTGAAATTTGATTTCTAACGATATTAGACATATACAGGAAGAGTCGGGCAAGAGGAAAGATACCAGTAGATTCATCACAAATTCTTCCATCATTTACATACCGTTGAGTTGTTCCAAATCTGTACAAATTTCTTTGTTCTGATGAACATAGAAAAAAGATATTTGGAAAAATGCTTGTAACCAAACAGTTCTTGGTCACCACTGATCACCATACTAGGAAACTGACAATGGTAGTCAAAAGTGTCCCGGAACTGTTTGCTTTCCTCCATTCTTGAAAATATCTTCTTTTGTGTTCAAACAGAACAAAGACATTTCTAAAACAATTTTTCCAACTATAATAGTCAATTGTGGCCTTGAAATGTTACAAGCATTCTTTCAAATATCTTTCTCTGCGTTCATCAGAACAAATTGATTTGGATCAACTTGAGGGTGAGTGAAAAAACAGTATTTTCTTTTTTGGGTTTCCTTAAGATCTGGAGGTGCCTGCTAAGATATCATGGTGTGATTATTGACAGGATAGAAATATCAGGCTCCTCCAAAAACTTCATTTTAATTAAACTTGATTAAGATTTGATTTACATTAATTGAACTGGAACCCAAAAATAATTTTCTATTTATTTGTGAACGGCGCAAATTTCTGATTGAATAAAAGCTGTTGAATAAGTACTATAAGTGTCCAAAAATACCAGAAATGCAAGGCAGATATTTTAGAAATCCCCATATCTGCAATAGAGAAGAGATAGAAAAGAGTAGGACACAATAGAAAGTCAGGTAGGGAAAGACACAAGTAGATGCGTCGTCAAACGATAGCGAAGTTTTTCACAGTTCTTCGTTTCCCCATTGAAGGTGAAGCTATTGTTAAATCCATGTGAATTCACCCGAAGGCGCTGGCCCCCGAATACTCCTCTATCATAAATAAAAGAGAAGGAAGAGGGGAAGATGTGACTCACTCGTCCTCGGCCATGGGGGTGTTGTAGCTCTGAAAGAGTGGCTGCACAAAGAGCCCAAGAGTTCCAACGACACAGACCAGAATAAAAATCCACAAGAAGAGCCGGTCGATCACCATGGCTACGTATTTCCAGTCCTCAATAATCTGCATGATACAACGAACAAGAATAAGATTAATAGTGGCTTATTGTTACTTATACACTTTTAGAATTACATCAAATCAACAGTCAAAAGATTAACAAAAAAAACGAAAATACTTCTCACCCCTTCGTCATCATCCTCAAACTTCATGTGTTCAGCAATGTACCTCACGCCCTCTATGGCCTCATCCACGTCTTGGTCATGTCTGACCCTCACCCTTTGCCTGAACTCAGATCCCTCGGGTAGATCTCCAACCCTCCAGGCACCGGAAACACGCACCGGGTCATCACTCAGGAAGAATGATCTTTCATCCATCCTTACGTTCTTCGCATCTGAGGAGAATGACTTTCGTTGGTGTTTCCTTCGGAACCTCTCCCGTACGTTGGAGCTTCCTGGTCGTCGCATGAGAAGAAAAACCGGAAGCTTATGCAAAAACACACGCTTTACCCACTCGGGCATGTGATGTGTCGACGGAGATCGGTGGTGCACGTTGAGCACGCATACACTTGTCACGATGGAAAACGTGACCAGCACCATCGTAAACATTAGATACTTTCCTATCAATGGAACTGCAAGAGATGTCGGAGGTACTATTTTGGATATCAGGAGCAGAAACACTGTGAGGGCTAAAAGAACCGAGATGCAAAGCGTTATCTTTTCACCACAGTCTGAGGGAAGGTAGAAAACCAGAATAGCGAGAGAGGTGATGAGAACACACGGAATGATGAGGTTTATTGTGTAGAAGAGGGGTTTGCGCCTGATCACAAAGTCGTATGTCACATCCAGGTACGTGATGTCCTTGGGATCTTCGTTTTTCCGGCCTGGGAGCGAGACGATGTCCCATTCTCCGCTGGGCGTGTAGTCATCGCGGCTAGCAAAATCAGACGTCAAGACGAGATCGAGTTCTGTACGATCATACGTCCAAGAACGAAATTTCAGAGTGCAGTTTTGTTGATCGAAAGGGAAATTGCGAACTTCAATGGCGCAGGCGCTCTTGTAGATAGCAGGCGGGAGCCAAAAAATGTCACCGGTGTTGGAAACGACAGCATTGCAGTAAAAAGACACTTCATATACACCATCTGCACTGCACAAACAGAAACAAATCTCTATGTTAATCATTAGTATATTTGACCCTGGACCACAAAACCAGTCTTAAGTAGCATCGGAACATTTTACGTAATCGCCAAAAATACATTGTAGGGCTAAAAATGAACAATTTATCTTTTTGCCAAAAATCATTAGGATATTAAGTAAAGATCATGTTCCATGAAGATATTTTATACATTTCCTATCTTGAATATTGTAGTAGAGTAGGCGGGGCGAGACCGTGGTTCGAGGCCGGTAAGTAATTGTTAATTAGCGCCAGTGGTGTGCGCACCGGCCTCGCATCACGTAGGAGATTGGGAGCATACAAAGGAAGGAGACGGGAACCGGGAAACATTCAAAACATTTAATAATGAAATAATAACAGCCGGCGGCCCCTCACGGCCGACCGCCGGCGAACACAAGAAATCACAAAACATAAATACAAACACGATCGGGCCCGGTCCTCTCTCTTCGACGGTTAGGTCGCCATTGTTCCTTTATATGCTCCCAATCTCCTACGTGATGCGAGGCCGGTGCGCGCACCACTGGCGCTAATTACTTACCGGCCTCGAACCACGGTCTCGCCCCGCCTACTCTACTACAAATATATAAAAACTTTTATTTTTGTGAGTGGATGCCCTGCAACAGTGATTCAGATTAACAACTTCAAAGGCGATTTTCTCAATATTTTGCTTATTTTGTACCCTCAAATTCCAGCTTTGTATACAGTTGTTGTTCCGCCAAATAGTGGCCTATCTTAATAAACTATATATCAATAGAAAGCATATTTCTTTAGCTTTCAGATGGTGTAAAAATTGACCCTTAGTACTTGTTTTGACGTCCAGAGACACATATAGTATGTAGTCCTAAAGAGCATAAAATGAGTCATAGTGCCAAAAAGTATGCTGACAAGTCACGCCTTCTCATCACGCGTGTGTGATTAATGTGCATTTATTTACGAAATATTTAATCCAGGATCTCTCTTTCTCTCCCTGTACCCTTGCAAAATTATTAGTGTACAGCTTTTCAATTAAAATTAGCATAGAAACACAATGCTTATTTAAGCAAAGGATTACATGCTCAACTCTCTTTGTACAACATGAGAAAATAACAAATTAAAGTCTCATCTGGCCCCATTTGAGCAACAACATGTGCGAATCCATCTTCAAATTTTTTCACCAAAAAAAAATCCTTATATAACAACGCCCCTCAGATGATGACACGAAACTAGCCCTCATACATCGGATGCACTCGAAACTCACAGCTGGCGCAGATCAAACAGTTTAAACATCTTTGTTTGTCATTTGTCATATTTTTTCCTGTTCAGAGCGCAGACGTGAACGACCTCAAACAATAGCAACAAGGGAGGCAACTGCTCTTGCTTTTGGCAACTCGGTTGCATAATTAGTCAGTCTCCTGGAACACTGACAGCTTGCTTGTTGTATTGAGTTTGTCACTAAACACTGACTGGGCATCAAAGCTTCAAAAATCCCAAAAGTTTACAAGCTCAAAGCCTCATATGAACCAAGAAACAACTGTGGTGTGAAATACCTAATCCCTAGCTGATGCTTGGAGCTGTTTCAACTAAAACTTTAATTCCTCAGAAGTCGTGTTACATATCAGTGTCTCAACTGTTATCGAACAACAAGGTGATTGCAGCCAGAAATTTCAAAATATGATCGCATCTATGACGTACTTATTGTAGAGCACTATATCAGGAAGCCAGATGTGCTGCGATGGTATCCGTAGTTTTTTGATGCCCTCATACTCAATTGGGTCCCACACCAGTCTGTAGTCATTCCACTCCTGCAGGAAATTAAAAATTAGTTTAAAATAAATGAAACTTGCATTACTAAAGCATCAGTTTACTATCTGTAAAGATCTTTTACTCTTCAAAGATTTTCCATAACACATATTGTATGACCTTAAGTGCACTATAATTAAACTACAGCTGAACTTTGAATATGCTCACAGTTTTGTGAGCATTGATGTGTGTGATCATGGACGTTGATGTAACTGTCTTATATAATAGTGTCTGGATGAGCCCACAGGAATATCAGGTGACCTTACCTGAGTCAGCCACACATTTGTCGTCATAATTTGCTCCCTCTCATTCTGTAAAGATAACATAGTTACATTGCACATGTTATATATATTTGTTGCTTAATGCTAATGTAGTGAATTTCTTTTCTTGCTCTTACAGTGAAAAGGACAACTAACACAGTCCTAAGCAGGCGTGACTCAATTTATTACATTCAATGAATGTAATACATGCAGTGATGCACAATTATAAACCAATGAGGTTTCACTGAAGGCGGAGCTACTTAGAGCACACGGACAAAATTAGAAGGTAAAATGACTTGTCACTTGTGTGTCACGTTGTGCCTTGTAAGAACATGTGTTCAGATGTGAATGTACCTGTCGCTGTAAATATACCTTGAGATTGTAACATGTCGAGACGAGAAGGCTGCTACGCCATGACACCAATGCAATTCGGTTGTTAAATGGTGACGTAAGGAATAACTTTTTTGGGTCCAAGCATCTATTCATTTCAAGGGGGGCTACAGCTTAAATAGCTGTTTAAGAATACTGTATACTCATATTGCATATTTAAGCGAACATGTATTAACTCAAAGTATACACCACAGGGAAAGAAATTCAGGCCGGCATATCCCACACTCATTCAGGTCAAAAACCACAAATCTATTTTTTATTAAATGTAGAATGCTTTGTAATCATCACACAATACGTCACCAATGCATAATTAAACTGACAGTGCATTGTTAATGAGCAAAATAACTACACTGTAAAATCGAATTGTTGTCCTTACTTACAAATTATTTGATTACTCGCAGGGGAAGTCAAACAACTTACTTTTCGCCTTTGGTATACTTTACTTAAATCAAGCAAGTATTGGCAAGCGAAGCAATGACTTTACTACACCAGCGAGAGGCTGAGCATACAGTTCTGAGATCAGTCTCCTCTTGCTCATTTTGTGTCGCACAAGTCAAGGTGTTTGATTTATCCATTTTTAGAATAATATTTATGTGAAATAAAAAAATGAATTTATTGAACTTAAAACTCCAATGATCGATGCAATTAAATCCAATGGAAATTCTTAAGTTGGTAATAATAGTTAATTCTGAGTACTCCACGCTAAGTCAAGAGTACATATGAACTAATTTTTTTAGTTACTTGAACTCAACAATACCATTTCACTTTACTTAGTTTTTTTAAGGCAATCGGTTTGCATGCTTTTTTTAAGTAAGATCAACTAATTAGATTTTACAGTGTACAGTTTGGCTTGAGATAGTTTCAAGAATTTTTTTATCATGAGGCCAAACCATAAAAGCATGTGTAAATGATTTATACTACAAGTCTTTCTTAAAATGAAGATTCTCTTTAGGTTTTATAATAAAACAACAAATAAAACATTATGTAGGTAATGATGACAAAATTTTCAAACACCCCTAAGCTCAAAATGGATCACATGACGAGACAGAGCTGAAAATTCCCTTTCCGACGACACCTGAATTGTGAAAATCAGTTGAGGATTGCGAAAGTTATGATATTTATAATACCCAGGAATATAGTAAAATAGTTAACATTAACTACAATAGAAGTCGTGTGACCGAAAATGCTTATAATTCACACATTTTTGCTTGTAACTTCCTTATTTTATCAGATATTTGCACGAAATTTGAAACGAATGAAGAATTTTGTTAGTTCTTTCAAATGAAATCATGAAAATATACTGTTTTAGCTGGAATGGGCATCAGACCCATGGTACCTCACTCAAAACAAATAAAATTAATAAGCGTTCATTCATATTCATAAACATTTATTTTGAGAATACAAGAGAAAAAAACAATACACATCAAAATTAATTGTTAATTCACATTCATACAACACATATTCATAGCATCAGTAATAATTTCTAGAAAAACACAGTCAGAATGAGTTAAATACAGACGATGTTTTTTTTTAGAACGGCGCCTGCAGTACATTCGCATATCTACCCGCCACAAATGTGACTACACAATTTCCGCGATTTAGTTAAATACTTTCTCCTCGATGGATTTCAATGAAATTTCGTAAGTAACAAGATAAAACCTATGTATTTAGGTCCACCTACATTTCATTAGTGTCCAAAGCTTAGATCAAGCCCACCGACCGGTTGAACGCAACGCAAATTTTCTGAAAGCCGCGGTGACCTGAAATCACATTAGGGCTGAAATCGCAAAGTGTCCAACGCTTCAGTGGCTTGCACTCGATGTAGTTATCATCGTATTCAGGAAAAACATACTACCACCAGGCGGCCAGGAGAAGATATTGAATGACATACACATTTTAGTACCGCGCGGTTTGGAACACATTTTTGAGTCAGAATGTTCGCCGCGAGTGGTTACGATGTCATCATACCTACATTATGTGCTTATATTGTATGTGTGAAGAGAAACGATTGCATCCTGCTGTCAATACTCTCTCCTTCACTGCTTTATGATTGTTTTCCCTTTAAATGCTAATGACGTTAGTAACGTGAATGTCACTTTGTTGACGGTCCCTAAATTCACAAATATGTAATTCCCAACGTCAAGCTAACTTTATGTCAGTCTTTTATGGTTTGCTTTTACTTACAAATGTCAAGAGCACGTTATTTTAGCGAGAAAGAACGTCAATTTCTTTTGCCCTTGCACTAAATTGGACGCTTGCAGTATGATTCCCTTTGATAAGTAGCACTCGTCCAGTTTTTTAGCGAGAGCAAAAGAAATCCGCATGCGAGCGACGTACGTTTGCGCTACAATAACATGCTATCGACATTTGTCTGTACAAAAAGCCACAGCTGGCTGGCAGCAGGCCAACTCAGTCGACAGGCCACCGGGAATCGCCCCGGTTCTCCCGATGGACAGTCCGGGCCTGCCCTACAGTCACTGGGCTCACGGAATCTCCGACATCAATATTTGAATAAATAAATCGTCGACTGGCCATGTGGAATTTCGCTATGAAGATAAAGGTTAAAATCACAGTTTTCTTATAGTTTTATAGCTTGCCATGAGCATATATTAGCATTTTTTGTTGTTTTCCAATATCATCATATTGAGCGTTTGGAATCCGGAAACAGTATATGACCTTCCATATATGGTGGTGCATAACGTTCGGCTTGACAAGCGGATAGTGTGTTTGTGACATGGCCATTAAATTCACTGATGTCTGAACAAATATATAGCATAAACTCATTTTGTTTTAAGTTAAAGACAACACACTATGTGTCCTCAACTGAACACCTCATGTATTATTTCCAAGACAACACAGTTTGTGTTACTATTAACTTAACTTGTGCTGTCCCTTACATTTATCTATTACAAAATAAACACCAAATGTGTTAAAAGTACATATAATGTGTTAAAAAGCATAACACAAACAGTGTGCTTATTTACACATCTATTTTAAAAATGCCATTTTTCCAGTCATGCCCAGGGGGTCACATTTGTCGATCACATACTGTCGTCAAAGCTTATTATTTCAGGTCTTATTTCAGGAAAGCAACCGTTGCATTTCCAGGTAGGAATGAAATGACAATATTACGTCTAAAGAGAAATACTTTTTAACTGAAATCAGATTTATACAATTATAAGTATCAAATATTTTCAATATATGTATGAGTTTGATATTTACATGTTTTATATGTATACAATATATTTTACATTCATGCATTTTGCAAAAAGCAACTTACCGTACATTCAAGGTATACATTTATCCTTACACTATGTGTGTTCCCTGTGAATCAAACCACCCACCTTTTGCACTGCTAGCACAATGCTCTACTAACTGAGCTAGTTATGTTTACATAATAAAATACAATATTTAATGTCTGCGCGTGTGTACCTGTATTTGAGTAACACTCACCACACTTATGAGCTGTGCGAGAGAGACTTTGATGCCAATAGTGACTTGCTGACTCTTATTGACCGCAGGCCGGATGAGTTTGTTGTAGCGCTCAGGACCCAGCAAAAAATCCACAAGCCTCTCCTCCGCATCACCACCAAGAGACCCTAAGACACAAACACACATCTAAATGAACTTTGAAAGAAAAGTTCTGAATTTTTAAAGCATTTATATGAGATCACATTTTCAGTACCTTTTAGATCAAAGAGTTCTATATTTTACAACATATAAACATACTATGATTCATACAAATACTGTTTCATAACTCAAAACATATTTTCTAGTCCAAAAGATGTGTTATGATGTCAGAAACCCAAATTCGTAAACGCATTGCCACCCACATTTACACATCAAAGACCCTCATTCTGAGTTTAGAAATGTGTCCTGTCTAGTCACGGTATGAGGTATCATTACTATTCCTAAACACAGGAAGAACTAATTAGAGGAAAATGTGTCTCGCCAAATCTTCCAGTAGCACCTGCAAATGAGTCATAAAAATATAGTTGGAGTTTGTTTTAAAAAAAAAAATCCTGATTATTTTGTAGACCTGACCAAAATTTTACTAACACTGTAAGTGAGCCACAGGGAAGAAATCAAATATTTGTTTTAAAAAACATGTCAGGCTTTCATGGCTTATTTAGGAGGTCTTTCTGCAACTGAATCAAACTAAAATCAACAATACTGTTGAGAAAACGAAATGTCTGTTTGCCAGATTTTTTTAAATTGTGACATTTAACGTCAAATAATATAATCTGAAGTCACTAAGCAGTGCCAGCGAAGCCCCCTACAGTTTTTCAATGTCTTGAGGTTCCAAGAATATCATGAAAAGGCCAGAAGTGTCTTTTAAGATGCATGTAATCTGCTTTAACTGCAGAGTAGAAAACACAAACATGTCAGAATAATTTTTCTCTGCATCTTATCCCATCATAACCCATAAACGCACCAATCTTGTGGAGAGAGTATGCCAATGACATGGCAAAACAGACACGCCAAGAAAGTAGCAGAACACACAAGTGCTGCCTCTAACCTAAACCCCCCCCGCAGCCCACCGTGTGTGGAATGAGATCTCCTGTGACTGTGCTCCGCCTCTCAAACCATAACACTGACACACACGCCGTCATGAGGCCAAGATCGTGTCAGATTTGATTGGTATGATCCGTTCTGCACAGAAGGACACACACACACACCTTTGAGCTTTTGTGGCTATGCTGAGCCTTAGTCATTTTGGATAGCTTGTCCCCTTAAGCAAGACAGGGTTCAGATCCACGTCATCTCAGTGTGTATTTGTGTGCATTTAGAGTGCTACACTGAGAAACCATAAGATCCATCAGGGAAGGGTGATAACTCGGGTAAACCAATCAATGATCTAATCTGTGTATGTGTGTGTCTGACCTCCAGCATCTGACTGAAATTGTAATAACTATTTTATTGATTCGATCTATCTGTCAGTCTCTCAATGTCTATATGAGTTGGAAGTGGATTAAAATATACAGTATCCCAAACCCCCATCAGTCCCACTACCTGTCCTCATGCTACATTGATGAAGTTAAAAGTATTTATGTAGTTACCTTTTTCATCCTTTTTACATATTTAAACATATTTGAAAATATAAGCCTCTGATCATATCTGAATATGATTAGCAATTTGATTGTTCCACTCTGTATTTAAACCTGTTCTTATTCCATCGCTATGATGCATACAGTACCTAATTTACTATTGAGCTAAATATAAAATTTACTTGAGCTAAATATACACTAAAACCTTGATGCTTACATGAAAATAAATATTACCACAATAATTAGAACCATATAATTGTTCAAGAACTATTAAAAGACAAAAATGTGTTATACTGTTTAATTTATCATTGCTAAATTAAATATTGAATGAACGGTTATGAACACAGAAGTAATGTTTCTGACACTTAAGCTCAAGTCATTATGGCCACATGATCTACATACATTCGATATCGACTATATTACTGTATAATTGATCAGATACAGATCAGGGTTAATTACTCACAACGTGACAGTGTAGTCAATCTGAAAGATTGGATTCGATAAACAAATTAGATTTATTGTTCCGAACAGTGTAGATGTAGTTTGAATAAAACTACTGGTCAAACTTGCTAAAATATGTGGTAATTTTCATGATTTTAATATAACATTTAATCAAACAATAAAACAACAAAAGCATCACATCAGCAAAAGGGCAACAATGTAAACTGGTCTCTGTTTGCTTAACACAGTACACATACAGTAGTTACACAATGTTCATTAGTCTTATAGTCGTTTCTTGAAGGTGGCCAAAGATTCAGCTTCTCTAGCAGAGAAACACTATAACTTAATAGAGTTCATGTGCAGTTATAAATTCCGTATCACTGATGTGTTTCTGAAACCTTGTATCCCCATATTTCATGTTTTTTATTTTTTGCCATAGATCATTATTTTTAGCCACCCTTTATGTTTGTCACTGGGCTTTGCAAATATCTAACCAATATAAAAGTACATGTATTAAAAAGTGCTTGTACCACAAAGTATTTAATCATTTAAAAATAGTGTTTTCAATTTCTTTAAAAGCTGTGAATTTGGACAACCGAGGTATTGGAAGGACTTGCAGAAACTATAAGTTATTATAAATATAATTTTCGTTTGAGCTGCATCAATCACACAAAATACAAAAGTGTATTATGGCTATTCACTGGCAACCTACTTTATATGTGTGTGTTTGACTGAATTGTCTGTGAATGCTGGGGTTGTGTGGGCCTGGCCGGGTGTTAATGGACTTTAAGGTTAAGTGCTTTTATCCCCATATAATGGATCTGCCCAGCACTAACAACAACATAATCACACAAACTATAACCATAGCACCCAACTTTGCAATATAAGTAACTGATATGTTCTTGGCATATCAGTCCTGAAAATTTGTTTGAATAAATAACATCTACTGAGGAGACCGTGGAGGACCTCAGACTCATGAACAGGTACATCTACAGCAAGATACACAATCATTTCAAGATGTAACTTTTTTATGCCTTGTTCCATTTACAACCAACACTGATTACAGGGATTGATTTTAAGTGTATTTACTCAAAACTCTGTGGAAGGTCTTGCCAGTAATCATGACTGCAATTTTAAGTTTCTCTCTGTTTTGACTCGTCCACTTGTTTTTTAACTTTGTCTTCAGGTTAATGATTTTGAATTGTATTTTTATTATTATTGATTGTACACTGTAAAACCAAATGCTCAAAATAATCAAACAGATAAAGTAATGTAAACTTAATTTCACAGAAAAGTTATACTTACTGAAACCCAATTTTACTTTTCAGTAAAGTATAATGATTATTTTTGATTAACTTGAAGATTTGACTAAAACTAAAAAAATATGATTTGCTCCTTGTTCTATTTATTTAATTTAAACATGTTATTGAACACAATTGGTCAAGAAGGATTTCCAATTCCCAGCATGCTTTGCGTCAGATTGCATTATGAGAGTACATTTGAAAGAATATGAATATTTGATGTGTTTTTCAGTAAAGTTAAAGACTTGTTGGTGCTTAATGTTCACTTATCTTAGATATTTAGAAGAGTTGACATATTTTTCAGTTTTGTGGTTACCATTGTTCAGAAACGTGGTGCATGTGTTTAGGTTGCCGGAGGTTACACGTAACATGTGACATTTGTTATGTCACCAGTGACTGTAATTATACTAATGCCAGTTATGAGATAATTCTCTTGTTGCTTATTTTGGGTCGTATCAAGACTAAGAAATATGAAATGAAAAGAAACTGAAAGAAAAGAGTTTAGTTGACATAAAATTGCAGGCAAAATTTAGTAGTTTCAATTTAATTAATTTAAGTAAATTTGAGTTTATAATAATAAGAAATATTTTACTAATTTTAGTTAAGTTTACTCAATTGAATTAACGCAACGAGTTTGCACAATTGTATAAGGTAAAGTATGCTACATTTTTTTCACAGTGTATTATCTTATGATGTCCAGGAAGGTACTTTAAGTAAACTTCTTGCTGCATTGCTACTATGCACAGATCTTAACCAAGCATCTTGGACCACTCTGTTATTCATATCATAAAACATAAAAATCTGTTATCATTGTTATAAATATGACTGTTGTAAAAACTCTTTCTGAATGGTTTTGGGTATCAACAGGGCACAAAGGCTGGGAACAGAATAATCATTTTTAAATAAACACATATTATATTAAATTGAAACCAAAGCAAAATTTTCTAAATCATAAAAATTTAGTCTATGTCTGTCTTAGAAGCAATAATACGCCCTTTTTCACTCCAGCTGATGTTTGTCAAAACGGGTCCAAAAGTTACAAATTGTTAAATCAATGCAAAGAATAAAGAAACATGGCTACGAACTGTTATGTTTCCTGTAAAATACTTTGACCTACATATTGGGAAAATCGGTAAACTAACCCAAACAAGTTTCATCATATGTTTGTGAGAGACCCAACACTAAAACCTGGATGCAAGGTATGCCAAATACAGCCACACACAAAAAAACAACCTGTGTAAAAACTTTTTACGGAAATTACGTTGTTCAACATCCATTAAGTGCACAGAATTTCTACATTTTATTAGAACCTTTATTTTGTTGTTGTTGCATGCAGTTGTGATGGCAATGTAAAGTCTCTCTTTTACCATCCCAATTAGGCTACATTGTGAGGGAAGGAGGGGGGGGGCATTGATGAATGAAAATACAGTCCCACTTTACCTTAATCAAAAGAAAAACATCACGTGACTCATTGTAAGTGCAAGGCATTACAAATTATACGATCAACTGAAACTCCACAAAAATCATATAATTTAAAATGTGTTGTAGCTTCTTACTTGCCACGCAAAGCAGCAGGAGACAGAGACCAAATAGCCACTTTGACCTCATCTCGGACCCCATCACTCTCTTCTCGCTGTCGTGGGTAAAGGTTCACAATGATGTCCAGTCGACGCGCACGATCAACATCAAGAGTCAGACATCTGTCCTATCCAAGACCTGTGTTTTTCGCCTATATGATGATTTTCTTGGTGTTCTACGTCTCTCAATCTTCAGCAGCTGTTTCCAAGTCATCGACAGATGTTTTGCTCGCGTTATTCCAGTTTGCTGATAGAGGCATGTGTGCGTTCAGCCAAATTACGCGCTTAAGTTAGATGCAGCTTTGACCCATTCATCTATCAGTACGCATGTCCTTACAATGAAAGAACAACGTTGCACACATTTTTCAACACAGCGGAAATAAAAGAAACAAAACAACGGCTCCGAGGAAACTTTTAGACGAGGACTGGTGAGCTTTTAAATAGCCTACTCGGCTTCAGTCTGTCCCACGCATCGGTTTATCAAAAGCGCGCATACTTAACTGGGTAATGTCAATGTTATTGAACTTTTAAGTTTTCCAGGCAGAGGGATCTTCGGATGCAGCGCAAGTGTCTGTGAGAGAAGCGATAGATTCCCATACGGGATGTCACTCCGGGAGAAGCACGTGACAAGCCGCACCGTTACAAGACCTGAGCGCGGTTACTGCAGGTGCTGATGCAGCAATGGAAGCGGGAATTTGTGGGTTTTAAACGAGTTTTAAAGACATTTTTTACATTTCCTTTAAGAATTATTAAGAATACTGCCTTCCTCGCATACATTGAATTTAACAGTGCAGATAAAAAAACATATTAGGACTTTACATAAAGCATATTTTTATGTAACAAAATTACTCGAAAAATGTAAAAACTAGACTATTAAACCATTTTCTTTTTCACAGCACATATTTTTTCATCTAAAAGCTGCAGTGGATTATTGCGCGCTCTCTCTCTCTCTCTCTCTCTCTCGCTCGAATACACACGACCGCACACACACAACAGGGTTAAGGATTTAAAAAGCAGGATCTTTTATCCACAAGAGCAGGAATCCACTGTTAAAAGCAAAATCTTGTTCACATCATGGTCCAAACCTGCACATTTGACACACATTTTCATACAAATACATTAAATATCTTCATTAAGTTTGTAGATGTTACTTTGAACACCTGTCTTCAAGACCCACCACAAATGACCATGCAGGAGATCAAGTTAAGGTATGAATATATATTCTGAAATTGCACTGGCATTGTGAGTTTCAGAGGAAATAATCCACAATGCACGGATTGTAACGCGATTAAAAATGTATATTTTATGAAGAACATTTGTCTGCATACATTTGCATTTATGCATTGGGCATGCACTTTTATCTATAGTGAAATATTTTAGAGAAAGACCATTCTATTAATTATGCATTCACTTGGAATTGAACCCCTTACACGTTCACTTAAAGGCATAGTTCACCCAAAAAAGAAAGTTCTGTCATGAATTACTCGCCCTCTAGTTGTTCCAAAACTGTGTAAATGTCTTTATTCAGTTCAACACAAAGAAAGGTATTTGGAATAATTTTAGCACTGACATTTTACATCATTCACTAGCATAAGAAAACACACACGCACGCACACACACACAAAAAAGTTGAATTTGGAAGACATGATGACTCATTCTATCCTACCATTCTATTCTACCAGACGAACTGTGAAGCAGTTAATATGCAGTAGACCAACACTTTTTCATATACTGTATACTGTAATTATCCACAGATCAGTTGCTATAAAACACACATGGAGGGCAAAATTATTGTAGAGGTGGTTTACAACAGACATGTGAGATGTGAGATGGGAAATTAACGTGTTGAGTATATACTCACTTTATCAGACACGCACACACACAGCTCCCATTTACTGGATGATGGAGATTCCAATCTGTCGTAATGTACTTGGATCACCTTTCGCCTGTGTGTGCCCTACAGTAAAAGAGATTGACTGGCAGTATAAATGTGTGTGAGAGATAGATATCTGTAATATCTGGGGAATAGGTCCCGATTTCAAACAGGCTGAGATATGATTCATTAGACGTGGTGTTTATATTCTTTTGACCTGAGGACAACACCTGTTTATAAGGGAGGTGAGAGCCTCTTTGACCAATGACACTGTGATATGTAGTACATTGAAGATTAGCCAAAGGCATTTTATGGTTTAAGGACTCTAATCTGTCTTTCAAGGCACAACAAGAAAAGCCTGCACGTGGATTATCTTTTTTTAACAAATTTTAATCCAGGGAACAGCAATATTTCACAATTTATCATTTTGAAAGCCGGTTAGCTCCACTTTCGATCGGAGCAAGGTTAACACCTCTTAGAGACTATAAAAACTCGTAATATAAGGAATTATTTCACCAATCTCTGTGACTGTGTTAAAAATATAGGATTTCGATTTGTATCAGTTTCAGAATTATACATTTCCAAGAACCTTGAGCTTGATGCGGTGTCTGCAGAATACTGAGGCCACAAATATTTGTATGTAAGCACCACACGTTAAACATCATGAGAGAACATCAAAACAAATATAAACTTTTTGATCCTCCTATAGACGGTTTCAGCGACAACAACATAAACCACCGTTATGCGGCCCAAAGGTAACTTAGTGTAGACTTCTGTTACTGAAGTCAGTGTATTATCTTATTATCTTAAAGAATCAGTTACTGTTTAATAGTTTTAATTTTATACAAGAATATGCAACAAAATATTCACATAAATTAATATTAATTTAAATTCAATATAAAATTAAATGTTATAACTAAACAGAGACCGAAGGTTAACTTTGGGTCAGGCATGTGCGTCCGATGAAACCGTCCATAGCAATCCTTTTAGCCAAGACTATAATACAGCACATCCTTGAGTGCCTTATTGCTTTCATAAAACAGATAACACATTATGAAAACATAAAGGTTATGCAATTTAACTGTTGTTTTTTAACAGATTATTTAATGCAATCTTTTTGTTAGAAGACATAGTCCCTGACATGCAAACAACAACAGAACATATGACTGTTATGAAATGATGTAAATATCTAAAAGTTATTCTATGTTTATTAATTTAACATTTGTCTCACCAAATGTAATTCTGCTAGATAAGAAGTAGGCTATTGAAAAATAAAATTCACTAGATTAAGAAACCAGTAATACTGAATTCATGTGATAACTGTTCTCTCAACAGTAACCAAAAAAAACAAAAACAAAAGTTTTGTTGTCTGGAATAATGCCAACATTTTGTGTAGAAATAAGTATTTGTTTTTTCACAATTGGTTTTATCATGATCCTGCCTCATCTTGTCTTGCTTTGTCTTTGTCTTGTGGCAGGGTCGCGTAAGCCCCATGTGTTTTGTGTGGAAGCACATAATCATTGTTCATTTATGATGGCCTTGTGCTCTCCTGCCTCGTCTCTAGAGCCTGGCCTCTCGTTTCCTCTTTTGGGTTCCGGCCAGTCTTTAATTCTCCACACCCGCCTAGTGTAATTATCTCTTGTTAGATCCCCTATTTAACGCCCTAGTGTTTGGTGTCATGTGCTGTTTTGTTTTGTTTCCTTTGTCTGGCTCATGTGCTTACCTGGTCCTGCAGTCCTAGTCTGTGTCAAATCAAATAGAAAAGTGTTCTGTTTTAGTTATCCTGTTTCTCAGTTTTGCCCCCACATGGGAAGTTTTTGTTTTACAGTTTGTTCGAGTTTATCTTTCTTCAGTTTTGGTTTTCCCCCAATCGTGTGTTTTTGTTTTGTTTAATAAAAGTTCTGAGTCTTTGTACTGCTGCCTGCGTTTGGGTTCTTCCTCCTGACGATTATGACAAGTTTGGTAATTGGTTGTTACTGGTAAGTCAGTTATTTAATTATGAAGGATCCTTATTTACGTTTGCAGACGTTATCGCAAGATATAAGATACCCATTACATTAAAAGAAATGAAGGTGCTTACTAGTGCTAGTTACTAGTGCCTTACTAGTACACTGTTTAAAAGCAGTGTATAAACAGTATATATATATATATCCAATTTATGTCTGTCCTCCTGAACTTGAACATCTATCATCTCTATATGTTTTTGATTTTAAAGAGCACGTTCCCCATGTGTAATGTTGCTGTTAGAGAAAAAAAAATACCTGCAAAATGATAAAGCTCAAAGTTCATTGCCAAGAGAGAAATTGTCTTTAACAGAATTCGCTTTCCAAGGACTACAGATAAAGGCTGGATCGGACCTACAGCCCTCTACTTCGCCGGGTACATGATGTCACTATTCCTATTGCTTTTAATTACCTCCGCCCAAAGGAATACACAAAAAATTGCAGAGGTCTTCCTTCGAGAAGAGATTGTAAACATTTGACTGAGCTACACGCTAAACTACTTTCATCACAGTCCTATAGCTGTGTGATTCACAAATTGTAAGAAAACCAATTTTCAAATAACAGCTTCCATTACTTCAACATCGGCTGTGAAAGCTGTTCTGTGTAATACATTGATATTGTGTGTGTGAGCGCTTACCTCTTAAACACTTCTATGAAACATCCTTTGAAGTCCTGCTTACAAATGTCTCCTGGTCAATCTGCTTGTTTTTTTATCCAACTAGGGTCCAATATAAAAAGGCAAAACTAGCGCTTCTGTTATTAGTGTTAAAATACTTAACCGGTCTAATGCCATTCGGTCCGACGTCATTGCCCTCGCCATAGAAGGAAAAAAAATTGCGATCTCTAACAAAGATTGACATGCACTAGCAGACCTCAGTTATACTTCGATCGATCCGCATGTAGCTGATAAAGTGAAGTTAACGCAGTTGTTGTTTATTGCTCAAAGCCAAAGTTTATGAATACACGTGCCCTGAGAAGCTGATATGGTATGGGTGGGACTTCACACACACAATCTAAGCGGGGAACCAATCACGACAGAACGAGTCAGCTTTACCAATCAGAGCGTTTCGGAAGGAGGGACTTTATATAGACCAGAAGAAATCAGTCGTTTAGTGAGATGAGGGACAGCGGTGAACAAAAGACTTGAAATATGTAAAATATAAAGCGTTTTTTTCAATTAGAAACATCAACATGCATTGTTAAACACCCAAAAACATAATCAAAGCCTAAAAAACAGCAAAGACTGGCTCCTTAAAGACCTAACAATTAACTTTAAAATTTCTTTAATAAGGTAAATTGTACTCAAGCTCGTTCTTTATTTCAAAAGTTCTCCTTGCAAATAAAGTTAAGGAAATCAGATATATTCATTCATAGAGTTTATCCTACGAAATAATTTCTGTGAAACATGTAATGTTAGGTTATTACATCACAGATTTGTTTTATTAAAAACTTTGGTGTAAATTTCACATTAAATGCAAGTCACAAAGAGCAAACCTATTTGTTTAGTGCTTGAAAGAGATTAAAATGAATGTGTTGTCAAAATTGAAAAATGGTCAATCAACTAAAACTGTTACTTTTTTCGAGACACTAGAGGTTAGCGCTAAACAGTTGAGTTTATTGGAGTTGAATATAACACTAGCAGGTGAACTAGTAATGTCAAACAGAGTCTTTGGATGTTAGAACTTGAGAGTGACAGTCTTTGTTTTACCAGGAGCTGGCGGATAACTGATGAGATGACGGGGGAGATGACGAGGACAATCTAGGGGAGAAGGAGGTTCACACTGAGAAGACTTTGAGACAATGGAGCATGTTAGGAGACTTGGGAAAAATCTGGTGACTTGGAAGTTAGTTACAGCAGGTACGAGAATTGTTAGAGTATTAGAATCCTTTTCGTAAGCGAGAGGACAATGTGGTAGTTCCTGAACATGGCTTACAGAGTGCTCTGTTGGGTTATTGTTGAATGATCAATAATCCGGTGAGTGAGATCATGGAAGTGGAGCCTGGTGTGTCCGTTACAACAATGCTCCTCCTTTAACATTTTCAAATAAAAAATGACTTTTTGGTGCTTATGTAACCGGTCCTTCCTGACCGCTGTCACGACTGATAACTCTGCGTTGTGTGTTGAAAAGAACTGGACAACCAACAGCTCTGGAGATCTCAATGAGGTTTAATTGCCATGTGGTCTCTCCCAAACGCTCAAAGCATGAACTGCAAATGATCAGAATACAAATGTCACCATCAGACACGACACAAACCTTGTTCACCTCCTCTCCCAAACG
Source organism: Triplophysa tibetana (assembly GCA_008369825.1). Classification (NCBI taxonomy): domain Eukaryota; kingdom Metazoa; phylum Chordata; class Actinopteri; order Cypriniformes; family Nemacheilidae; genus Triplophysa; species Triplophysa tibetana. Next base: position 21,919,933 of record CM017896.1, on the reverse strand, counting down.
CTCAAAGCATGAACTGAAGAGGAGCGCCAAAATAACGTCAAATTCACCACAGATAGTGTCAAAATAAAAGTCCCCAAAATCGTTTAAACAAAAGATCTTGCAAATTTCACAAAAAAAACTGAATTCAATCAAATTAATTGTGAGGAGGATTTTAGTGAATACACAATAAATGCCTACATCAAAAGTATTATGTTTTAACCCGTTACATTCACCCCTTCTAGATTTCACTAAAATCCACACTTGACTCCAAACAACCACTTAACTGGTACAGGTTCCCAATGACCTATTCATAGATTCAACTTGTAAGTTACCTGCTAACAGGTTAGAAAACTCGAGGGTGATCAGTCCTTAAATTTCCATAGAATAAAATGATGCCTTGTACACCATAAAATAACCTGACCATTACATTTAGTATTCAAGTCCACAAATAAAATTCTCATCCGAAAACTGTAAATGACCAAACTATATGCTCTGAAAATATTCAAACAAAATACTCTTTAAAATAGGGAAAGAAGTGACCCAGATCTTTTCTTTAAATGACTCCCCGCTCCTTGAGTAAAAAGGGTTTTGTGAACCATTGACTCAATTAATCTGTTCACTTTCTTAACAACTCTGCCTGCTCGTGTTCTAACACCCTGAGTGTCATCTGAAACTGGGGCCTGTGTATCAGGAGTAATGGCAGTGTGAATACTGTCATCAATCTTGTCAACAACCAGAACCTGTGGTTGAATCTCTGCACCATGATCTAGATCAACAGTAAGAGCGGTCGGGTCAGAATCTGATTCACACTGTGATATCGGTATCTGGTTATTACACTCTTCAACTTGCAACTGATGATCAGAAACTCCATCCAGGTTGAGCTTATCTGTTTCGTTGTCTGCTTCCTCATTCACTGTCTCTTGGACTACCGCATCATCAGACGTCTCATTAACCCACTCACTGGTCCTACCATTGATCTCTTCGATTGAGAAATCCTGTGAACAGAGCTCACTCTCGGGGTCAAGGGACTCGCTCTCCGAATCATCCACAGCAGTCAAAGCAACCTCCTCACCGCACGGACTGACGGGTAGAAAACTAATGTCCAACATGAGATTTCTGTGCACCACCTTCATATTTCCTTTGTCATCAACTAACTTGTAGACATGTGTTTGCTGGTTTCTGTCCTGGATAGTATACACAATAGGATCCCACTTGTCAGCTAGTTTCCTTTTCCCTCTTTCTCCTTTGTTCGCCAACAACACACGATCACCGATATTGAGACAAGTTCCCTTGACCTTTCTGTTGTAACCTTTGGCCTGTCTCCTTTGCTCCTTTTCAGAATGCTTCTGTGCAATCTCTGCTGCTTCGTGAAGATAGGACATCAATGACTTGAGGTAAGTACTGTGATCAACAACCATAGGATCATGCAACACCTGTCTGAACATGATGTCAACTGGGAGTCTTGGCACACGACCAAACATGAGCTGAAATGGGGCATAACCTGTCGTCTCATGAACTGTTGCATTGTACATGAATGTCAGGGTCTGTATTTGTTCTGGCCACTTGTGTTTCTCTTTGAGGGGCAAAGTGCGGAGCATGTTTCCTAAGGTTCGGTTAAACCTCTCAGTGCCTCCGTTACCCATAGGGTGGTAAGCAGTGGTGTGAGACTTTGCAACACCTGACAGTCTTAACAATTCGGCTAAGAGAGCGCTTTCAAAATTGGCTCCTTGATCAGTGTGAATACGACTTGGAAAGCCATAAATACAGAACACATGATCCCACAACTTCTTAGCAACTTGTTTTGCTGTCTGATTTGTACAAGGGAACGCGTGGGCCAACTTTGTGAAATGGTCAGTTATGACTAGCACATCTACAGAGCGTTTCTTTGCATCTTCAGCGGTCCAGAAATCTAGACAGACTAACTCCATTGGCATAGATGTCTTGACGCTTTCGAGCGGAGCCCGGGCAGATGGTTCTGGGGTCTTAGCTAAAATGCATCTTTGACATTGTCTGATGTACTCGCACACATCCCGTCCCATTCCTGGCCAGAAAAAACGTTGACGGGTCAGATGAACGGTCCTTGCTTGCCCCTGATGACCTGCGAGATCGTGTACGCCCTTAAGGACCTGTTCCTTAAGGCTGGAAGGTAGAACCAACTGATACCTTTTCTGCTTACTGTAGGGGTCTCGTGTGACTCTATACAGTATCCCCTCTTGGATCGTTAGCTTGTCCCATTGTCTGCAAAGAGCGAGGGCTTTGGAACTTATTTTGGCCTTCTCTCTCCTTGATGGTTGGCGCTTCAGGTTCACAAAGTAAAGCACCTTCGAAATGCTTGGATCAGCCTCTTGCCTTTCCTGAATTTCACTTGCAGTGATTACAGGGAGAACATCAAAGCCAGCTGGTACAGAATCTCGAAAGGACTGGACTAGTTGAACAGCTCTCGTCTGGGATGTTTCTTCCCATTGATCATGCAAGCTTAAACAAGCTTTGACTGTAGCTCTGTCTGAAAGCGCGGAAGAATTAGACTGAAGAGAGACTGGTGTGTTCTGAGCACCATGACGAAAGGCATTCAGAACTCCATCCCCGTTGACTCCGTCAGCTTCAGCCAGCAAATCACGGTAGCGTTCAGTCATCAGCCTATTGCTTACATTCTTAACGAAGGGATCTCTGCTCAAGGCGTCAGCCACTAGATTTTTCCTCCCTGATATGTGCCTCAGATCAAAGGTGTAAGCTGCGAGTTTGGATACCCAACGCACCTCACAAGCATCGAGTTTGGCCTTGGTCATGACATAAGTGAGCGGATTGTTGTCAGTCCATATGGCAAATGTATGTCCTTTCAACCAGTGGCTGAACTTTTCGCACACGCTCCACTTGAGTGCCAGAAATTCAAGCTTGTGAACTGGATAGTTCCTCTGTGAGCTGCTTAATGTCTTGCTCGCAAAAGCAATTGGGCGGGCCCGGTCTTCTCCTGCAGGGACCTGGGATAGTACAGCTCCCAATCCGTTAAGGGAGGCATCAACGGCCAATATCAATGGACGAGTGAAATCGGGATGTGCTAATACCACGCTGTGCAACAAGCTCTCCTTGAGAGTACTTACAGCATTATCACAGTCCACTGTCCAATCTGCGGGCTTGAGCTTTCTGTAAATTCCCACTTTGGCATCTCCCTTAGCCCCTCTCTTCTTCCTCTGCCCAGCTGTTAAGGCAAAGAGCGGTTTTGCTATAGATGAACAGCCTGGGATGAAATGTTGGTAGTAGAAAATCATACCAAGTACTGATTTTATTCTCCGAACGGATGGAGTGCATCCATCGTTTTCCATGAAATCGAACTTGGACAATCTTGAGATGACTTCGACTTTTGAAGGATCCACAGAGACTCCATTACGGTCTATAATGTGGCCCAGAAACTTAACGGAAGCCCGAAGTAGATGGCATTTCTTAGGGCTCAACTTCAGATTGTACTCCCTCAGGCGGCTGAAAACAACTTCCAGTCTTTCGATCGCTTCCTGTTCATTAGGAGCAAAAATGAGCAAGTCGTCCAGATAGCACAATAAGCTGCTAAAATTCAAGTCTCCGAAGATGCTCATCATCATGCGCATGAAAGAGGCGGGGCTATTGCATAACCCTTGAGGCATGCGGTTATACTCATGCAACCCTACAGGAGTCGTGAATGCAGTGTATTTCTTGTCCTCTTCGGCCATAGGGATGTTATAGAACCCTGAAGTCAGGTCCATGGTACTAAAGAGGACATTGCCACCAAGAGCAGCTAGACAATCAGATTGGTGTGGAAGTGGATGCGCGTCTTTTATGGTTCTTGCGTTCAGCCATCTGAAGTCTGTGCATATCCTCAGAGTGCCGTCCTTTTTCCACACCAATACTAAAGGGGAAGCATACTCACTCACAGACTTCCTGATTATCCCTTGTTCTTCCATCTGGGATAAAGCCTGTCGTAACTTTTGGTAATGCGCGGGTGGCACTCTGCGGTAAGGGAGACGGAATGGACGTTCATCCATGAGCCGAATACGATGAACAAATCCCCTTACTTCTCCGCAGTCCAACGCATGCTTAGAGAAAACATCATTGTACGTCTCCAGTAACTGCACAAGCTTCTCTTTCATCACAGCACCCACGGAACAAGATCTGATGTCAAGATCAGTAAGACCAACAGCTTCCATCCTCTGTCCGAAATCGGATGATGTGTTTGACAAACGTTGACCCTCTTTTTCAGACTCCTCGAGTCGATTCAGCCCTTGGAAAAGCTCAAAATCTTCAACAGCAATGCATGGGGATACATCTGCTATTATACGATTTCTCTTTAGAGTGATTGACTTGTCAGAGAGGTTTGTGACTTTGACTGGGACCCAACGATCTCCCCATAAAGGTGTGACAACACGGCCGACCATAATGTCTCGTAACACGGACCTTGAAGTTGTTGACTCCACTACGACTGTACTCCCTGGGGACATTGGAGCATTTTGTGGCAACTTTCCCCAAACTAAATGCTCTTGCTTGGGCTGAAGAGTAACACACTGGTGTAGCTTAACTGTTCCCACTTTGTCTGGCAACTCTGGTCCCTTCCAACGGCATGTGTTGGCCATTACATCTAGAAACTGCTCACAGCCTGCTGCTGGCTCTGCTGAGTGATTAGAAATAAGCCTCCAGTAATCACTGCTACCCTTCATGCGATGTGCAAGGAATTTGATCACATTTGTACCGATAATCAGATCATCTCGCTGGCCAGGTACGACAAGGACAGGAACTAAACAACTTTCTCCATAAACCTTTAACTCCACTTCGTACATGCATTTTGGCTTTGTGGTTTTTCCTCCACATCCGATTAAAATGACTTCCTGCTTCAGTGGTGTGGGTGCGACCAGGACATTCTCACTTAACATCCTTCTTTCTGCTTCATCACTGAAAGTGCAAGCCATTGAGCCTGTGTCAAGCATCCCCTGCATTACAAACTTATTGTTTACACTGACTGGTGCATATAACAGTTCATCAAATGTTTCGATGGTCTGGACATTCTGTGCTATCACGCTGACCCCTTCTGGAGCTTGTGCACATGCCTTTTCGTAAAGTTGATGGGGGTCAGCACTTTCTAGGGGTTGTTCGTTGTTGCTCACGCGTCCCCCTTCCAAGCGTGAGCCATCGCGTTTAAATTTGACTGGCCGTGCGTTGCTGCAGGTCCTGGCGTGAATGCCTCATTTGCACAGTCTCTCTTATTATGTCCAGGTTTAAAGCATGCAAAGCACAAATGTTCTCGTCGACAGTGAGTTGCAGTAGAATGTTCATAGGATTTGCAGACTCTACAAAGCTTACTCTGCGGCTGGCGTGGTGGCATTTGCTTGACTATACCCTGAGTATTTTGTGACAGTGCACGGTCTAGGAGGCAGACCAAAGTTTTCATGCAGTTGTTGTCACTTACGGGGTGCACAGGCTTAGCTCTACCCCAGCAATCTGGTTCTGCTATGGGACCATGCTCAATGACGTCATCATCATTGGATGTCTGAACGTGAGCTGTGACATGTCTTGTTGCAGCAAAACGCTTTGGCCTGACTGACACCTGCTCTTTTAATTCTACTTGGTATCTGTCAAGCTGTTCTTGAATCTCTTGTGCAGTCCATTTTTCTGGGGCTTTGAATCTGAATACTGCTGCTAGCGTTGAGTCAGGGCAGTGTTTCACAAACATCATAGCCGCTTCTTGGCACGGATCGTCCATTCGTCGTCCGAGTCTTTTCAAAGCCTCCTCTGTAAGATCGGCTGCTTTGTTCAATCTCACCCAGTACTCAATAGGATTCTCTCCTACTAATGGCACAGTGCTGTAAAAATCAGCCAAGGGCATACATGAATAGTTGGCATCACTAAAATGTTGTTTCAGGATATCAATGATCACTTTTGGGTCCTCAACTGGCTTTAAAGCTGCATTACAACGAAGTGTTACTCTGACTACATCTTTAGCTTTGCCCATTAATCTGCATAAAATCTCTTGATACTGCTCTGATACTGGTATCCCTCTCTTTCGCAGATATGTGTCCATCATCTCCTCCCATTCATGCACGGTGAGTTTGTCAGACCCATCACCACGGTACACTGGGGGTTCTTTTGCTTCAGACTGCATCACCAGCTTTACTCCAGTTAGATTAAGCGAGGGTATGTCTGAAAGTGCTTGACTGCTACCCAACCCTTGTGCCTGTGCACTTGTGTTCCCATCGTCTTTTTGAGATGTTAACATCGTTTGTCCTACTTGTTGGGCAATCTGCGCTATTAAACCCTTCCAATTTGGATCATTTATGTCTGGGATAGCTAATGGCAAAGTGTTAGCTGCAGGGCTCAGATCATGGTCAATTGCTCGTGTAGAACATAACAAAGGTGTTCGGTTCACATTACCTGCTTTCAGATTAGGTGTACATAAAGTTTCACTTAGAAACCTTCCCCTTCCAAGACCTAATCCAGTTATTGTCTCGTATGCATCGATTTCATCTCCCTTTTGACTAAATGCCATGTTCAATTACACATGCAAATATCCCTTATATTACAAAAGTTATATTAAGGTTTATTTATGTGAATAACCACTGAAGGTCCCTTGAAAATCTCACTAATGAGTGATCATGTAGAGAAAATGCACCTTAGAAACTTAAATGTCCATTTGCATTAAAGCAATATTCACAGTCTTTTACTGATGGAAAACCTCAGTGCAGCATTCCTCGGCGACCCTACTGACGTAGGTCCTTCAGATGAAGATCCCAGATCGGCTGACCTTCATCCGGGTCACGGCACCAATGTAACCGGTCCTTCCTGACCGCTGTCACGACTGATAACTCTGCGTTGTGTGTTGAAAAGAACTGGACAACCAACAGCTCTGGAGATCTCAATGAGGTTTAATTGCCATGTGGTCTCTCCCAAACGCTCAAAGCATGAACTGCAAATGATCAGAATACAAATGTCACCATCAGACACGACACAAACCTTGTTCACCTCCTCTCCCAAACGCTCAAAGCATGAACTGAAGAGGAGCGCCAAAATAACGTCAAATTCACCACAGATAGTGTCAAAATAAAAGTCCCCAAAATCGTTTAAACAAAAGATCTTGCAAATTTCACAAAAAAAACTGAATTCAATCAAATTAATTGTGAGGAGGATTTTAGTGAATACACAATAAATGCCTACATCAAAAGTATTATGTTTTAACCCGTTACACTTACTTGCAAATAGTTTTTGTTTTAAAGTGCATTCCAACATGAGTAATATACAATTGTTTGTAATCTGATGTTTATGTAACCTCTCTTTTTTCTTCTTTTTTTCTCTGTTATACAGTGGAATGTGGCATTGCACATGCAGTTTCCTGACCATAAAGCATAAAAAAGTAGACTATTATTTCTTGTAAAATGGCAGCAGGGTTGCATAAAAGCAGAGAGGGCAAAGCCTTGCAGTTTTGGTGACCCCTACTTTACTAAATGTCATAGGTCAGTGCAATTGAGAGCTGAGAACAGGGTAACTGGGACTGTCTGAACTTCTATCATAAAGGCAGAAATATGCACCCTAAGGGTTTTTTATGCCATGAACATTCAGATTTTGCATTGCATTGCTCTAAATTTGACAACACCAGCATTCTTACTGACCCCCGAGTGACACTTTTATCTATGTTTATGTCTCTATCTCCTCCCTAGATTCCTACATTTTGAATAATCTAATGCACTGATGTCATCACATGAAATTCTCCAATACTAAGTGTCTATTTTGAAAGAATTAGTTTGCCATTAAGTTATCATAAGTACCCTCCTTTCAGAAAAAGTTCCATCTCTTTTTGTCACCGTGTCTAATCACCAAGAGAAAATATTTTGAGGAATTTTAATCCTTTGCCCAAGGTAATAAAACTCATTACCCGTTAATCCAATTAAGTAGTGTTGCTGTTGTTGGAGTCTTTGTAGTTCACTTAACCCAATTTGATGAAAATAAGTCTAAAATTAGTGCTAAAATAACTGAAGTATCAAGCCTTTAACAATTATTGTACGACAGGAAAAACAAAACAACATTTAGTTGGAAAATTAGCTAGACCCATTTCAAAGGTGCTATGTATATTTTTTTGTAGGATCTATTTAGAGATGCAACCTTGGTTCCCTTTGCATGGAATTCACCGTGTTGTTTCTACAGTATCCCTAAACGGACAAACTGATCTAGAGAGCGTGTTTGATAAATATGTTTCTCCTTCAGGAAAAAAGTGAAAATGACCTAGTACAGTGCACATTCAATAGAAATGGGCTTGATGCACGAGAAGCCAATGGCCAATCAGAACTGTTGTTACATTTAGTAACAGATGATGATTTCTCATCCGAGTGTCCAAGTAGTCTTGCAGATTTCCTTTAATACGAAAACCTGCATAATGCATAACAGGATACCCTACAACAAAGTCCAACCTTGCAGCAGCCACCACAGGATACTAGTGTTTCCACCAAGCATTTATAGCTTAACCAGTAAGTCGTTCCTGGTCAACTATTAACACCAGATCCAAACTGGAAACGTATAAAGATAGTCCTTTCAGCTGTGGACCATATATAAAAGATAACAATATTAAGCTGCCCTTCATTCGTGAAACCAAAAAAGCAAGACATAAGAGCTGGGCCACCGAAACCCTTTTTGTGTTTATGCACATTATGGGTTACATTGCTCAATACACTGGTATAGAACTGGAAAATGGGCAGTTGATGTGATGTTTGAAAGTCGAAGCTGACATAGATCATAGGCAAAGTAGCACAAAGTGAATGCATTATCATCATACTTTAAGGTTTAGCACGTTCATGTTGCTTTAGCTCATCGCTTTTCAGCCCTCCAACTTCATCCCTGCAGCAGTAGATTATTGAGCTTCTTTGGAGGAACCAATAGCCAGAGGATTACGAGAGAGTGGATCAAAGTACAGTAATGCCTTAAATCAAATCCAAGGCAAACTATTTAAGATTCTTATACATTTTCCATCCTCATCCTCAAAACACCCGATTCTCTGGGTGGAATATGAAATGGGTTTCTTCGTTGTTTTTTTGCTCAGTCACTCCATATTTATTAGTTTATCTTAGCGTTTAACTAAGCCATGTGTTCCTTCTATTTTTGTCCTCATTAAAACCAGACCCACAACAGATACTCGGATCATACGTACGTATGCCCCTGTTGCTCCAGTGTCATTTCACGATAAGGTCGCCCTCTTGCTGCCTCATTGGCCCGCCGCTGGGCCTCTATGCTAAATAGTTGGCTTCTTTTGTCCAATGGGGGCAAATAGAATGTGGCAAATGTTAATTCTGTCTGTAAGATGAGTGAAATGTCAGGCTCAGCTGCACTGCCGCATCCTTTGTGAGTTTACAGCATCTGTGCACATGGCACTCTGCGGATAATGTGATTTTTCCAGCAACAGCGAGCACTGTGGGGGACAGAGAGATACAAGTCCCACAAAACCATGAGGGATTTTAGACTCAAGAGGCACTTAAGGAAAATATTATTTCAGACGCTGCAGTGTGAAAGAACTGTGTGAAAAAATACAAGGAAGACTTATCAAAAGGACCTCTTCAATGATTTAGAATCATTTATTTATTACTATTAAAATAATTACATAACGCATTCAAGTTCCGGCAACACTACACTTCAGAATACAACTTAAAGGAGCCAGTCTTTGCTGTTTTTGAGGCTTTGATTAGGATTTTTGGGTGTTTAACAGTGGACGTTCATGTTTCTAATGAAAAAATTCACATAAAAATTGCTTTATATTTCACATATTTCAAGTCTATTGTTCACCGCTGTTCCTCTTTTTACAAAACCTCTTGAGTCTAAAATCCCTCATGGTTTTGTGGGACTTGTATCTCTGTCCCCGACAGTGCTCGCTGTTGCTGGAAAAATTAACACTAATAGCCGATGCTTTACTTTTGCCTCTTTACATTGGACCCGAGTTGGATAATAGGAGACATTTACAAGAACTACTTCAATTAACGTTTAATAGAAGTGTTTATGAGGTAAGCGCACACACACAATTTCAGTGTATTACACACACAGCTTTCACAAACTATGTTAAGGCATGGAAGCTGTTATTTGAGCGTTGGTTTCTTAGAATGTGTTTAGCTGAATTCTTATTACCAGCTGTAGGACTGTGATGACAGTGAAAGTAGTTTAGCGCGTGGCTCAGTCAAATGTTTACAGTCAAACATTACTCCAGTGGCTCTTCCTCGTCTCTAAAGAAGACCTCGCCCATTTTTCTGCAAATTCCTCCTGGTGGAGGTTATTAAAAGCGTTCGGAATAGTGACATCATGTTCCCGGGAAGTGGAGGGCTATTACAGTAGTCCGATTCCAGCCATTCCATGTAGTCCTTGAAAAGCAAATTCTGTTAAAGACAATATCTCGCCTGGCACTAAACTTTTAGCTTTATCATTTTGCAGGTATTATTTATTCTCTAACAGCAACATTACACACTAACTAAAGGTTAAAAATGCAATTGCGGGGAACATGGCCTTTCAGGGTGAGTAAATGATGACAGAATTCATTTTTCAATTTGGGGTGAACTATCCCTTTAAAATAATGTTAAGATTAAAAAACAATTTTTACTTTTCCTCTCTCTCTGACCCCTACAGGTTATACAGTAGACAACCTTAACACAATAAACATGTACAGTAAACACCCTTTTCAAATGTGAAAGGTGATACATTAGAAACTATATGTATAGTACGACAAAAACGTTTGGGGTCCTTTTTAAAATACATTTCAGCCAATTAAATAACCTTGGCCCTCATGTGCCCTGCTGTACTCTCAAATTCAAATAATATGCAGTTATGATTTAATCTCACATTTTACACATATATCTACATAAATGTATCTCAAATAGTTAGAAGGAAACATGTCTTCTGGACCTGTCGACCCATTAGACGACAAAGGGAACTACCCAGCGAAACATCTCTCACGGCGTGTAATCTTTTACATTTTTTGTTTTTGAACATCTTTGTACTTCTTATGGTAAATTTGGACAATGTGTGTTATTTATGATGCATACTTTCCTTTCCAGGCACTGATCTTAATGTAGATTTAATAGGATGTCATTTAAATTTAGAGGGGGCACTCTGCATTACTTGCAAATATTTTTGTGTCTTTCGCAATAGAGGCAAGTGGTACAGAAATGTGTTAATGTACATTATCATTTGTTATTAAAGTTTGGTCTTTGAGGCCTGTTTGTTACACATTTCACACTTTGCATTGTTATTTCTTCCTTAATCCTGGATGAATATCCTCATCTGTCCACAGTGCAATGCAATATACGCACCATCTGCACCAGTCTATTAAAATAATTGTATCTATTTATATAAGTAAAAAAATGCAAATCATAATATTAATGATAACAATATTAATAATGATTTTTATAAGTAAATAACTGACACTGTAAAATTAATTATTATAAAAACTGACATTTTCGGACAAATGGAGCGATAGAAATATACCGTAAAATAACAGTTATTTTCCTGTAAAATAACAGGATACAGGGGAATATAATAAATTGTATTCCACTTTTTCTTGTAAATTTGCTGTCTTTTTCCTTAATTTCAGATTTTTATGATCGTTTTTAAAATTATTTAAAAAAATAAGATTTACTTTTTTACATGGAAAATCTATAAAGAAACAAACAGAAACTTTCTTAAAAAATATTTTTTTTCATGCAATCTCTTAATTTCTGAAAAGTTATAGAAATAAAATCTATGCTATAAAATATAAAAAAGAACAGTATTTAGATAGAGCATGTAAGCACACTGCATGATGTTTCAGACATCCGAAAGCACAAAGAGTTTCAAGGACTGACGAACTCAAACAGATTTAGTCTCCATGAATGAATCTCAAAGAATGATTATTATTCATGAGAGAGTCAAAACACAAATTCATCCGAAAAAATTTATTTAGTTCCAAAGCTATTACAGAGAAGTACATTTATCGTATCAAATATAACCCACTTGATCTTCGCTTTGAGCATGTGCAAAAGGTTTCCACAGACATTTTATTTTCTTTAATTTATATGATGACATCTGATAGCGTATACTTTAAACAGAAATTCAAACCTTGTAACTGCTGAAAAGACAGGTAATCTTCATTGTTTCATGTTTGAATTTCTAAGACAGAAGCAGTCATGTTTTATAAGTTATGTGTAATTCTTTCTATTGATCGTCTATGAAATATCGAGTAGGACATCATCCCTCTATTTGATTGATTGAATATGTTTCATAAGTGCCTCACTGCACTTACTCCCATTATTTTTACTTAGCAAGATTTTAGTTTATTAGTTTAGTTTAGTTTATTAATTTATAAAACACATTTCAAAACAACAGAAGTTGCAACCAAAGTGCTGTCTAGAAGTAAATTAACACTACGGATCGATACCTTAGAGACAAATGCAAAAAAAAACACACTCAGTTAAACTTAGAGAATACAAATATGTTTTTAGGGAAGATTTAATAATATAACCAGAAGGGAAAGATCTTATATTGAGAGGTAGACGGTACCAGAGTCTATGAGCAGTCCCTGAGAAAGCCTGGTCTGGTCACTTTTCGTTACGTAATGTGAACAGGGAACAAAAATTATAAGATGGGCGAAGATAACAATTTCGGTTTTGTCATTTTTTAACTATAGTCCATCCAACAATTTATGTCACAAAGGCACTCCAACAGGACAGATACAGAACCATTATTATTTTTGACAGGGAAATAGAGATGAGTATCATCGGCATATATAGGTGGTATGATAAATTATGGCTCTGAATAATATGACCAAGTGGAATCATATGCTGTATAATGCAAACAATCATATATAATGGAGATAATACTTGCCCAGTTGAAATTCGAACATGCTAAAAGTATGTGGGAAACGCCAGGGGATAGTGCGTGTTAGAGAGAGAGGTACTGTAATATAGAAGGGAAGGATTGACTGAAGAGGTCTCTACATCCTAAATGGCTCTGTGATGAAAATGGGTCGGTGCGCATCATTGAATGTGAAGTGTTTTCAATAGATTCATGGCGGGAACATTTTTTTTTAAATAATTAAGAATTTTGATACTTTTTTCCAATATATTTTGAGAATGTAGTAAGTTGTAAGTAGGAAATGTAGGTAGGTGGGTAAGTGGGTGGTTGTTTGGGTTAGTAGGTAGGTAAACAGATGGCAGATGGAACACTCATTATAACAACACTTCTGTCTTATTGTTATATTTTTTCTTTAGTCTCAGAATCAACAGATGTTCACTTTTCTGTACAAAGGACAGAAAAACAGCATCATTTACAGAACACCAAACAAAATAAGAAAGAGAGACACATAAGGCACATTATTATAATTAAAGGTGTCATGAACTGGCCTTTTTATTGTTTTATACTGTTAGGTGAGGTCTATGACGTTTGCGTTGTTTTTACATTAAAAAACATCAAAATCACTATGTAATAGGCTATTTTCTACCTGGGTTTTGGGGCTGGCTCGACAAACATTCTGTTTTAATGAGTGTGGCACATTGAAGACTTGGAAGTAAACGCTATCATTGGATAGCAGTTTGCGTTGTAAACTTGCGTTGGAGCATTCTGTGAATTTGGTTAACGTTAGACACCTAACGTTAGGGTACACATTATCAGGACATATCAAGCGATCTCTATCAAAGCAAAAGATTGCTGCGCCATTCCTGTCAGATCCAATATTTACGGGACAGCACTGTTTTTTTATTTAAGTCTCCCCGCTAATCCATCATCAACCTGGGCCTTGTTCACAAAGGAATCCCCAGTGAAAGGATGCGAATAAACGCTCAATGTTTAACCCAAGTGAGCTAGAATCTCTTTAAAAATAACATCAACCACTCATTACTAATGTCAGAATCCGAAGGAAGGCTGTGCATCGACTGTGTTCTTCCACAACCAGGTACTGACAGCACAATATTTTGTGATCTTTAACAGTTTATTGCTTGCTCGCTCTATCTGGTTCCGAACAACTTGTGTTACTTCAGTACAGTCTTGCGCGGACCAGTGGGCATAGCTAGAGATGTAGTCATTGATATCCTTCTGTTGAGGCTGTGTTCAACCTATAGATAGGTGCATTCATGGACCTTGGGTTAGCTGGCCCTTGTGTCAATAAAAGTTGTCAAGGCCATTTTCAGTTCTGACACTTAGAGGATGTTCGCTTGAATACGATAACCTCTTATATAACAAAAGCTCGGTTAAAAATTGATGTCTTGATTCATGACCCCTTTAAATCACTTGTATTGCATTTAAAAAATTTTATGTTTTCTAACAATCTCACTTTTAAGGCTACGTTTTGGAAGAATACATTCATCTTCAGTTTTTTGACTGACACATGAGCTCATTTTAAGCCCTGAGGTAGGGTCACATTTAATTAATATATTTTTCTGTCCTTTCCTTCACTCTTTAGAGTCACATTACTCATATTTACGCATTCAAAGCATGCAGACAGAGCGATGACTAGCCACATCCCCGCGGCTCTGGACTGTAAAACATCTTTGAGTCAGTCCCAGCCTGAAGAGATAAGCTTGTGTTTAAATTCTCTGTTCACAAACCAACTCAAACCAGCATTGGCCACATACGTCTTTATTTATTATGAACCCTTTCATCACTGAACACCTTGCAAGTTCTGTACTGTGTACACCTTCATGTCCATGCCCGTGTGATCTCTTGACTGAACTGCTGCAATGAACTTCATAAACAACCAGATCTCTAAAAAAGATTCAAAAAGTTACAGTTAATATGGTGAATACATGTTGTTGGATCAGTTACCAGTACACATAAAAAACACACACTTTGCAGATCACTCAGGATTTAAGTTTAACCCTAATTCGACAGTGTGCAATGGGACCTTTGTGCGGGGACAGATCTGCTATTTTTGTTGATTTTTATCAAAAACAACATTCTGAGCTTTTTAAAATTTACTATGGTGTAAAGTAACACTCAACAGTGTTTGTTTTATCTAACTCTAGAGCTTAAAGTCCTGTCAAAATCTACAACACATCTTGTTGGGAATTAATACTTTCATGTCTTTAAATTTGAAGAAGCACGTTCTTTTGTCAGGAGTTTAAACCCCGTTTCCAATCTTTCTTTGATGTCTCTACACTGTCTCAGGCTCTGTTTCATGTCCGCCTGATTTTGGCTGACAGATTGTATAACTAGACAGATACGCATGATGCGCCATCCGGGTTCTCAATGAAACATCAGTTCAGTTGATAAAGCAAGTCATCTAATAGCCTTCAGACTATTTACACTGCCTCTATACACAGCTAATACACACGCTTGCAGCTATACCTCACCACAGTACCCTCTGTCTTCTCATGACCACAAGAAAGAGTGAGACAGTAAGGGAGATAGATTTCAGATTAGTTCAGGAGAATCTTTAGAGTCATGCAGCAGAAAGATCATTCTCAAGGCAGCTGAGGCCTTGCAGTAAAAGCTATAAGAGATTCCCTTCTGCAGCCAAATGCAATGACTTCATGAATCACATGTTTATTCTCATGACAAATCAATCTGTGTGGGACTTTAGATAAGCATCATACTAACGTAATTTGAGTGCTTCAGGAAAACCTCACCTTCATGCGTCACAAAAAAATAATAAATAATTTGATAGGATGTGTTAATAACGTAGGTTACAAACCATATTAAAAAGAAGAGACTAAATGAAGGCATAAAAATCATATCTACAATAAATACAAATGTCAATCTTTCTTTCGAGACACTAAACTTCACAGTAATTTTTCACCTGTCCTGCACCCCACGTCCGATCATTCCACACACTCGATCATTCATGCTACAATGTCGCCCTCTAGTGACAATTAAAGAACAAAAACTGGGTTAATCCTTGACGAATTGATTCAAACCATTACAAAGTATTGCACGTCTGCAATACCTTGGGTCTAAATATATCAAAGATAATTATACATATTCAAGCAATAGAAAAGTATATGTATGAAGGATATTTATTTAATAGCCTACTGCGTTAATTAAATGAAACATTAAACTGTCCCTGTTTAGATGGCAAAGAATAAACAGTATACATTAAACCGATCAAACAATTCCAGATGAAAAATGAAAACAGCAACGTCTGTATAGCCTATACGTCTGTCGGTGTTTGATGGATTAGTGTGATGCCCCTGTCTGTGTCAAATCTGTGTCTGTTGCTATTGGTCTGTCACATAATTCAAATAAAAAGAAACGAACAGAACAGAATGGATTCACCAAAAGCCAGCTCTGGACCAGCAATGGTTGCCAGAATCGGCTAGGCATTGGATGTGCGGATTTGGCCCAATTTGGGCTGAGAAATGGCACTTTTATATATTCGGCCCGAATGTGTTCCTCAAGTGCTGCCGTTATTTTGGGTGAGATGTGGCCATACGTTGAGGTTTGAGTGTTGGGGTGGACAGATCAGAGACTGCGGCAAAGATATAAGGTTGATAGGCTTTTCAGAATAGGTTACCTTTTAACAATGCAGCAAATTTATTTCACTTTGTAATAAAATTATTAGCATAAGTCTGGCACTTAATCTCAAATATTTTTTACTTTTGTGAGAAATAAATAGAAGACAATCCATATGAGAAAGAAAACCATAAATAAATAAATAAAAATCCAGATTACCCAACATTTCCAGTAATTTAGCTGATTGAAGACTGATTAAAGACTGATTGAAGACTTGCTCTAGTTCTAGCTTGTATAAAGTATAATTCTAATTATGAGAGTATTTTTCCCAATATTAATAAGCATCAATATGATATTAAACATCCAGATTTAGATTCATATTTACAACAGAAAAAAATAAGATGGGTTATCTTATGAACATGACTCCCATAATAAAGATTCTTCATTCCCAACCTGAAAGAAAGTAAATAAGGGACCATGTTTTCAAATATTTTTTAAATGGACAAATTACTCTTGTAGTATAATCATTGACAAAGACTGCCCGTTTATTCTTAGAAAATAAAATGAAGAGGGAAATATTTGATTCGCAATATTGAAGTGCACTTAAGAATATTCTTAAGGACTTTCTGTAATTTATGTTAAGAAAATCCTGAAATTTTCTCTTAAGAACAGTTTTTTGAATCCGGCTTGTTTGTGTGTGAATTATGGAAGAATCTTATAGAACTGAATTGATAGAGGTGCAGTAGTGTGTGCTGCTTGCATGCCAGTGAGTTGCGGTATGCTGGGAAATGTATTAATATTGTTGTTGCTGATACAGAAAAGCATTGTTGCAACCATGTGGTGCAAATCCGGTAGGTTGAGGATATGTACAGGTGATATTGTCAGGTTATGATCATAGTTTGTAACTTGTCAAAGTAAACCTGTATGGGATAGAGGTGTTTCATACACACAGTACCCTATAGGCTAATTTAAAACTTTATTATGCGCATGTTTGTAAATGGGGGGTTTATAAGGCACTTGTGACCAGGGGCCTCTGATTTCTAAATCCGGGCCTGAGTGCTTCTTTGAGCCTACTACTTTCAGCATGAGTAAAATACTCAAGTACTGTTAAAATCTGATACTCTACTTTTACTGAAGTAGTTTTTGAATTGGTGACTTGTAATTTTTAATGGAGCATTCTTTGCTGCAAGGATGTACTTTCACTTAAACATGGTTCATGTAGGCTAGTCTCTACACCTCAGGGTTTGAAATTAACACCCACCAGACGCAGATAAAAATCGTCGGCAACTGCAGTCAAATTAATTGCCAAATTTATTGGTTATTTGTGTTAATAAATGAAGTTCCTTCACCTTGCATGCAGGAAGGTTCATGTAAACCAAATCATATTTAATATAGCCTATTGCACAGCTTCTGCACATTTCTAACTCAAACATACCCGTCATGCGGCGTCATTTGGCGGTCGGCAGCACCGCGAGAGAGTCGAATGCCCTTTTTCCTTTTGAATTGCTCTTGCAGTACTTTGATGTCATATGCTAGGTGGTTCTGCACACCGCCGCATAAGAAGAAGATATGATACACCGTGTGTCAAAAGTGATTAATTACCCCTAATTTATGATCCCCTGCTGTGTTTTATGATTATGACCCCTTTGATCGTGCACCGTGTGTACATTTATGACCCTTTGTTGTTGATCATAAAAGATGTTTGTAATGTCCAGACCTCGCTGTCACAAACAGCCCCCCCCTTCACAGCGGAAGAGATAAGGAATTGGTTTGGTCAATGTTTGGTCAATGACCTCCTGTGAATGAGGGCAATAAAAAGTTAAAGAAAACAAGCAGAACTGATGTTTAATAAATAGATATATAGTGAGCAAATGAAATAAGATAAAATAGTCAGGTTGAGTTTAAGCTTAAAAAACAACTTTTTAAAACATCATGAATTTTTTTTTTAGAATGACTGGTCTTTGACCATGATCTCTATGTATGAAATGACACAAAATGCGTTAAAGAATTAAGAAGCACTGATGTTTAATAAAATAGATAAATAGTGTTTAACTGAAATAAGATTAAATATTTTGAAGTCAGGTTTTAAGTTTAAAAAGAACTTGCCTATGTTGAAGTGTGATGCATGCAGTCATTTGTTTAAAATGAAGATCCAGCTATGTTGGAGGATTCACCCCCACATGAAACTAGGGGTCTGTCTTTCTTATCAAGATGACCATAAGAAAGTTTATAATTTTGTGTTTTTATGGCCTGGTAATGAAAGGTCAGGGTTTTTCTGGTTCCTTGCTTTATCTTCAATATCTCTAAACCTCACAGTCTGGTAAACTTACATGTCTCGTAACCTAACATGAAACTAGCGGGCTGTCTTTCTTACCAACATGTCCCAAACAAAGTTTATAATGGTGTGTTTTTATGACTTGGTAAGGTTAAGTTGAGTTTTAAAAATAACTTGCCTGTGTTGAAGGGTGTTGCATGGCGTCAGTTGCATCCAGTGTGCATTTATGACACCCCCTTTTTTAGTGGTTTTTTTTTGTGTGGGTAATTTCCAGACCTTGTTGTTTCCCATCCCCCTTCTTTGTAGAAGAGATAAGGATGTGGTTTCAGAATGCTTGGTCTTTGTCCATATTGTCTGTGAATGAAGCAATACAAGATGAGTTAAAGAAACGAGAAGCACTGATGTAAAATAAAACAGATAAAAAAATGAAATACGATAAATAATATTTTAAAGTCAGGTTTTAATCTTAAAATAACTTGCCTGTGTTGAAGTGTGATGCATGCAGTAAAATGGTCAAATGAAAATTAAGTTCTAGCTATGTTGGAGGACTCCTCTCCCCCCCCCTCCCAGACCTAGCTGTGACCCTGACGGCCTTTTTACCTGGTAACATGATGTGCTGTGGGTGATTTGTAAATTTGAAAGAGATTAATTTAATGTGAAAGTGGGTGATGTTTTTTCTAAGAGCGAGTTGGTTTTGACTTTTATGTGACAAATGATGAAAAGTGTTCGTGACTTTGAGGTTTTGTCTTCTTATCAACGGGTTCCAAACAAAGGTAATGTTTGTTGTTTTAATGACCTGGTAATTAATGTTTAGGTTTGTGGGGGTGTGTGACAGCAAGGTCTGGACATTACAAACATCTTTTATGATCAACAACAAAGGGTCATAAATGTACACACGGTGCACGATCAAAGGGGTCATAATCATAAAACACAGCAGGGGGTCATAAATTAGGGGTAATTAATCACTTTTGACACAAGGTGTATCATATCTTCTTCTCGCATAAAGTCAAACAAGCCTGTTTTCACTGAAGCACCACGTATTACCTTATTCATGTGCTTATGCTCTTAGCATTAAACTGTAGTGGCATCAGTTTCACCTAATCAGTTCAACACGCGGATCGATCAGAACTCAGAAGTGTACAGGATGCCTTCCAGTGTGTGAAAGTGTGCATGTGCAAATGCCATCTTTGTTAGATCCGTTTCCAACACCTGACCTGACACCGGACAGATTGGCCCCTTACCCTAATTTAGTGGAAATATGTCATTGTGCTGGGGAAAGAAAATGGGATGGGTGTGAGCGCGGGGGTTGTGGGTCCATGAGGATGGTTTGAGATATTATGGGGTCCAGTCCTCAAGCAAGGTTGAGAACCACTGTTGTACAGGACCACTGTGCCATTTTGGGTAAGTATCTGGGTTATTAACATTACACTGGTATATATTCCATGTAATATCTTAACACACATACATAATTAATTAATTAATTAATTGTCAAATTATTATTAAATAACTTGTAAATCAAAAAAAGTTTTAAAGCCGGTCAAGTTATTATTTTGTTTTGTTTTTATTCTGTTACTAATACATTTTATATCTGATCAAATCTTCTTAATTGATTATCATTGAGATTCTTTACTTTTATAAACATTTACATCTTCCGAAACAAGTTTGAAGTGGAACTTTGACTTTGAAATCAATTAACGGCTTCACATTACAAGACATGCTCACTATCTGTAGGTGCATTTGTAGTGAAAACATTTAGCGGGATTTTTATATTTGTTGTTTGAGAATCATTCAATATGTAGCATTAAAATTTAATAAAAATATTCCTTAATGCTATATCTAAATAAAATTCTTTAAGAAATGTTGATTTTTTTCTGCCATCATGGCAGTCATGGGCCAGCTTACCATGTCGGCACGATCGACCCATCTAAGGCTATGAAAAACACAAGAGATAAAATACCCCTGGTGTCTGCTAGAGCGTGGGTGCAAGATGACTCATCGGTGGATCACATGGAAACAGACCTTATTTTTTAATGACATAATATGGTTGGACACACAGTTCAACGGAAACGAAACATGATATTAATACAGAAACACTACATAGTTCCCCTCGAGATAACTGCTCTAATAAAATACATTTGGAAATTAAGGCTTAAATAAGAAAGAAGCAACTATCTGTCGGTTTATGTGTGTTTTGGTAAAGTGGATAGTGATACCTGTAAATAATTATAATTAATTCTAGTGATGCATTAAAACACTGGTTGAAGATGATGTCTTTACATATTAATAAAGAAATAAGTGTTAATATTATAGAAATGTTTTCCTTAAACCGCCACTGAAAGAAATTATTTTCTTTCAGTAGCAGGCTGGTGATCAGGACATGAAAAATATACGAAAAGACGGTTTCAGCTTACATCTGACAAGAGAGGTCCTGAAAACAAACAAATTCTTTATAAGGTATTTCAGATGTTGCAGAGTTACCATTCATGCCTTCAGTCTGTTTATAAAATCATTTCTCTTCCCTCTCTTTTCTCTTTCTGTCAGTTTGTCCTTCTTTTAAGGACCACTTTCTTGACGAGTGTCCAGGTGTTTTATCGATCACATCAAGTCTATTGTAATGTTACAATTCAAATAAATATTTAAAAATATCTTTCTCATATTTCTTTGGTGCATTTTTACACAAAAGAAGCAGATGAAAACACTTACAGCAAGAGAGGGAGAAGTAAATTATCATAAAGGGGTGATATTACACGGTTAAAATGAATAGTATGTTTTGTTTTAGATGTAATACAATGTGTATTATGTACACACAATATTTAAGGTTCAAAAACGCTGTATTTTCCACATACCTGGCATGTTTGTATCTCCTCTTTGCCCACATTTCTGAAAGCAGAGATTTTTTTACAAAGCTCATCGATCTGAAAAGCGAGTTGTGCTATGATTGAGAAGTTATCGAGTGTGTAGTGATTGGTCGAATAATGCATGCGTGTGACGGAAATGCCACGCCTCTTACCATATTTGGAACATCAGGTTCCAAAGCAATTATAGTGACAGTATTGACGTGCGTATATATTTGGGCGGTCTTGGTTAACTTATACCACGAACTGACGTTGATTTGTGGGGGTGTGGTTACATGAAGCTTTTCAGGCAGGTCTGGGTGAGCATTCGCTTTTAGATAGAATGCATCTTTTATTTCCGACAATTTAATTTTGCAATATAACGTGTCTTATAAATGCATGGACAACTTATAACACACCAAATACATGTAAAAACATGTGTTCGCGCCATATGACCCCTTTAATAAAATGTTGTTTTGTTGGAAAACATTTTTAAAAGTGGCTTAAAGCTGGATTTTTACATGAAACTGAATGTCTAATACAGATGTATTCGTAGTTTTTATGAAGTGCAAAATTAAGAATAAATTATAAACTTAATTAAGGCAAAAAAAAGTTTGTTGTTCTTATTAAACAGATGTAGATTTGCCGGCTTAGTGTACAGTTTTAAGATGGCATGATTGTGGCCCTATGCTAGCAGTGTCACCTGGAATTGGGCCAGAGGTGGTTTAATGTAAAGTTTTTAGTTGCCGTGATTGTGGCCCTGCATCGGCTCACTTTAAGTCACCCCAGTTCGGGCTAGTAAACTTGGGCCGATTCTGGGGCATCATTCATCCCAGATTTGGCTTGAGTCTGGCAACCGCAGTTATTTTTTCTAGCCTGCCGGATTTGGGCAATTTTTGAGCCATACTATTTTGGCAACCTGGGTAGCCGCTAAGTTAACACTGCGTCTCAACAACAAGAAATATCTTTGAATTGCTCATTTCAACCCCTATATTGAATTAAAACCCAATAAACGAAAATGGAAAAGCATCCTAAAGCAAAATTTTAAATACAGACATTTTTTAAAATCCGGCTGTTTCACTTAGAAGAGTGTTTTTTAAGTTTAATTTATAATATTAATAAAGCACTGCTATGAAAATACCAAAAAACTTAGAAGGCAAATAACTCCAGAAACATCCTGGGTTTGAAATTGCGCTTTAGAATGCTTCTGTACATTGATTGGGCTACAATTGTCGAGTCTCTCTTTGCTAAAGCACTAGTGTACCTACTGCCGGAAAGATTTGCACAACTAGCACTGAACCGGATATACCCCCTAGCATCCATGAAAAAGGCCTTTGTAGCTCCAACCAAAAGATGTTTGTTTTCTAAATTAAGAATGCTTAATTTACCGTGTGCAGTTAGTTTTTGGTTTTTAAAAAAGTAAAGCTAGAAAATGCACTAAAATGTGTTTAACATGTTGTTGGATCATTTGTTAAAATAGCCATTCCCCAAACAAGTTACGGTCACCAAATAATGATGCATAGACCATATTGTCAATACCCTGGATCTGAAAATTTGAGAGCATGAGGGGTCATGGATTGATTTGACAGTTAGAATGTTACACTCAAGTCGTTCAAATAACCCAGTGTAACATTCTAAAGATAGCCATTTAGGGCCTAAATACAAACCCATTGGTCAAGTATGATCATCTCAAAACAACAGAGTAACTTATTACTGATTTTATTTTACACACACATTCAAGCCAATGAGCTCATGTTACATTTCTGGTCAATATTGCCCCAGCCCAAATATCACTCAAAAAGAAAAATGCAAATGAGGTACATCGACAAAATATAACACTGGTATTTACAGACAGAATAATGACTTGGCAAAGAAACTCAATGAAATTGAAAATTAGTTGAAATTAAACTAAAATTACAGAAACTTGCATTCAGATAGGCAGGCAGTTTGTATAGCATGTATCAAGGGGAGGTACAGGCCTTTTGTGCTCTGGATAATACGCATTAAGTGATTGAATAGTTTCGCAGAATTGCATGTGGTTCAGCAATGTCATCTGGCTTCTTTTCAGGCTTTGCAAAGAGCCACAGCAGAGAAACGCACCTCCCCTTTATCTCGCTCCATAAACTCACGGCACACCCTTGCTGCATCCTACAGAGAGACGAGTCAAGTCATTTAATCAGTCATCTGACAACGTTATTTTTATCATTGAATATTCATCAGGGAAACACTTGGAGAGTAAAACAAAATGGCCATGCAAAGAATAAAAGGTTTACCAGGACAAAGCTTTCTGGCTTTATGGCTCCATGACTTACTGGTGCATCAATTCTGCCATCTGAGGAATTTTTGTTGTTGAGTTTACACATAAATGCAAGTCGTTAGCACTAAAACTGATACTTGGTTCTAATAACAATCAGGCATGAAAGATTTTGAATCATTTTCACTTACCCAGCTCATAAAGTTGACCATTTACATTGACAAATGTAATGAAATGAAAGTTGACTTTGTCTGGCACTGGCTTTTAGGATTTAATATAATAGGGGAAAAATATTAATGTTAACAATCCATCTAGTTTCAATAAAAATCCATTATAACAAGTGTTTGATGTAACTTTTCTTACCCGACACTGTCCCTCATCAGCAATCGCATCATGAGTT
This sequence comes from Triplophysa tibetana, assembly GCA_008369825.1. NCBI lineage: Eukaryota > Metazoa > Chordata > Actinopteri > Cypriniformes > Nemacheilidae > Triplophysa > Triplophysa tibetana. The sequence continues at coordinate 21,895,790 of CM017896.1, read as the reverse complement.
TCCTGGAAGGCCTAAAATAAATATTCAAAATTACACATTTATCACAATAATATCAATAACAGAGATTATTAAAGGAATAAAATTCCTTAACAGTACATTTGTCCCCTACTGGTGGCATCAATTATTGCACATGGATCGAGGGCCTTTTAAGATTTACCGGCTCTTTGTTGTGACCAATTCTGTACACAGTGTAGTTCAATTAAAGAAATGGCCATCATACCTTATTTTTCTCAAGTCTCTTGGCTCTTTCTGCAGGAGACATCCCTGAGGTGGCATCTAGAAAACTCTTCAGCGCAGAGTTTTTATCTACAAACACAAGTAAATGAAAACAAATAATCTAACTTTCTTATCTAAAGTGTATTTTTCGTTTTGGTTTTATTCATAATTCATTCAGGCCTTGCATCAGATATCTTTGCTTTTTAGTTTTATTTAGCTTAACCAGTCTGTGCAGGCCAACTAAATCCTTACCTTAGCCCGAGTCAGGCTAGCACAATATCAAGCATCTTTAGACAAATCGATACAAATATCCTCCCAGGGTATCCATCCTACTTCAGAATCAGAACCAGAATTCACTTTATTGGCCAAGTGTGTGCAAACACACAAGGACTTTTTTGTGGGTTTTTTGAGCACTTGGTACACGTGTATATATACACGTGACATGAAAAAAAACTGGAAGAACAATTAGTAAGTATAAATAAGTAAAACTAGAGGTAATACAACTAATAATAATAATAATAATGTTGTATACAATTTGGAACAGAGGATTTATGTACAGATTTGTGCATTTACAGTATATTTTAGTAGACAACACATTGATATACTTTGGTAGACATGCATATCACGTGAACATCTCAACTGACCAAAATCAATACTGTCCTGATTGTTCGCCACAGCATGTATCAAACCCACAGTTCCACACGAGTTGACCACCGTTTGTTTCAGAAAATATACGCCTTGACCATTGTCGACTGACTGTTTGGAACGGAATTCCTCATGCTGAGACACAGACAAAGAGGGTGGTAAGAAGCTTAAATCACCTTTTACGAATAAAATTGTTAAAGATTAACATTAATGAATGATGAGTTGTCGGAAAGCAGCTACACTTCTATTATGAATAGCTATTATGAATTATTTTTGAGCACATAATGAACAATTTGACCCAACATCTTTACATGCATATTCATATCCTAAGGTACTTTACAGATATTGTATTCTTAATTAAGAAAAACTTTTGAGTGTCCTTTAACGTTTCCCAGAATAACCGGGCGGGGCCACGCCCGCTTTTCGGTGTGCGCTTACCTGTTGCGTCAAAGGAAAGAGCAGCATCAAGGCACAGCAGGGTGAAGGCACCCCGGACAAAGACTCCTCCTCTAGACCCAGAACATCAACAAAATGCCAACTTGAACCAACGCCCAGCTTACTCAATACCTTAAAAAATAGAAATAAAATCGTGTAGTCAGATGTCATAATACACAACGATGTTGATGATGACACGAGATGACTTAATAGTTTTCTGCTATTAGGCCCATGTAAAAAATGTGTACTACTCAATACGTATGCAGTAACCAAATGTATGTTTCGCATATGAAGTATTAAATTAAGTGTTCATGGTCAAACGCATGATAAACTAAAATGAATAAGTTAAGTAGCTTCATATATTATGCAAATGTATAACTGTTTGCAAGCATGTGTTTGTGAAACAAGGATGCGTGGTATTTGTATGCAGGTGAAAGTGGGTAAGCCCACGCCCTGTCGTTTCACAGTCGGGTCCATGAAGATTTCACCTCATGACACCACAAACCTACCGGGCAGACAGCCTCACATCAGCAGCATCATCTCAGCTTATGACTCAGCGAACGTACCTTGTTCAGCATCTGAAAGTAAAACAAAAGCATAAATGTCGGACAATAACAGACAAGATGAAGCGAAAGCACTACACGTAAACGAGCTAGCGAAGCTAAATCATGAAATAACGACAAACCTCTGGGTTGATTTCCATCGGTTTCCACTCCATGCTTGCAAACGTCTGCGATTGCCACTTCTCCGAGAGTACTGTGATGAGGCGCCGCCCGAGAAACACGAAGCCTCGTAGCCTCTCACGAGGATATTTATATATCCGGCCGGTCGTATTCCATTTAGACAGAAAATAGGGGGGTCCGCTCAGACACAAGATGTGTTTACGTTTGGCTGGGACACATATTCACAATATAGGGGAACTTTTATCATGTAGTAAGTGTCGGAAATATTACACGATATCATTGAAGTGGTGGAAACGGGATGAAGTTATGTAGAGATACTCATGAAATAGATTGCTCCGCCATCGGGCTACATTCTGGAAGCTGCCAGAATTTTCAAGTCATCATCAGCAGCTGAATCACTTGATTTAAAAAACAATAGATCTGATTGATTTCACTGTTTAAAGGAAGATTTTATTGTAGTCATGCCTTAATGTACTTATAAATACTGTTTAAGTAAATTCTGAATAGAAAAAATCTGCCAATTAACACTCCGAATTAAAACACAATTTATTTAACCAGACACTTCTTTGAGATGGGTAGTTTGAGGAGGTTGTGGGCTGTTATTTTCTCCAAGTCCTTCTGTGATTTAAGCAGTCTGGGAATTTTCATATGAACCTAAAGTCAAAAGACAGAGTAACTAAAATGCTTTAATTTGAACAGAAATTGAGGATAGTTGATTGACAAGACGGCCATTCAGCATACTATACACTTTTTTGACTTTAATTATCATCTTGGGCCATATAGGGGCGGTTTCCAGGATAGGGATTAAGCTGTAGTCTAATAATAAGACTATAGACGATATTTTAAGGACCTAACTATCCTAATTTAAAGGTCTCATGAACTGGCCATGTTTATTCTTTTAAACTGTTGTATGTGGTCTAGTTATGACGTTTGCATGATTTTTACATAAAAAAAACATCAAAATCAAGAAGCAATAGGCTATTTTCTACACTGGTTTTGAGGCCAGCTCTGCAAACATTCGGTTTTAATGGGCGTGCCGCATTGAAGACTTTATAAATAAACGCTCACTGCATTGATTGGACAGCAGTTTGCGTAGTTGGAGGCTTCTGTGAATTTGGTTCGAGACTTAATGTAAGGTTTCACATTAGCACCATTCACAGTCTTTGAAAAATAACTTAAACCCCCCATTACTAATATCGGAATCCGAAGGAAGGTTATGCAAACACTGTATTCTTCCCAAACCAGGGGTGGCACAATATTTATCTATCTTTAACAGCACTTTTGTTTATTGCTAGCTCGCTCTATCTGGTTCCGCGCCACCTGAGTTACTTCAGAATTGTCAGCCGCGAACCAGTGGGCGGGGCAAGAGAAATAGTCATTGATATTTTTGTGTGAAGGCGGTGTTCAACCTATCAATGTCGTCATAGAAAGGCACATATTCCACAACCTGCCGTTCGCTGGGCCTGGTGTTAATAACAGATGTAATCTCAGATAAAAAGGCATTTTCAGTTCTAACACTCACAAGATGTTCGCGTGAATACGATTCCCTCCTATATAACAAAAGCTTGGGTTGAAATTGCGATTTTAATTCATGCCTCCTTTAACCAAGGCCTAGTCCAGGGTAAATAATCTATATCCTGGAAACCCCCCATAGAGATATGGAGTTAATTCTTTCTAATTTATTCAAAACATTAATTTGTTTTACAAAAACCTTTGGAATATAGTAAAACTAGTCATTATAAACAACTTCTTTTGTGATTGATTTAACAGTTCTTTCGTAGGGCTGTAGATAGACAAACCATGCGAAGTTTGTGAAAATAATCAGTCAAGTATGAAGTCAAAGTTTACAGTTAATTTCAACAATTGACTTCTGTTTTAGTCCATTGTTTTATTTCTTCAATGCCCTTTTTGTATAGCTTCAACGGCTGAAAATTTGATAGACACGGTCAGCGTTCCACATGCTTCCATTTGCAAATAATTGTCAATGGCTAACTATCCAAAAAAGTGTTATACTAGTCTAATGTGACTCTTTGCGTATTTGATTATTCTTAATGTGTTGCCTGGCAAATACTGGGTCTGTTTGTCTATACGATAATGATATTATCTGTTGTGTTGACCGATAGGGTGGGGAACCACATTGCATCAGATATCACAAAGATAAACTATGCAGGGAAAAAGGTGTATAAACTTATTTGTGAATTGCTTAAAGTTTGTGCTATGTATTCTGTAATTCACAAGCATGCCTTAAAAAATGTAATTTATTGGTGTCATGTTAACAAATGCAATAAAATTGAAAAGAAAGCAAAAACGACATTTCCCATAAGTCATAGCGTTTGTGGCTCGAGTCTTTTGCCAGGGTGTGGCTCACCCAGAGTTCAAGTTCAACACTCGGATTGTTGTCAAGCAAGTTTATTCCTCCTGCTAGCGTACTTCATCCTCATTCTTGCTTCGGCTTCGGTCTCACTGCAGTCATCTGCTCTTCAACAGAAACACTTCTCACGGTGAGTGTAAAAATAAACCTTTCTTTTAAACATGTTTTTACATTCTAAACGTTACACAGGTAACGTTATAACTGTACCTGTTCAAAGTTTCCTGTGCAAAATATTTTGTAACATTATCCCTATTGTACACGTTTGTCGAAACACATTTCCGCATTAGGTTAATAACGTGTATTAACATTTATAATTTAACGGAATATTTGTTTACGTATATTTTCAGCATCCACTTCTTGAAGTAGTGAATCGAGTCAGAGATGGTAAGTTATCTTTTTTGGCAACACGTTATTATTTGTAGCACGAAGTTGTCAATTACAACACGTTTGTATTCGTAACATATTTAATATGCTTTTTAGAATAATGTTATGAACTTTTTTGCAGTTTGTATAAGTTAGTCGACGCCCTTGCGGTCACAGCTGGTCAAATAATCCGTAAATTGAGTGGCTAAACAAGCCTTTAGACAATCCGTCCGTTTACTCTGTATTGTATTGCTGTCAAAAGCTATAGAATTACAATGAAGCTGCATCCACCACTATAATGAGACACTTTTGTGCATCTAAAAAAGTAGTACTGCTTGTATCATTGTTTTACTTATTTATTAATTTGAAACTTTTATTTTCACAATGAGCACTAATGGTTAAAATGAAAATGTATGTCATAGTAACACAGATGTGAATCAGTCGATGAGTCATTCGTGTGGGTTGAGGTACTGGGCTTTCCAAAGGGCGTTCCTGTCCCTGCATATGAGTCTGTAGTCGGATTCGACTTCACGTGACACTGCGCAGAATGATCATCAACGACGTCAAAGTACCGCGAGAGCGTTACAAAGCAACACTGAGCCGGTTGCGCTCAATTCGCTCTCGCGGTACTTTGACGTCAATAGCCGATCGTTCTGGGCAGCGCCTTGTGAAGTCGAACCCCACCTATTTTTCGCCACTCTTGATCCTCTTCTCTGCCTATATCTCACTACGGTTCTGTTTAATTGACGTAAACTGATGCATTCCTTTCATAAAGGTTTTAGAAATGGCAAAATGAGTGTGAGCTCACAATATATTTTTTTCTGGCGTTAAACGTTATGCTGTGTGTGTTTACTGTCAATATGAATGTAGCCAAGTTTGTTAAAAGTTTGTTGTTGATATGAAGTTGTGAGTGGCATATTGCGTTATAAATCAGTTGTTAAAGCAAACAGAGTAGAAAGCACTCAGGCAGTTCAGTCATGTTAGAGAAAGGACTATAGATACAATTTCCATCTATTTGGATATATGTGTGTGTGTGTTTACCTTGTTGTATAGACAGCCTGAGTAACCTGACTCCTGTGATACCAACTGACAGCATTGTATAAACGACTGCATGTGTGTAGAGGCTGTGTTTGCACGGTCAGCTCTTCCATTGTCTTTTCAAATAATCGCCTGTTTTTGGCAGGTCAAATCTAGAGCGCATGATGTTGATATCATGAGCAAGAAGGAATCTTGGTTGTTGGATTTTGGATTTTGGAATGGCTGACTCCAGATTCTTATAAAACCACAGAAAGCTCTCAGGCCTAAATCTTTTAAGGTTTAAGACAAACAATGCATCACATCAGAAATCTACAAAATGTCATTGTACTGTATAATAAAACAAAAGTTGTAATTGCAAAAGTACGGTACAAAGAACAGTTGTTGGTATAGAGATGCTTTCTTATTTCTCACCTTTATCGATGGAGGTTGGTCTTACAAATCACTTCTGGCTTTTAGCTTGATCAAAGTCTTATAATAAAGTAGGTTTAACATGAAAACTTTTTGTTGAGAGGCTTTGAGGTGTATTTGTTTGTTTCTGTGCTAGTGTTATTGAGTCAGTACTGTGGTTGTCCCCCAGGGGGTGAACAGGGCGTCTGTGTGTGTTTCCTCTCCAGTGACTCCTCGGTTGTGCTAACAGACACCAGTTCCTCATTACATTCAAGTTAATTATAGAGTTTTAAAACGTGTTTGACGCTTACAAATCACCATAATCTTTTATGGAAAGATATTTTTAAGGAAATGGGCATGACTTCCTAATTTTGAATTGACAGCAGTGTCCATTTTAGGTCACAAATGTGATGCAAATTTTAAACAAATCTGCTGCTTCAAAATGTGAAAAGCTAAAGTAAATTTTACCTTCTGAAATTAAACTATGCATTTAACTGGATAAAGCATACATCCACATCTGGGATTCTGTTTTCATTCCACTGGCCTCCACACCAACACACTTTATGGTGGATTACTCATTCAAAGTTTCCATGTGGAAAACTACAGGATCTAAACTTTAATAAACAGCCCCTTAAAAAGACAGACCGCACTTAGAAAAAATGTTAGGGTTCCATTGAATGATTCTGTGCTTAATAGTAATGTTTTTTTTAAATACACTTTTTTAGTGTGTATAAAAATGTAATTCATTACTTTTGGCTGCAGTGGGAAGGAATATGGGTGTGGTCTTCTATGTAATACAGTATATGCATCCTAGAAAAAGAGAACACAAAACGGGAACTATCTTATTTTGTCACTGTTTTAGGCTGGTAGAGGAACAGTGAAGGCCCATGCAGGATTCAATGCCAATAATGATGCAGGGGTTCTTGTCAAGGCCATGAAAGGATTTGGTGAGTTGAGCAACACGTTAAATATTAAAACTCCTACAAAAATGTCTTTCTGCCTCTTGATATATAACCATATTAAATAATGGTCACCAACTTGTATTCGTTTTGTTCATGCAGGCACAGATGAGGATGCTATTGTGCAGTTGTTGACATCACGTAGCAATGAGCAGCGCCAGCAGATCAAAGCTGCATATAAAACCCTGCATGGAAAGGTGACCAGCATTAAACCGGGAAAGAGTTTCCTCTTTTTTTTTGTGTGTGGGTATTTTGATTGAGATCCAAGCAAAACACTCATTCTTTTGCTCTCTTCTAAACATACATATAGGATCTGGTGAATGATTTGAAGTCAGAGTTGGGTGGCAAGTTTGAGGATCTCATTGTAGCCTTGATGACACCTCCCATACTGTATGATGTCTCATGCCTACATGATGCCATCAAGGTATACTAAAGCAAAAAGTACTTTGTATTTTTCTTGCATGTATCAAAAATGCTTAAGACGCACAGACGTTTTTATGATTCAGAAAGGTGTGGTTGGTCTGTAACTTTTCATTTGTTGTCTTAGGGGGCAGGCACGGAGGAGAAAGTGTTGATTGAGATCCTGGCATCCAGACCAGCTAATGAAATCAATCAGATCAAAAGTGCTTACAAGCAAGGTATCTGTCTGTGATATCAATTCTTTGACTTCGGACTGCTCTTATTAATGTTCAATTGATGTCTTTGACGTGATATTAATGATGATGACAATGTGTGTGTGCGTGTGTATGCAGCGCATAAAAAGGAACTGGAGGAAGCTGTGACTGGTGATACTGGAGGTCACTTCCAGAGGATGCTGGTTATTTTGCTGCAAGTATGCAACCCAGTAGTAGTAGTTTTTAAAGAAACAAATAATGATTCTATAAGTGTGTAAAATATGTTTAAACTACTTTCAATTTATTACTTGTCCTGTGAACAGCTACTTAAAAGAGGAAGTATATGAGGTTTTACTACTTCTACATTATTTATTTTATTCAAAAGAATATTCAAGGGTAAACAATGAACTTCATTAAAAGGAGGCAACAAATTGTGTTAGATTACTTTTACGGAATATACCGTAATTTTGTCCCCAAAAAGTGTTTGGTGAAACACTTGTATTGTATGAGTGGATAGATTGGAATCCCAGCAGGCATGTGGGAAGAACTGTGACTTTCACTGTTATCATCATCCGGTGTGATAGAATCACATGCCAATAAGTAAAATTTAATCTTTTAACAAAATAAATAAATAAATAAAATTTCCAATTGCATGAAGTGAAAACAACAGTTTTTTTAATTATTTTTCTATCTTGAAATTCTGTCGCTTTTTTGACAGTTTTTTTATATGTAATATGTTCTACATTCAAGAAGAACATCATCGAAATTTTCAGGTCAACTTTTTGAATTTAGAATGATAGTGGTATTTTTGCACAGTGTATACTGATTTGCATTTGCCTCATTTTAATCCACTATGAAAAAAGTATACACATGCTTGCTAGATTTTTTTTCTTAATTATTTAATATGATTTATCCATAGGCCAGCAGACAGCAGGGTATACAAGAGAGCCTCATTCAAAGTGATGCGCAGGTGAGTGTGTGTATGTGTGCAGGTCAATGCATTTCTAACGACAGAAGCCCGAAATGATAACATAATAATAATTGGTTTATAAATATTTTTAAATTAACTGTCAATCTCGCACACCTGTATTTCATGGATAGGTGTGTAGGAAAAAATACAAACAGGTCCAAATATAAGCAAAAAATAAAAGAAATCTTGCAACCGGTAAATGTAACGTTTCTGTCTCATGACCTTCATCAGGCATATACTGTACACCAAAACGTTGTTAATTAAATTTATCTCTTTTTAGTTTGTGGGATTTATTTTCTTATTTGCTTAAAATTATAGTAAAAAGTTGTGGCAACCACCTTGTGCTTTTGCTGGTTATGTGTAGCAGCTGTTGTGAACTGTCCTGGACCTGTAAAGATGTAATTTCGTCATTGCCGAAAGGTTGTTAAATAATGAAGTAGTGAATAAAGTATATAGAGGTACCAGCAAACACAGCTACACACTGTTGCTGATTTTACATGTAAAGAAGGGCATTTACAAATAATCTGCTGCAGCAGCACACAGCACAGCGCACCTGGTTTATTTAAATAGTTAGAAAAAGGGTAAAAACTGGTCCGATTAAGGTTATAAGTATGACTTATTGTTAGATATTATGATAAAAATGTACAACATGACCTCTTTAATAATACATTTGAATGGGGTGTAGGCATTGTTTGCTGCAGGTGAAAAGAAGTATGGCACTGATGAGAGCCAGTTCATCACTATACTGGGAAATCGTAGTGCTGCTCACCTTAGGAAAGGTTAGTTCAGCACACACACACAAATACGCACACACACATGTCATCAAACAACACTGTTATTGTCATGTATTTATTATGTTGATGCTGTTAATGGCTGGCTTGTATTTCTACAGTGTTTGAGGAGTATAGAAAGCTGTCAGGGTATGAGATAGAGGAGAGCATCCAGAGAGAAACCTCTGGAAGCCTTCAAGAAGTACTGCTGGCTGTCGGTGAGAATCTTATTCAGTGATTTTTTTTCTGTTGCCAATTTTAGTTAATAACACCAAAGTTAACAACAGTTTTCCTCTGTTTACAAGGTCGTAAAAGTTGTGTTATATGGCAATCAACCTAAATGCAAAGGTTAAAAGAGATTTGTTAAATTGGATAAAACCTTGCCATGCAATTAAATTAAATTCAGTGTATATTTTTCTATCTTTCAGTGAAGTGTGCCCGAAGCGTTTCAGCTTATTTTGCTGAGAGTCTTTACAACTCCATGAAAGTGAGTAGCAGTAAAGCAAGCAGTTGAAATTGGCAGAATATGGTTGTCAGCCCTTAACAGATAATATATATCGAATGTTTTATTTAGTTATGGATGCTTTCAGTAATTTTTAACATCACGGCCAACCCTATTACGGTGTGCACTGGATCATTATTATATCAATGTTATTGAAAAAATACAGATTTTCCACCCTCTTCCTGAATTACCGTTTCATATTAGGAGCTCATGGATGTTTCGAAAAGCTATTAAAAGTTGAGATGTAATTGTACTTTTGTCCAGCAGGGGGCAGGTACAGATGACCAAACATTGATGAGGATCATGGTCACCCGCTGTGAAGTTGACATGATGGATGTTCGTACTGATTTCCGCAGGATGTTTGCAACTTCTCTGCATAAAACGATTCAGGTATGCTCATAAAGCTGTCTAATAACAGTTTCTTTTTGGCACAAGCTGGAATGCTGTGATTTAATTTACTGTTAAAAGAAACGAATGCTTATTTCTTATCCTTTTTCTGCAGGGTGATACCTCTGGTGACTACCGTAAAGCCCTGCTGCTGCTGTGTGGTGGTGATGATGCATAAGCCACACCCGCCATGCCTGGGTCATGATACTATGACTCTCACATGGCCAGGGACCAGACCCCTTTTAAACCCAAACTAAAGAAAACAAAACTTTACATTCCAAATCAGTAGAAGGATTACATGTCCTACCGGACATGTGCTGCATAGCATTATTTAATTCACATTAGACTTTATTTGAATTTTGGCATTCATTTGTAATGAAATGTGTAGTACAAAAAAACTCTTGTATATTCATCATTACAGTTTAAACTTTATGCGCATTGGAGATTAGGCCTCAAATCTATGATTTAAGATGACACCACAGAAAAACGACTAATATACATTTTTTAAATGATGAAGTATTTTACAATTTTTCATGAAAATACTTTTTGACTCTACCCTCTACATGAAGGCCAAATATTTTACCCGATAATGAAGCCATATTTTATATACATATTCAACAATTTTTACTTATTTATTGTTTGTACGCTCATTAACTTTCACAACATTTTAGTTTATTATAATAACTGCTTTCATAACTGTCCTTATTAGGATATTCCTTCCATATATTTAAATATCAGCTGTTTGTATCTGTGTAAGTTTTCATCTAAATTTGTGCTTAAATGAAAGGTTTGCTTAACTGCTTCATTTCTAATGTAATAACATTTTGGCTCTGATTGGTGCAACAATATGGACCTATATACTGCAAATGAAAAACAAAATTCTTCCAATAGAGTCAACCTTTCTTTTAAGTTTGTTTTGAGTTTAAAGTTACTAAAAATGGTTTTTTTTAAAAGGTGCTACTACTTGATTAATTTCATTACTGCAATGTTGATAATAAACAATAATGAAGTCAACACAAAAAAATATGGTCTTTATTGTTTCACAGAACAACAAGTTATATACCAGTTTTGTTTGACATGAGGCAGAATAATGACCTCATTTCTATTTTGTGGTGAACTATTCCTTTCAAGCAAATTGAACCAACAGAATGAAAATTCTTGTAGATTTTTCAAGCTGATGTAAAATTAGCATAAGAGGTTTTTGCACCGGAAACGTTAACAATTTGGTGGAAAGGCAAGTTGGAGTGTGAACTGTGGATATATTAAAGCTTAAAAAATCAATCCTTGTTGAACACTAAAATACATCACGCGCCCACAGTGAGGCGCCATTGTCAATAAAATGAGTATTAAGTTGAACAAAATGAGAAGCGACATGTAAATTGACATGCCAATTTGCTCTAATGATAAGCTTCAAATAAATGGGAAATTCATATTAAACTGTTGTAATTGACAAGCTTAATATTATAACGAAATTAAAAAGGAGGGAGAGTAATGTTACATAGGCTATACTTACCCTAAGACAAACGTGACAATCTTGATTTCAACCATTTTTTCAAAAGTCGCTGATTAGAACACTTGGTGTCATTCTCTATTTCAGGTGCACATAAATCAAATTAAAATCTTTTCCCATTCACATCTCAAAGTGTTGTTGAGAGTGTAATGAAAGTGTGATGGAATAGAAAGCATCACTAGCATGGCCAAAAATCATCTTAAGACCATACAGACCATTGTGTGTCAGGATTATCTACAGAGATGAAATTGTCCTTACAACGTAGGAGAGTCTTACCTTTTTCAAATTGTAGTGACAGTTTGCAAATACCAGTTGCGTCTGCAATTCAAACAGCTAAAAAACATAAACGCCTACAGGTATATAAGAGATTAGATGTAAGGTGGTTTATTATTATTTTGTTTGATTCAGAGGTATAGACAACTGCTTCATACAAATATTGCCAAGTCAAGAGTTTCTTTAATGGGTAGCCTATGTGTAAATTTGAACTTCTGTGTGATTGTAAAAGTATATTTACATTTGTACAAATCCAAAAAGCTATACATTTTATCAGTATGTGTGTTGGTTGAAAGCAACGATCATTGTGCTGTTAACACAATGAGTTCTCATTGAGCTATAGGAAAACAAAGCATGTAAAACATATAACCATGGCAAATTCTAATCTGACCTACTTTCACAAGTACAATGTAAGTGATTAAATTTATTTTGGTTGTAGATCAAATAAGTCACCGCCACCCTTAGTAAAGAGAGGCAGATGTGGACCAATAGGTGTGACTACAAGGCATGGGGCCGGCCAATAGGACTGTCTGAATTCAGGGGTGTAACTGTCAGGCCACCTCAGCCACACAAAGAAACAAGTGTTAAACCCAGCCCACCGAACAATAAGCATCTCCCGTTTTCGTACATGTGCGAATGAGTGAGTAAATGAATGAGGGGCAAAAGAAAAATGTGTTACTGAAAAGCTTGTCATGACAAAGTCGGTCTGTAAAGATGCTCCATGGCATTTGTCAGGTCATGTGTGTGTGTGACATTGAGGGTTTTCATAGATGTTGATATTTCTTTGTATCTTCATGCGTGTTCAAAGCTAATCCCTATACCTTTTGCGGGAATTGTACTTCTTTGATCTTTTTGCCCTTCCGGCGGCCCAGGTGCTCCCACATTCATGTAAGAACATGATCAGGTGCAGGTGAATACACATATCATCCACCATACGTGTGTAGAGGGTGAAATGCAACATTAGTTTCCACAGAATAGGGTCTGTTTAAGCTCCGACTTGAAAAAACTTGAATCTCCCACCCACACATGGATGACTTTACTTGATGCTATGCACTGTGTTCCTGTTTTCTTGCTTGAAAAAACGATTTCAGCATTAGAATATATTTGACACGTGTAATTTTGTACATGCTTAGGCATCATGGATTCGCTTTTTTTTTAGCAAAACATGCTTTGGGATTGACAGTTTTAAATGGTTGCAGTAATGAAAAATGTTAAGGTCTATTGTAAAAATGAAATCAAGTTTTCTTGAGAATCAATCACCCATTTAGAGCTGGGCTGTATGTGGGCTGTAAATAGACTTCAATTCTTAGACTATGACATTTTTCATTAATTGAAATAATAATAATAATACTTGATAAAATTTATTTCCCTCAAGTAAACCGCTTCCACTATTTAGAATTGTTACAAAAACAGCTTTAAAAAAACTACAATTTGTAACTAAACGGAATGGAGATAAAGAAAAATAATAATCAAAGCAAATACAGAATAAATGGTATACAGTAGGCATATTTCTTTTTACAGTTACCTTCATTTAAGAGAAAATCACATTGTTGACATTGAATTGTGTGGGATGGTGTGCGTGCATCCAATGATCCTCTTCTAATTCTCTCCTGTTGACTGTGTAATGTTTATGTTTCCTGCTTCCTGGTCATATCCACTGTCTGCTGCCATAGGTATGTGTACACATGCTTTACCTGCACACATGCACAGACCACCCAGATTTGAGGATTTATCACAGAATGGCCATGTATGTTAATCAACGTCAATTTTTGTGCAGTTGCGTAAGTGCTCATGGGAAACTAATATGAAAGATTAAAAAATTGTTGCTTGAGGGAATATCATGGATGGTCATGTGACTGAGTCATTTGACCTTTACATGAGGAGAATGAGGCTCATTATGTGTCTCATTCTTCAAGAGGAATGAAACATTTAGTGGGATCTTTTGTAGGAAAGGACAGGTGTGTGTAACCAGAGAACAAGCTGAAAACTGCCACTGAAACTTAACCTTTACAACAACATTCTTGGCAGTAAAGTGTGTCTGTGTCTGTGCTGGTTTACTAGTATCTTGTATCTTAGTTTGAAAACTATAGCATAGGCCTATGAGAAGATCTTAACTAACTTGTGCGAGTGTGTTAGGTTTTCTATCTGCATTTCCAGAAATAGATAAATACAGGGACCACTCTTTTTACAATGTACTGTAATAGTTTACACAATATTGTTACAGTACATCATCAAGTCGTATTTTTTAAGTTTATTTCAAATTTCACATCTGTTGGTTATCAAGAATATTGTACATTTTTAACAGAATCTTGCTGTTATTGTGTAAAATTTTTTCACAAACAATGTTAACACCTGTAATTTTACAGATTTCTTAAGTTATGCACATATTTCAATTCACAGAAAGTAATTTTAATTTTACTGGTATTTTTACAGTGACAGATGGTGCATTTGTTTCGGAGACAAATGCTTGTTACTTCCTGCCTTTTAATTTTGAATCTATTATTTTCCTATTAAATCACCAGATACATATTTTCACCCAGTCACATTCAATACCAAGGACGGTTCCTCTTTATTCCATGAATATAAATGATTTCGCTGCCGTCCTTCTGAAACCTTGTATCTCCACATTTCGTGATTTTTATTTTTTGTCATAAATCATTATTGTTATAGTCACCCTTTATGTTTGTCATTGGGTTTTGCATATATCTGACCAATAAAAAGTATGAAAACGTGCATGACAACACAGTATTTAATCATTTAAAAATAGTACAGTGTTTTTTCCATTACCTGAAAACAGCTAATTTGGACATAAGAGGTTTCAGAAGGACAGCAACAATTTGTTAATAAATATTCCAAAAAGAAATGCTGTCCTTAAAAATAATTGTGCAATGTTTTCCCAAAATCTATTATTATTAAAAAAACATTCATTTTAATTGATTATATTGCAGTTAAGAAAGAATTTGCTTTAATACTAAACTATGTTCACCCAGATCTATAGCCAAACCCTAAACACATACAGGGATGCATATTTCCAAAGATTTGATAAGAGGAGCAAAAGATAAGAATTAGAGATTTCTTAAAAGACCAGTCTTTAGGTGTAAAAGAGACTTGTGGTCTGGATTTGAAACTGATTTGGGAAAAGCACAAACGAGTTGCACCAGATATAACTTAAGCTCTGTGGAATTTGTGGCTACTTTTTGACTTCCCTTTCTTCACAATTGAAGTTTGTTGAGGTTGTGTTTGTAAAAGTGTGTTTGGTAGGGTATATTGAAGCAAGAGAGTTTAGATATTAGATAAAATAATTATTCGCATATTTTGTAATTAGCTCGAGTTCCTGTTGCTTTAGAGTATAGAAAGTAATTTATCATGGGTGTTCTGCTCTTGTCCGCCATCCCGTGGCCATGTTAGTACCATTAATGTCCCAACAAGCTAAATTAATGACGTTTGTAAATAGTTACTATTTACCAGACATTCATTTGCCACGCACACTACGCAACGTCAAAAAAGTACCAAAAGATTGACTGAATGTATTTCTGTTAAACGTGTAAAATTGTTACCTGAAAACTGACAGAAATTACAGAAACATGCAAAAAAAAAATTTTTTTTACATTTTGGTTACTGTTTGGCCTATAATAGTATTTTTTTCTTTGAATGAAATGATTTTTGAGTAAACACAAACTACACTGTATTTGCCCATGGCATATACTCTCAATATATTAACATCATCCCAAAATACTGACAAAGCCTATTATTTTAAGAATAAGCTATTGAACATTTTTGACATAAGGAATTTGTAAAAATGCTTTTAATGCATATAAATACAGATATTTATTTGTCATAAATACAGTAATCCTAGAAGTCAGTGAATTGCATTTGACAAAATACTTATGGTAGTAAAAAATTGAAAAATAAACTTAGTTTACAGTTTAAACATTTCAGTGGTATAGGCTTATCAGTCAAAGGGTGGTTCTTTATTTGGGTCACTTTTACCAACTTTAAAATAGGCCTATGTCTTTCATGGTTTTGAATAGGCCTTACAATATCCGTTATGATGTGGGTTTTTTGGATTGTGATGGTAATGATGTTAATGACATTTCTTACTAAAACGTTTGGTAAGCCTCTGTTCTGGTATGACAACAAATCAACTACAATAGTGAATTAGATCAAAATGAACTACCAAGAAAAAAAAACATAAGCATTAAAATATATCAAGCCACTCAGTAAACACTCAACAGTCTCCGTTCTGAACTAAAGTAAAAAAAAACGTGCAGAGACTCGCCCAGGAATCTCCGCACTTCTCTTTGGCGCTCTTGCTGTGATCGCTGTGCTGCGCGCACTTGCGCGTTGTCTCCGGCGTCGTTGCGTTCGTGGTCACCTCTTTCTCTCTTAGCGGTGTCTTCTCTTTCGTGGGGGATTTCTCGTGGGCTGTTTCGGTTAGCTTGAAATGTGCCTCCTGTGGCGCGCTCTTACACATGCCAGATCTCAGCATGGAGCGCGGATCGGAGCACAGTTTCTTCTGTTTCCTAAGTGATCTAGTAATCTGTGCCCAGTAAGTCTCAGGCTCAGCCACAAATCCAGGACATGACGCGGGCCTGGCAGTGTATTTACAGGTGAATTCATCCCCTTTTCCAGGCTTGCACGTAACGCTCAAAGTGTACCTGTCCTCTCCGCGCGCCACCCATGAGCATTGCGCCTTGTCCTTGGTTCTGAATTTTCCTTTGACAACTGCAAAGTTGTTGTCACCTCGGCTGTCCTGCTTCTTTTCTTTTCTTCCAGCACCCTTCAAACTCTCAGCAGTGAAGATCAGCTGCGAAAGACAAGCGAGGAACACCAGGAGCGCAAAATGTCGACCGAATGACATATTTCCAACAGCAACGATCTGAGAAATATCAAGAAATTCCATTCATTGTTGTTGTTTTTTTCAGTCTACTGTATCTATTATTTTACAAGTTTTGGAAAGTCAACATCAAAATCCTAAGTACACCAAAATGCAGTAAAGTTCGTTTTACTCACCAATAACAGGAGGACAGACGGGTGATGGTGTGATTTCGGAACGCTTTACGTCAGAATGAACCCACGCGTGGTATTTATACGTGGAGTGACACACCCACTAACTACGCGACGATCAGATTTACTCGCGTGAGAAACCATTCAATGAGCTCCACACACAGACCTGCATAAATCCACCGAGTGCGTCAAACATACATTTGCACTTAAAAAAAGACTTGAACTTTGAAATTGCATGTCATAACCCGTGGATTGAGTTTTAAGGCATTTTTTCAAACTTTGCACTGCTTGATGTCTGAAGCCACTCTTAATTTCATATGAACTCATGCATGCATGGATGGTTAGGAATCTTAGGATTGTATTTCATAACAGTATTACTTTATGCTATGTGATATATAGGTCATAGTGGGTGCTCATTCATGTAAAGGGGGTCAACACACATAATGTGCTTGTGTTGTTGTGGCCTCATTTTGTAGCTGGCCATTAATGAATTTACTTTTCTTGTGTCTCTGAAATCTTAGATACAATTGAAGCAGCATAGTTGTTTAAAAGCATTAAAATACTAAAAAATGTTGTAAATGAAAGATGATCTGCTTTTTAAGGGTGTGATGTGTGTATCAGTTTATGGAATGTTCAATGCAGTTTATGAATAGAAGCCACTTTTGAGAAACAATGGGGGTTGGAAAAATAAAACAGGTAACATAAAAATGAAAGAGAGAGCTTAAAAGATTACATTTAAGTCAACAATAAGTCAAGATTGGGTACAGTTTCATACACACTGAATGTCTTCATGTATTTTCATTATTCATTAACCATGAGATTAAGAAACATTTTTATATTTCTGCATTGCTACCTTAAATCCCTGTGTAAGATATCAGTCAGTAAAAAAAGTTGTTTAGTGTGTACTCTTATCACACAGGCAATATAATTCATGATGTCTGGTGATTGCTAGTGTGTGTGTCTAGTTAAACATTAAAAATGCTGCAGGATACTCAGGCGGTCATCTTCAAGACGTCACCTAACTCACATACATTTCTCCCTCTTCACATTATTCAAACATGCATAAATGTGAAAAATTCTGATTTATGGCAATACATTTGATGTCCCACGTTTCCACCAACATTCATTCATAATATTATACATTATACTATTTATAAGTTAAAGTATGAGTTAATAGAAACTGAGTTCTGGTATGATGGGCTAGGACAACTATCGAAGTACACTTTAAGGCTGTTACAGGGATTGTATTCAAATAGATCAGTCTTCCTGCCTTGCCACAAAATGTCTTGGATTTTTAAATAAGCTTTCCTTTTTTAAATGATACGCAACACTCCCCTCCAGTGGTGTTGACGAGTTCCTACATATGGCGGTCTAAAAAATAGGGAGACAAGGCAAGATTTTTGTTTACCTGAATTACTTTATCACACCCTGTGCCAAACATAAAAGCTAAAAAAAGATACATTAGTTTCCCTCAGATGAAAAGCATAATTTATACCCATGATCAAGATGACCAAATAGACCATGATGTTTTTTTTCCAGAAATGTTTATTTATATCAAAACACACTGACAGGACATACATAGATACACACGGAAAAATACACACAAGCACGAAAGCACTGTACTGTACAGACCACACACAAACACACACAGCTGTGGTCCTTCGTGGAAAGACTCTGTAAACCTGCAGAGTGGACAGAAGAAAGATGGGTTAAAAGAAAAACAATTATAGAGAGACAGTAATTATTGAACATAATCTCTTTTGAGTAAATGTTCTCATATTCTTCCCATATTATTCATAGGAAGGTGTACTTTATTAAAGATAATAAAAAACATGCTGAAACATATTAAAATGCATTATTGTTATTTAGAGATAAATAAAAATTAAAAAGCTTGAATCAGGGTTGGGGGTTTTGGGGGGTTGGGAGATAGAAAATATCATCAGATCAGTATGAAAACAACAAAACTCAATCGAAAGACCTCACCATGATATAAAAATAAAGTGGCCATTGATGTTTCATGGAGTCCACAGGTTTGTTCTTTTACAAACACACACAAAAATAACATTTTTACCCACTGTACATATTAACCTTGTCTACTTTTAGAGTTAATATTAACAATACAAATAAGATTTTTGTATATCTTGTATGTGAGCATTACTGATGTTGACGCATCTTCTTTGGACTTTCTTTTATGTTTATAGCTAGTTTTACATAATCATTTTCTATAAATATCCCATTGTCAGGAATTGTGATATCATATTTAAATATATCTTCAGATACATGCATATCTATTGGCTTTGTGCTTACCAATGGATGTGATAAATTAATTCTGGAAAAAGCTGATGAAATAGGCACAAACTCCTTGAAGACTACTCCAGCAATACTCCTCTGCCAGCTTGGTGGTTTCATTCTCCTGTTCTGACACGGTGGGTCTTGCTGTGGTGATCTTGACTGGTTTACGTTGAGAGACAGGCTTGGAATCAGCAGTCTTGGCTGGTTTCGATGCTGATTTAGCCGGTTGTTGGGGTTTAGGCTGTAGTTTTGCAGTCTTAGGGGTGCTATTGATCAACTTGGTCTGCTGCTGCTTTTGCTGGTTCTCGTTGCGATCATGAGGAGCTTGTGTCGGTTTCACTTTAGAGATTTTGGGCCAGGATGCGTGGAAGGACATTTGGACCTCATCTGAGGCAGAGCGGCACATGTGTGGCTTGTAGACGCGTGGACCCTGGCAGGCATTGTTGAGCTTTCTCAAGTCCCACATGATCTGAGTGAAGAAGTGGCGTGGGTTGTTCTTGTATGCTTTACACAAGTTAGGTTTGCCCAGAAAATCACACCAGTAAGACTTTCCCTTGCTCTTGCAGGAGACACGGAGCTTAGTGAAGTTGGCCTGGCTGGAGACGACCATGCTACAAGCGTCTTTTGCTTTGGTGTTGAAAGAAATAGGCTCGTCCGAGACGCTTCCTTTCGGCTGCTGCTGCTTTTGGTTGGTCTGGGTCCTTTCAATGTGGTTGATGCTGTTCCCCTGGTTATTGTTGCCTGGGTGACTGTTGTTGTGGCTGATCTGAGCATTGATGCTCCAGATGACGCAAGCCAGGAGGAGAGCAGCACTCCGTAAAGCTCTCATGGTGGGCGGTTGAAGAGACGGAGAGGGCACTCAACGGAGGTGTAGAGCAAGAGAGGTTAAGGACTGTGCAGAAGGTGTTGGAGGTACGGACTGGGTTTATAAACACTGCCCCCACAAAGAGGTCTTTGAGCAGGGCACACTCATCTCTCCAGACCTCTGGGGAGCCTCCAGTCTCTAGTCTGGAGTGGCCTGAAAGAACTGATTGTAATTATCTATACAGTAGTGTGTGTGTTTGAACTCCATATAGAACCAGACTGTATAGAACAGTATATGCATGGGAGAAATTAAACTGAGTATATTAAACATGGGTTAGACTTGTCTGGTATGATATTTGTGCAAACATTTTTGGAATTTTGGTGTCGATGATTTTGTGGTTTGGTTTTTGTTCTGTTTAAGGAACTCTTGGGGCAGGGTGGGGGCGGGGGTGTTCGACATGGGAGTGGTTGTGCTCATTGAACCTAAATGGTCTAAAACTTTCACAAGACATTATATAATCAGACATGCTGACATAGGGGCCTATTGACTATTGATGTGAAAGACATTTCAGTTGAGAGAAAAGACAAAGAAAGCAATTCAGCTGGAACCCATTTAAAGTCAATTAACGAAGCATTTACCTAATCCGTTCTCACCTAGTTTACTTGAAGTACTTCATGTACTATACAAAAATTCTATACGAGGAGCCACTGTCACACAAAGACAGCCAAAGAAAATTAGTTTGATACATATTTCAGGAAGACTGGCGTTTTCTTTCTACAACTCAGTTACCAAATCATGAATGTTTCTAATAGAACAACGCAATTTAAACTGTAAACCTATTATTAAGGACACAATCTTAAGTGGGTTGTAAAAAGAAGAGGCTCTTCTTGTTGTTTTAGTACATCAAATGTTTTCGACCTCATCATGTCTGCTCTCTGAATCTTCAATCTTCGCTCTGATTGGCTGAAGCTAAAACCTGCAAGTGGAAGTTAAACGAATGGTTTAAGTAGATAGTGGCTGGAGAATTGTGAACTGCCTTCATGTCTTGACGTTAGAAATGATTTATAAGTCAGAAAAGCACAGAGAGCGATCCACAAATGCATGCAATGATCCAGAAATGCGTGCAGCGTTTCACAAATGCGCAGTAAGCCATACACAAATGAATGCAATTAAAATAATTTTGCAAATATTTATTTTACCTGCGAATTCAATATATATTTATGATTAGCTTTTTGTGCATTTGTGGATTTCTTGTCAAACTCTCTTCTTTCTGGTGGATATATTTATTCTGATGTGTCAATGTACCATTCTGATCCCATGTGGGGTAAACTTCAAATCTCTGTATATTAAATGTAAGCAGAATCACTAATTATGTTATTTCACATTGTTTTAATGACATTTTATATGAGAAAAGTAACAAAGCAAAATAATTCTTAAACATGCCTTATGACATCAAAGTGCTCCCTCTGTGAAAAAGCATCATTAGGCACTAGTGCATTCTTTTCCTGACAGTTACAAGTGGAGGCAGTTTCTTAATTTTGTTTGTGTAAATTGGACAATGAGTTTATAAAACCAAGCTCGCATCCCATACCCAAGCAGACCAAAGCTCGGAGCTGTTCAGAAGGCAGTGAAAACTTTTTAAAAGGTGAGCAGAAGGCAACAGCTATGTGTCTATGTTACCTCGTTTCCAGCTCCAGTACAACCGCATGATGATGTAGTTCCCATGGAGGTCGATGAGCAAGTGGTGGAGGACAACTTTCCGCTTCCATCACGTCTGCATCTTCATCAGCAAGACCAGTTCTGAGATCAATTCTTGGGCAACCTCGATTTGTTTTTGTGACTAATGATGAATTACCCCTGGAGGTGGATGAGGATGGAATGGAGTCCTGCAGTGACCACTGACATTCCAAAAACATTTTTCAGCCCTAACACTTCTGAGGCAACCTCAGTTTGTCTTTAAGAGCATGTGCCAGTCTATGAGCACATCATCCCAAAGATAAGTGACACCGAAGCTGGGCTCTGAGTACTAGAAGAACATGCCAAGAAAAATGTAAAAATGTTTTTGAGCACAAGAAAAATGTATTGAGAACAAAACATTACCCAAAGCACAATAACAAAAGTTTTAAGAAGTTAATTTTTTGATTAAAAGTATTTTGTAAACTGAAATGTTTATAAAACTGTTTAATTTAACACACGCATGCATGCACACGGAGAGAGCCACGCCCCCTCGCTTACGTCAGTGTTTACCTGTAACCATAGAGACAACGAGGAAGCTTGTATCCGCACTGTTTGCCTTGAATCAAACAAGTTTATTTTTCAAAACGATCTACCAGAAACGATGGATGCAGTACTTTTACACGGAGAAGCTGAATTATACATTCAAAGTCTGGAGAAGATGTCATTGCGTGACATCGGAAGTCCGAAGTACGTAGTCTAAATATCTCATCAAAAAGTGACGTAAACACGTTATTACATTTTTTACACGTTCGTCATTCTAATCTATCGATTAATGTCGTGTTTGTTTTCACAAAGGTGGTTTCGCCAGCATGAGTTCATTGAAAAACTTAACATGCAAGCTATTCTGAATGCTCAATCTAGTCAATCGGAATTTGTTAAGGACCTCTTCGTTTCACTGGGAAAGGTAATTTATTGTTTATCTTAAATAACACTTTCTGGTTTGGGGACTAAAACGTCTGTTTCTGGATTACTTTTCCAGATTCCCACACTGGTACATGCAATGATACTTACAGAAGTCTGGAAACATAAAGTGTTCCCTATAATTTGTAAACTAAAGGACTTTAATCCAAAGAGCACATTTCTACTTTACATGGTGGTGAGTCTTATATTCGACTTACTTTAACATCCTTATTAATCTTTTAAGTTATGATTATTCATAAATTCTATCAAATGAGTTAATAATTCAGCATTTTGAATATAATTCATACAAATGTCTCAAGCCATTTCATTTTTTACCTAATTTCCACAACCTCAGATTCACCATGAAGCTACCATAATAAACCTTTTGGAGACAATAATGTATCACAAGGTAAGTCTCGTTTATGTTACTTGTTAGTTTTTATTGAATCAAAAAAGATGACCAAGAATCAGAAACCCACTTTAGAATGGTAGTTATATGTGAAAATATCTGTGTCGGTTACACATTTAGGAATCCTGTGAAGCAGCAGATGATGCTGTAATTGACCTGGTGGATTACTGTCATCGCAAGCTCACTCTGCTGGCCGGACAATCTCTCTGTCGAGAGGTCCCTGCTGAGGACCGAATTACACATGTACAGCAAACAGACGGCACATCCAAACAGGTAAAAAACTGTTTTTTTCAAGGCTGCCGTCTGGTAGGGTTAGAGGGTGACCCACAGGGGTGGGTATAGGGGGGCTGGGGCCTCCCCTTTATATCGGTCCCCTGCAGGGCCCCATGAAGTCTGGCAGCGTCCCTGTTTATTTTTGGGGGGGAGGGTTCAATTCCCATTAGAAATCTCTTAGGAAAATGTGCACGTAAAATCTCATTTCACTACATGCTGCTTTTCATTTACCTGTACACTTTTTTATTTGTTGTAGGATCTGCAGAGGCAAAGTGATTTGTTGGAGTTTGAAATCTCTGTCAAGGCTCTATCAGTGCTGTGTTACATCACTGATCACATAGAGAGGTATTATTATAAATCACATAAAAGTAACAGTTTCAATTCATATTGTCTATTAATATATGCTGCAATTTCTCTTTTAAATGTAGCTTGAGTTTTAGTGTGCTTTCAAGGATGCTGAGCACACATAATTTACCCTGTGTGCTGGTTCAGCTGGTGGAAAATTGCCCTTGGAACAGAGGTTAGTCTCAATTTGACCATGTGTGTTGCACTTCCTCTCTTGTTCATTCAGGAGCCTCATACAGTGACTTCATTCACGCGGTCAGTGTTTTGCAATGACAAATGTATTAATTCAACAGTGTGAGCTTATAATTATCCTGTTCTGTTAAAGGGTCACAAATAATGTGTTTAAGCACCTTTTCTATCTAGTGCCTGCGAAAAAATCTTTGACTTTGGTTAAAAGGATTTGGATGTCAGTGTCGTTTACACTCTTGTTTACGACCGTATTTTTGTATTGTGAACATAACCAGTGAGATTTTAAGAATTCGTAAACAGTGAGATCATAAGAATTGATAATAACTCAACACCAGTAATGTTCTAGCAATGACTGCATAGTTTTTGCTCTATAGATAAAGAGAAATACACAGAGGGGAAGTGGAGGCCTGTTCTGCCTGAGGATCAGCTCAAGTTGAGTAAACATGATGGCCAGGTGTGGATTGCTCTACTAAACCTGGTACTCAAACCAGACTGCCAAAGAAAATATGATTTCAATAACTTCAACATAAATCAGCTCTTAAAGGTAAGACATAGATTGGGTGTTTCTCATACTGAATGTTAAACTTTTTCATAAAGCCTTTAAAAAGTTTCTGTACTGATTAATTCAGTGTATTTAGCCCGAGAATACATGCAAGTCTTTAGTATTCTTTATATGATTGTGTGCAGCTTCGTGGATTTTTGACAGACACTGTGATAGATCAGTTACCAAACCTAGTTGATCTCAAGAACTTTCTCAGTCACCTTGCTCTCTCAGATCCAGCACCTCCTAAAAAAGATTTAATCTTGGAGCAGGTACTCTAGCAAACACACAATTTAATAACATACATTGTTTTGTCCATAGTTTCATCATTGTAGTTGTTTTTTGTCATTTAGTTGCCAGAGATATGGAATTATATCGTAACCGAGAACTCCAACAAGTGGAAAGCCATAGCTAAACACCAAGTGACACATGTTTTCAACCCCTCGGAGAATGAATTAAGAGAGCAAGCCACTAGGTAAGATTGACTTGATTTGATGTGTATTTGAAATACAAATAACATGAGGAGTTAATGTACACATAGATATACATAGTTATGACTGCATATGGATTAGTTTCAAATGAATTTCGACTTTTCTGATCAGGTTGGCAAACACATATAATCTGGATCTGATGGAGAATCTAATCCCAGACAAACCCAAGTGTGGAGCTTGTGGAAGACAGGGTGCAAAACGTTGCTCTCGCTGTCAAGGAGAATGGTATTGTAACAGGTATTTCAATAGCAGAAAGTAAAAATATACGTAATTTCTGTATAAGAGAAAAATATTTAAGGGACCCTATTTATTTGTGGCTTTGTCTTTCAAGGTTTAAACATTGACAATGTTAAGCGCATTGTACATGCATATTATAATACTGTACATTATTTTGTTCATTATTTTAATTGTCTTATATTTGGTTGTAGAGAGTGTCAGGTGAAACACTGGCCCAAGCACAAGCCTGTGTGCCAACTCATGACTGAGGCCACACAAAAACTATAGAAGGAATTGGATTTCAGAAGCTGATGTATTGCATTGCAGAAAGCAACAGAGACTAACTAAAATATTGCTCTACTAATGGTGGACGTTCATGAAAACTTTTCAGAATTCTTTACAGCATTGTTTTTTTTCTGTAACTGTAATGCAATATGTATTATGAGTCATCATTCATGTACATGTGTATGTATTTGATTCAGTATGACATAAAACTCATACTTGCAAATTTTCTATTTCTCACATTTTTTGTTTGAACAGTTTCCTGTTACCCGGATTTTGATACATTATAAAATGAAAGTTGTTCTAACACTTTTTGTGTTATCTGTCATAGTTGTCACATCTGGTGGTGACAAATTTAGCTTATTTAATGCAAACAAGCCTGATCTGAACTTTAAAGTAAAAGTGTTGCAGTCTAAGGAACGCTTCAGAAATGTTATTCACGTAGAGACCGGTACTGCATTTGTGCCTTTAACTTGACTTTGACAAAGAGCACCACAAAATACCATGAGCTGAGTTTTTATTTTATCTTTCACATTGATTCCATTTTCCAATCTCATGTAAACTAGTGTCACAAAGAAAAATGTGAAACATATAGTACAAGTGTTTAGAGCCTCGTAACATGAGTGACAACGAGACCCTGGAGAACTATATCAATGCCAAAGCACACACATGCATATAAAGTGACACACAGCATGGGAAGTGCATTTACATTTCCATCACAAATGTGATTTGAGTAGTAAGATTTAATTTTTTGTGTAAAAGATGGAAAACGACTGTGTGAGACGTTATGACCACTGTGTATTTGACAACATCTAACACAGCCAAATGTTTTCTTGTATTGATGTGGACAAAGAAAGAAAATAATTAAATACAGTAAGACACTCAAAAGACAAAAATAAAAAACTTTGCTTAACATTAACTCCAATCTATTATAAGAATTTGGTTTTAGTAGTATAGTGTTTATCTGTTGTTCAGTGTTCGTGCTCAACTGGCATAGCACTGCATTAGCAGTGAAAAGGGTTTTGTGGGGTTTATCATCCTGTTCTTGTGTTATAATGGTACTTACATTACAAACATTTAAGATAAACCAGTATTTTAGGACTTTGGCTTAAGATCAAGTTGCGAATCTGAAGGGGCGATTCACTGAACACCTAAAAAGCAGCAAACAGCCCCAAAATAGCACTGCATCTTGAATTTTTAAATAGACTGTCATCAGTCGGTTTTCACTTTACAACCAAACTAGATCTTTGCAGATTTTTCTTATTTTTGTTTCTTATTTTCTTATATTTCCAAAACTTCATATTTGCTCGATCCAGCCTGCAAATAAAGGCAGTTTGCAGCTTTAACCTCGTGTTATTTGCCTAATTCTTACAGTGTTTCAGGTGCTAAACCGGCACAGAGAACGTGCAAATAAACACTTTTATCGGACGCAATTCATTCTTAGTGAATTCCCCTGTCAGACTTTTTCAGTGCATTTAACATACATAGAAATCTTACTAGGAAATTAGGAATTAAATAATGCATTCACTGAACAACAAAATGTAAAAAAAGTAAAATTGTACACACAATTTTCAACAAAGTACTTTCTACAGTAAATATTTCTTTGTTATCTGCTTTTTACCTAGATAAACACAATAGTATTGTTTGATTCACATTTAGTCATTTAACAGTTTCAGATTCATTTTGGTTTGACTCCAAGAATGAAAACTAACAATACAATAGAACAGTGCATAGACCAACAAAACAGGCCTTACTTTCTCCTTTTACGTCATGTTAAAGAGCAATAAAAAATCAAAAAGAAAATCTAGGAGTACCCACAATTATTGCTAAGGGGGTTGTTATAGAAAACATTAACCAAAAATATATAAAACTTTCAAAAGCTTTTTGAAAGTGTACAAAAAGATCACCATGTAAAGTTTCCATGTACAATAAATTCTAGTCACATATTCTTAAAATTCTTCACTTAAGGAATGAGTAAGTTTTATTGTAAGAAACTGAAATTATTCTAATTTCAGTTTCTGTGTTTTCCCTTTTCTCCTTTTGTCTTCTTTGTCATCACCCTTGGAATATAAAACAGAACAGACTTAGTGCACTGAGCGCAGTTACAAGCTTGATATTTGACATAAGAAATTTGAATTTCTTACCTCTCTTTAGTTCCAGTTCTCTGTACCACTGTCGAGGAAAAACAATGAAATATCACTATTACTGAATTTGGAAATGACAAAGATAAGGCGAAGTTAATAAAATGATCAAAGGCTGAGTTGTTTTAGGTACTTATGCAATATGTTAAAGAACACGAGAAAGATTCCATGACAAAACAAAGGACTTAAATGAAACCAGAGGAAACTTAACAAGTCCATGAACAACTATGGAATAGTCGTGCAGATGGCTGAAATGCTGCTATCATTGAGTAAAAGTGAATTTGTGATGAGAACTATGCATGCATGGCAAATGAAAGAAGAAGAAAAAGCAAAGGTATACCAGCTTAATGGTGTAATGGTTGTGGTTCATATGACAACATGGAAAGAAAGTTCATTCGAAGACGGTTCAGATGTCATGGGCCTAAGAAGAGGAATATGTAAAACAAGAGGAACGATGTAGGTGATGTGAAAACCACTCATGAGAGGAGATGAACAGTCAGCTAATGCAGAAGTGGGCGAACAGCCGAGAGATTTGTTGAAGGATTTTGTACCTGTAAGATGTGTGTGACATCTGTATATCGCAACATTGAAAATGTATAATTGAATATGTGTCACCAGTCAGGCTGTCTTGGGGGGGCAGAGGCGTGGGAATACCACCTCATTGTGTCATAGGATGGATAGCTGTGAAACACATCCAGGTTCATGTGAATGAAACTGTTGAGCGGAAAACTCTCATGCCATGGACAAGAAATATACTCAGTGGGTAAAGTTTCATGCTAAGAAAAAGAAACATACTGTGGTCCTAATAAATCATAAAGTTCTAAAAGACATCACCAATCTATACAGATCAACAGGCAACAATAAGCAATCCAAAATTCAGGCTGGTACCAAAAATTCCAGTAATGGCTAATAAACTATATAATACCGATATTACAGATCTTCACAATTGTAAATAAAGCCAACCCTTTTCAGGGTTTTTGTACTAAAAGGAATTAGATCAAAGATGCATAGCAGTCCAGTTTATTTTACCGTGGTATAGATGACAGTTTTTGCATGGCTTCAAAAGTTTACTATTGGGCTACTGATCCATAATTTTGCATATTAGCCGTTACATTGTGATTAGACCGGTATTGTTGATATACGTGCAGTGTTGGGTGTAACTAGTTACTAAGTAATCAATTGCCGTTATTTAGTTACTTTTGATAAGTAAAGTAAGGGATTACTCAAATTTTTCTAATTTAATTAAAGTTACTTCTGATGTAATTGAACTAAATACAGTGTAATATATTCAATTGTGGAAATGACATCAAAATTATGAGTCTGAATTTATGCTTTAATGTATCCATTTGTATACTTTAGTCATTTAATAAGAATAATTTAAGAAGTTATTTATTATTTATTTGAATTAATTAAATAAGCCATTTCATGTCTATCCCTGAATCAATTCCAATCAAGGTTGATGAAAGATATAGAAAGTAATAAGTAACAAGTCATTCAATACTTTTTGGAGAGAGTAATATGTACAGTAATCTAATTGCACTATTGAATATGTAATTAGTAACTAGTAATTAATTACTTTTTCAGAGTAACTTACCCAACACTGTATACGTGATACACGGAAATAAAATGTCCCACATGCAATTGACAGTAAAAACAAAATTAACTAACACTGTTGATGTACAGTAAGCATGCACGGAGAGGTTGGGGAAATACTCTACCTGCTCATCACGGGGTTGTTTATGCCATATAGGGGATCATTATGATAATCACTGACAATAAAATCCACACTACTGTAAACAAAACAGTGAATATGAATGAAAAGATTATGTGTTTGTAACAGAAACAGGAGCATGAGAGTGAATGAGTTATGATTTCAGTCAAATAATTGACAAAAAAAGTATGAATATTCAGAACTCCTCAGCAAAAATTGTTTAGGATGCAATGACAAGAAGAAATCATAAAGAAAGATGGAATACAGGGATGGAAAGACAAGGTGATGTCATTGGTGATCAGAAAGTGAAGGGTCAAGTTACCTAAACTGAAATCATGTGAAAATGTGAAAATAGAAGCAGAAGTCCAGGATATAAGAAATGTAACACGGCTCTTGAAGGTACGGTACAAAGAGGAAGTGTACCAAACACTGAACAGTGAACAAGACCACGCGTAACAGGCAGAGTAAGAATGATCAGCTTAAATTGATAAAGTATGTGTTCACTCACTCATCAAAGACGTCCTCAGTGTCCATCCTGCGGTAAAATTTGGCGAGTTTTACACAAAAAATGATGCTTGGAATGAGAAACAGACAACATCCTCCCAGACCAAACCAGAATGTGTTCTGAAACACATAAGCAGAGAAAAATTCATAATTATAAATGTCCATTAAAAAATAATATATCTCTAATCTTATAATAGCAAATAAAAACAATGTCTCGATGTGATAATCTCTGTGTTAAATCGATTGGCCTGGTTTGTAAGGACATTCTTGCATACCATCAAATCTCCATCTGCCAAACATACAAACCCTTACCACTGAGTCAACAATGAAGCTGCATGCTACAATCTCCAGCGAGTCCACCATGTTTGCGATGGGTTTGCATTGGGCAACTTCCATCTCCAGCTGCACATACAGAGACACATCAACACACTACAGCTTCAGCATGCAAGTTCTATGACTTTATCTTATTATATTACCAAATACAGACATAGACATCATACTCACCGAGTGCCTGACCCAACTAGTGTATTGTGTAAAATAGCCCACAATGTTCTTTATGAATTTATTAGTCTCCTATGATAGGTGAGACAAAAAAAGGTGTTCTCAACAATACCCACCAGACACGTGTATATGTTTATGTTATATTACATTTTGCTAATAACAGAGCTATTAAAATAGGGATGCACCGATTCCATTTTTAAAGAAACAGTACGAGGGCCGTTTTTTTCTTGTACTCGCCGATACTGATGCCTGTTCCTTTTCACAACACAGTAAGACTAATAAAAATAGAAAAGCTTAAAAATTACAAACAACTCCACCTTAAACACATTGTGACAAAAACACTTTTTTATGTGCCTTGTCACAAACTTTCAAAGCAATTTTCACCACAAATTTCAGTCAGATATGTCACATGAGGTATTGGTCTTTGATATCGGTGCATTTTATGAGTACAAGTACGAGTACATGAGCGTAGTGTCGGGCCCGATACCGATACTGGTATCGGTGCATCCCTATAATAAAATTGTTAATGATTTGTACAGTACCTGTCGGACCACATGTGAGGCATTGTTGGAGATGAGATACTCTGCTGCCTCAATGGCACTCAGTACATTGGTCACCTTAGTCTTCAGAAAATAAAACAAAATATACAGGTATGTATGAATGTGTATATTCAAATATTTATAATACAGTGACCTCCAAAAAATGTATGGACACAAATCCATGAATATTAAATACATGTCACTGCATATGTTTAGCAAAAACAATTGGGGGCATTTTTTCAAAGACAAGATAAAACACATTTATCTTGTAAAAGCTTTTGGGTACATATAATTATATTTCATTTATATCTAAAAAAAATTCTTTGAATAAATGCAACTAAGTTAGATTTTTTAAAACATATGCAGACATTCTTTCACACATTATTCTTCAATTTGTTTTGTTACATAATTTAATCATATTAATTTAAATGATTAATTGAATCATAAATGTTTTCTTTTGATTAATCATTATCTAATACTTTTTATAGTACAATATTAATAGTTTGTGTGTTTACTGGACTTACAGGCAGTTCTCTGGATGATGTCTGAAGCAGTCTGATGCTCCGACTTAGAGTGCTCTACAAAAAAAAACACATATGGCAAAAACTGTAAATCCACCAGTGGTGGCCACAAAATAAACACAACCGCACAGTAACATACACCACAAACAGCACAAACACAATGACGCAATAAGATTAAATACACTTAAACATTGTAACATGCCAAAACAAACATTTAAAGAACTACTGTATTAATGTTAATCGACATTTACTAAAACACAGCAGAGAAGTACAGTATATGAATGGCAATTTTGGGCTGTCTCGTCACATACAGGTAAACGGAACTATTTGCTTACCCTTGCTTTCACAAATTTCTTTGGTCCCATTAAAAAAAATGAAGACATGGATTGATGGAAGAGTAAGGAAAAGCTGAGATGAAAGATAGTAGTGTGCGTGTGGTTGTGTTTGTTTTACCATGGCCTGCTCCATTGGCACCACTTGTTCTTTGTGGATCTGTTTGATGCTGCTGGCATGACCCTTTAATGCATTCTCAAGAGCCCCTCGTGGCTAAAAACGAGGAAATATTATGATTAATAATCTTGAGGAACTGCAGGATGTACATGTTTTAGACTAACAAACTGTGCTCAAATATTCTAAAATAGGCTTAGTCATATTCCCATACGCACACACATCATTCTGTTTCCTGTAAATGTGTGTTTTACTCATGAATGCATTGCTTGTGTCCCTTCACACTGGAAAAGAGACCACCAAAAATGTTCTAGGCTGCATTTCCCGTAACCTTCTTAACGCTACGTCGTTCTTAAGTTATACCTTAAGCTGTACCTTATCGGTAATACGTGTTTCCCGAAACCTTCTGTGAGTCATACTTTCGTAAGGTTGGTCTGGACCGCTCTTAGCTATACCTTATCTCCTATGAAGGTCATACCGCTATGCAAAAAGCTTTTCTACATCGCAGTTTCATTTCACATTTAAAATGTAATATAATAATTTAGTATAAAATTCTATTTAGTAAAAGTGACATTTTGACTAACTTAGTTTTAATTTACAAATAAAAACAACTCGGGTTTATACACTCAGTGTAGGCTATAGAAGTGTTTTAATGAATAAAATTGTCATACACTGATGGTTGTTAGCATTTTGAATTACAGCCTACTATCCCAAGGCACATCAGCTGGCAAACCACTTGCCCGGAAAGGCGTAGTCTATAAAAAGGGAATGAATGTTATGGGGAGTTGTCTTATAGTTGTCTTAAATCAAAGATGACGCCGTCCGCGGAGCCAGTTAGTGAATTTCATGAGAGAACATTTTAGTCCCCTGGCTTCCATGTCAGAAGTGAAAGGCACAACGTGATTGAGGCACATAAAGGCTTCCATAGCATTGCGGGTGTCACGAGACAGATTGGCATTCTGGATAGGAAACTTATACACAAATGAGGGATTTACTCCAATAATGTGAATCAAAAGAGATCGTGGAGAACATAAACACACGATGACATATAAATAACCCTTTCAAAAACAAGCGAAGCTAAACACCCAGTTAATGTAGCTGGTTAACGCAGAAAACGTATGAATGTGATGGTACGGGATCAGACACTTGCAAAATAAATACATACATACACACACACATATTTCTTTCTTTTTTAAACTATATCAGTGAGCCCTGATAAATGCAATTTCTAAAGCATTTCTTTATAATAAACATTGTTTTCTCAATACTTTACCCACTCCATAACACAAGGTAGAGTGAACAAACGATTCTCGAGGCATTGATATCATCAACCTATTCAGCACTTCCGCCGTGGACAGCACCAGCTATCGTCGCACTTAAGAAGGTTTACCTTAAGTAACCTCTAAGGTATTGTTCGGGGAACACGCCCAGAAAAGGTATAACTTGAGTTAAGGTGTATCTTTAGAGTCTTCGTATCGCGATAAGAGACAACGTTATCGGGAAACACAGCCTTGATTACTGACCTCTCTCTGTGTTATCTGATGTAAAGCACGCTTGAATTTTTATGTAAAATAAATAAGAATAATTTAATATAGAATATTCTATAATCAATCAATACTATAATACATACTGTATAATAAATAATAATCGTTTTTTGAACCGATTGGAACTTTATGAACTTAAAGGTGGTAGATATCATACTTACACCCTGTGCAGTTTCATTTGCATTAGACTCACCAGTAGGTCTGCTTGAGCCTCAAGATCATTGGCGTAAGACAGGAGATCCACAACTGTTGTTGCTTTATTAACCTGCCAAACGACCCACATTTTTAAAGAAACTGTTCTCCAAAACTGAAAATTTAGTCATCCTTGATTCACTCTTATGCCATTACTTTCCATTGTGGAAGACATCATAACTTTATCTCATGGCATCATGACACAACATAATTAACCAAAGTCTTTTCTGAAGTTCAAAACAACTGGACCCCATTGATAATGGTTGTATGGATTAAAAGCATTCCTTAAATATCTTTGTGTTACACAAAAAACAAGAATTCATATTACAGTTTACATTACACATTTTTCGCTTCATGTTTGCTGCATCATTGTGACAATGTTGTATGTGGTACCTCTGTTAAATAAGCCTGATAGTTGATTTCCCCGATGCCTGTGTTGGCAAAGCCGATGATGTTATCTTTGCCCTCCTGGTCCAGGAGAACTATTCCTTGGAGATCCACATTTACACTGTTAAATATTTTAGCCAGTTCCTGGTTATACTGTTGAGGAAGGACAATTACAGTCACATTAGTGCGGTGGTCAGGTTCACACAATGTGAAAGGTGTAAAAATTGTTTTTTATCTGTAATTAAAATGAATGATAACACACCACTGTGACATTGAGAAACCTGTTAAAGTTGAAATTCATCTCCAGTTGTAGTGCTGAATATAAACCATAATTCTCATGACAATCTCTATGAGAAATAGAAAGAGAGAACGGTAAATCTCATAATAAATGAAAAATACAGTACATGTTGTAATTTGAAGAAGTAACACTAGTTTAAAGGTATGGTACCACCAAAAATGAAAAATTCTGTCGTGAACTACTCTTCCTCAAGTTATGTATAAATGTCTTTGTTCTGTTGAACACAAAAAAAATATATTTTAATGTATGTTAGCAGCTGAGATTTTATGGGCACCATTGACTACCATACAGTAGCCTTGTAGAAATCAATTATTGTATTTTTTTCAGCTATAAAGATGATATTTTGAAGAAGTTAGGAAAACAATCAGTTCTGCTGCGCCATTGACTATCCTTTTTTGACTTCACCAGATATCTCAGTTGCTAACATTCATATAAATATCTTT
The DNA here is from genome assembly GCA_008369825.1 of Triplophysa tibetana. Taxonomy (NCBI): domain Eukaryota; kingdom Metazoa; phylum Chordata; class Actinopteri; order Cypriniformes; family Nemacheilidae; genus Triplophysa; species Triplophysa tibetana. The sequence continues at coordinate 21,860,952 of CM017896.1, read as the reverse complement.
CTTTGTGTTCAACAGAAAAAAAACATTAATACGGGTTTGGAACTACTTGAGGGTGAGTAAATGATGAGAGAATTTTCATTACTGGGGGGAAGTCCTGGCACTTCCTACAGCTCAAATGGTAGCAAAAAGGTTGTGGGTTTGATTCCATGTGAATACTCATATGCGTTTTTTTATCTTGAATATAAGTTGACTTTGGAAAAAAGTGCATAATCTTTGCATATACATATATAGCTTGTTACATGGGGCTGTTGAATAAAGCTAATTTTAGTCTACAGACTCAACCTTATTCCCACCTAAAACAATTGCAATTTTAACATTTTGTCTTCACAAATGTATAAACACATACACACACACATACTGTATATATGTACCTGTATATACTACCAAGGGTGAGCTCGATGTTTGGATTTTGAAACAGCATGCCAGGAACAAAGTTCTTTTTGTTAGGATGGACCAAATACGGTGTATCTATGATCTGTAAAGCATCAAATTATTTGATTGAATCCAGTTTAATCAACACAAATTATTGATATAAAACGTGTACAGATTGTCATACCAAATATAACTTGCTATTTTAGTGAACACACTAAAATCATCATGTATTCATATAAAAAGTATACAGATTGTCATAGCACAGTTTATATAAACATTACTATTACACAGCATTTAAGTCATACTGAAGAACCAAAATTTAGAGTAATTCATGCATGACATTAGTCAAAGAAGGGACTTTTGATGTATGTAAGCTAGTGTTTGTGAGTAAGAATGAATATATGTTTAATGATGAAAATCAAACTTTTTTATTTCACCCTTCCTATTTTCAAAGCACACACACTTACAAAAACGCTGTCTCTTGGATAAACCTGAGTTTAACAAATAAGAAGGCTACAGTGTTATGTGACTTATGTAAGATATTTTGACTTCAATTTTTCTCTCAAAACCGAATTATTGAGAGTTATTAAATAAAAAAATAGTCTGCTGAAGATTTTCTTGATAATTAACGTATAATTGGAAATCTGTTTTGTGCATAATCTACTATCATCTCTATCATCTGTCATCAAGCAAGTCTATACCTTAAACAGCTGACTGTTAGCCAGTGGCTCACACACAAGCTTCTCAACGTTTCCTCCGACAACAAATGTAGTGAGTACAATTCCCATGAGCACCCAGGAGAAGATGAAGCTGAAGCCAACAGAACTGACCACCAGGACCAAAGAAAAGAGAAATGTAAACAGGCGTGAGGAGTGTAACCACAATTATAACATACTGTAGAATATCATTTTGTGACAATGTTTAATAACTCACGCCATCAGCAGATTTCCTCCGGTGTTTGACAGACAGCCACGTGTGGTTGGCGTAGCGTTTTTGTCATAGCCACACGATCCACACAGCAGCCCCAGAAAATTGAAGGCCAAAATCAGAACAACCATACAGCAAATCACAACACACCCAATCCACCTATAGACAGAGACATGAACATATGGAGCAAAAATGAAAGTGTGCTCTGCATGTGACAAAGATCATTTATATATAAACCCAAATAATAGCCTGTACAGTAAACTTCTATATTGTTGGAGTTTACAATGACCATGCACCTGTAGAAGTCTATCTGGTCAATCTGGGGGTAAAAGGCTTCAATGTTCTTTTGGGTGTCCGTCAGGAACTTGGTGAAGTTCTCAAGTGCCGGTTCCACAGGAAACATCTTTGTGAAGCCAATGATCTCCACACCTGATTTATCCAGCAGCCCTTTTGCTACTTTAATAAAGAGAGACAAAATAGATGAAGTCAATTTTGTGTCGAAAGTTAGCAAAATCCATCAAAATATATAAAATCTGCATAAAATTGTTTTTGTAAGATTACAGTTTCAATTCCCAGGGAATGCAGAGGTGTAAAGTAATTTAGAAATTTACTCTCAAGGATCTTTGGAAAAATGTAAATCCATAAATTATAAAGAACAGCAAAAAAAGTTGCTTCAAAAGGTTATTCAATGAAAGAACCCTTTGGTTCCATAAAGAACCTTTAATATTTAAAGAACCTTTCTGTTTCACAAAAGGTTCTTTGTGGCGAAAAAAGATTATAGAAAAAGTAAGAAAGAGATGGTTCTTTGTGGAACCAAAAATGGTTCTTCAATGGCATCGTTGTGAAGAATCTTTTAAGCACCTTTATTTTTAATGAGTGCAGAGTATATAATACTTTTTACTCAACTACATTTGAAAAATATATTTACATTTTTACATTAAAAAAAGTGGATTAAAAGTATTTTACTCAAAAATGGATTTACTTGAAAGAACGTAGGATAGCCTACTTCAGTATTAGAAGTAAAAAACACAACGTATTTTATGAAATGTATAGTGTTTAGTATAATATATGCTTTATAATGTAGTAAAGAAACATTTTCCCAAAGTTAAAAGACTCTGATAAAGACAAATGTCCTCTTGTAAAACACTCAAGTACTTACATCTATAGCATTTATAGTACATACATACAGTATTACATTTTGAATGATTTTATGTTAATGTATTAAGGGGACACAGTTCTTGACACACACTTACTGGGAAGTGCTGGATTTGTTTAAAGATGGACAGGTTCCCGCATGCATAGAACAATAAAATGATACACAGCATAAAACGTTTAGTGGTTAGAGTAAGAAAACATGTAAACATGTTAGTAAGAAAACATGACATAATACAACAAATAGAAAAAGAAAATAAATGAATTGAAATTAAATGATCCAAAAGGAAAAAGATCAAATAATAAAAAAGTGTGATCATAAGCCTTCAGGAAAAAGAGCCAAAAAAGCTGTGACAGCTTCTTTTCCAAATAGTAGACAAAAGTTTTTGCTTCTTAGATCATTTAACTGTTAGTATAGGATGACCATATAACTATAAGCATGTTAAGGTCAGACTCTGTTAGTGGAACGCTATTAGCGCGTAGAGTTCCTGTGTAAGAAACAAAGAACGGGTTTCTATGGTTAAAATGCTGTCTATGTTTTGGAACAGAGCTAGAAAGATGTGGACAGACAAAGGCATGAATGAATAAAACCTTTTCACTCACCAGACACAATTTCTTTCGTCTGTTCGGTGACTAACCTTGGTGTGTCATTAAATGAAGAATAGCCCTAAAGATATAAATGAGAGCGGGTGGTGAAAATCGAACACGTTATATTATGGATGGCTTTCAGAGGGTTGCAGATCCATCAGACCTTTTGTATAATATTGCTGAGGTCTGTTTTAAGAACCGCATCCAGATTGCCCAACTGGGCCTCAACATCAGACAACTGTAGAACAAAACACAGGAGTCACAGATGACCAACAAACTGTTTCAAATTCCTCATGTTGCAGGTTCATAAAGGTAAAGTGTGTAATTTCTCACAAGTGACTAAATTGGCTAAATCGTTTATTAAAATTAGAAATATAAACAAGCAGTAGCCAATCGTTGAAGACAGAAGCACTTCCTGTTTCAGATTTTTTACATTACACAAACTTTAGGACAAAATACAAGCAACAGAACATATGAACTGAATCAAAATGTAAAATTCACATCTTTAAAAACGATCAGATTAAATAAACAAATCAATATTAAATCTGAAACAGGAAGTGCCTCTGGACCGGTGTGGTTTACGTCTTCTAAAATGCTCCATAGTGAAAGTTGGTGACTCTAGAGGTACAAGTATGCATAGGTGAATAGGCGTTACCCCATTAAAGTTTGCGCTGAGAGCGAGCTGGCCGAGCGTTCCACGGATGGTGTTGCAAGTGTGCGATACGTCTCCGTTGGAACAGGCCGGGTCATTGAGTGTGTTTGAGAGAGAAGCACGTTCAGACTGGAGAGACTTCTGGAGTTTGTCCGTCCCTTCCTGCAGGGTCTCCAGTGACGTCGTCACACTCTCCAGAGCTTCTTTAGCCTCCCGCATGGCTGTACGCAGACAAAACACACTCATTACTACAAATGCAGATGATACACTAATGGACTTGTGATCTGTTGGGGACATCTACTGTAAACATAAAACTGATCACAGAACAGCCATTTCAACCTCTGAACCACATCTCTTGTATTTTCTTTCTTGTTCTTCTTTTTCTCTTTTCTCTGTTGTACTGCCCTAATCCTTAAATGTTATGTTTTGTTTCGTTGATAAAACTATTTACAAAATTCTTTAGGGTTTTTTGATTACAGAATATTTGGAATCAATTACAATTTCTAGTTCTGGAATCATTGATTCCTTGCTGTTGTTTTTTCGATTACCTTTCAATTCCCTGTTTTACTGCACATTTTTATTTGTTATTCAAAATTAGCACATTTTATAATGCAAAGAAAATAAATCTCTTATATAAACCTCTGCTCTTCTAGGATCCAAGGAGAGTTGGGCTTGTACGCAAAATATGCTTTGGCAGGTTAAACCACAGGCTCTCTTTCTATCATAAAGAAATTCAGTGGTAAAATATAAAAATTCACACACACACACAACACAGTGTTAATACACAACAATACAAAAGACTGCTTATATCAAGAAAATATAAAATAACATACTGCAAAAAATCACTATCATTATTCACAGTTTCACTGTTTAAATTTGCATTAAGATATTAAATTAAATGCAAAAAAACTTCTTGTTTAAAGCATAAACCTTTTTATTTGATTTTTGTTTTAAACAAAAAAATCTTGTAGCGGAAGAACAATTAACTTAATAATCACTATATTCTCTGAAAACAGACCTTAAAATTTGCAAAATTTTGTTTATCTTTTTCAGGGGGTGAGTAGCTTTGGGGGGTTTATTGAAAAACACGAATTGATTACGAAAATGATTTTGTGCAGTACAACAAGCACATGTCTATCCTCACTGAACACATGGATGAAATCACTGCCTTTTACCTTTAATAGCACCCTCCACTTTAACTTTTAGCCACAATAACAAGCCACAAAAACAAAGACCAGCAAAAGATATCAGTATAATATCATTGTCAGTGTGTATGTTGAAATACATATATGGACATGCACTAGATCAAAAGAGACAGAGAAAACATGAAGGAAGGAATAAAAATAGCATGAAATTACATTGCTTAATTGTTCTGCATAAAAGAGGCTTGAAGTGAGTTAAGTTCCTGAAGTCAGGAATAATATAAGAAAATATCCATAACCCCACAGAAAAGCTGCTTTATTATGGTAACATTTTTGTACCTCCTGTCATTCGAAGAGCGTTGTCTAAAGCCGGTACCACTTCTCTTTCCAGCTGGTTATGAACACGTCCACCAAGCAGAGTTCCGATATCTAATTAACCATATTGGAAATAAATGATTAAATAAATCTCAAACATGAGTTAATTTAAATCATAGATAAAACTGAGGAGGAAATACAAAATACTCACTGTCTAAGTCTGATAACACTTTGTTTTTGGCTGTTGTGTATTGCGCAGCAATATAGTCTATTTGCTATAAAATTTAGACAAAACAAAACAAACACAGATTTGTTTCTAAGTGTATTACAGTAAATAAACTGTACCATAACTACATCTCTGTGCTAATTTGGCTTACAACTGGTGTGTAGTTGGCAAATGATTTCAGGTCTCTTATGTTGGTGCTGACAAAACGTCTGGTGCTTTTAATCTGAGAAGTGATGTTCTGGTTTGCTGTGTAGGCCACTGCCACTCCCGCTCTGTAAAACAAAACAACACACACAAATTGGTGGCTATGCCTGGCCATATATCACACCTGAGATGTGCAGTGATAACAGACGACCACTGTGTGGTACTGCGGTCATGCTGCAGCAAAGATTTCATCACAGCTGATCTCAGAACAGCTAAGTTTTTTATCGAATCTGAAGAATACAATCACAATATGGCAGTGCAAAATAAAATGTTTTTTTTGAGACAGAGCACAGACAAAAAAGGATAAAAAAAACAGTAGGGTCTTCTATGACAAAATATATTTAAAAAAAAATACTTTCTTTTCGATTCCAATAAACTTTAGAAAGTTACAGTAAAAACACAGTAAGGCACTTACATTGGTGAACATGAAATTTCTCCATAATAGGAATATTATTTAGCCAAAATATAATCTTTACATCATTTATTATAATACCAACAAATATGACATTTTTTAGAAAACTAAGAAATCATATCAACTTTATTTTCTCAAGTGTCAAAGCATGGGTTTGTGTTTGGCTGTTTAGCACGGCTTAGTGTTTCCCCTGCTGGTCAATGAATGTAACTACACCATCGAGAACAGGGCTCTTTAACTAATTTCCCTTGAGGGCCAGATTCCAGAAGTATATTCCAAAATGCAGTTGTTACTTTTATGCAGATTTTGTTGCTATTACATAGGCTATAGGTCATTTATTTGCACATTAACACAAATATTGCACCCAGTATTTTTGCCTTTTCGTGAAAAAAGTGTTTTTAGTTGTATTTTATTTTCCTTAATGTGTTAGTTGACTCTGAAATTGCTGTTAATTTGCTCACCCCCCATCCCCCAGTCAATCCAAGACGTGGGTGGCATTGTTTTTTTAAGAACACAAAACAAAGTTTTTTCAACACAAAAGTAGGCTTATCCCTGCCCCTCCTGACATTAAATTAGCGTCTTATAAATCAAATCAATTGATCTGTGCAAGAACCTCAAAGCTATTATCTCATCTTCGGGTGAAATCTAATCCCATTCATGTGCAGAGGTGGGTAGAGTAGCCACAATCTTCACTCAAGTTAAAGTCACTAAGAGTAAAAAAGTATGCGATGAAAAAACTTCACAAGTAGCTATTACTTAGTTTCTTTGTATCTGATTATATAGGTCTACTTAACCCTAACTTAATATTAACCCCAATATTTTAATATTGAACGGTATAAAATTACCAGTACATATTCCTTTATTTTACAGACATTTCCGTTAATGCTAAAATGTCATTTAAAGCTGTGCTAAAAATAAAATACAGGTAAAACACCTTTAAAATAAGTTTATGGAAAACTCCTTCATATTCATACAGTATATTTTTTACTGATTTGTTTTAAGAGTGTAGGGATTAAAAATGATGATGTTGGGCAACAAACAACGGTACCCATTCGCTTCTATTGTACGGACACAAAAACAATGCAAGTTAATTCCACCGTTGTTCAGTTACCAACATTCTTTAAATGTGTTCCTCTTTTGTTTTCTGCAGAAGAAGGTAAATCATACAGGTTTGAAATGACAAGAGGGTGAGTAAATGATGAAGGAATTGTCAACTATATAACTCAATAAAACTGTTGAACTAACCAATGAGATCTTCTCAATTATGAGATGTCTCCAGTCACCTTAATACAAAAAAACAGGTCTAATGAATAGTGGACCCCACACACACACACACACACACAAACGCAAACACACAGTTACACTGCAGATACATATTAAATCTGTGGGATCTGATTTCTGATTAAAGAAAGACAAACCTCTATTCCCTTTCCTTCACTCCCTCATTGCCCCTCTTTCTCTGTCCTTCTTTTTCTCTCAGTTTTAATAAAGGGGAAATGTGATTCAACAAAGGAAGCCATAGAGAGAAGAGAAGAAAAGAGTGAAGAAACAGCAGATTTGCATAGTCATGTACTTTGCTTCCAATCCTCATCCTGAACAATTACTGCGACCCTCTCGTTGAAAGTCTATCAAGACACACTCATACACACTCACTCACTGTATAGTCTATGGCTCACAAACGTCCATTGTGACCTAGGAAACTGCTGTCAGCACTGTCACAGAAAGAAAAAACAGAAAGAGAGGGAGAAAACGAGGGGGATGGAGTCTAGAAATAAAGAGGGGACTTTCTCTCTGGACAGACTCAGGGCTATCAGTGTCACATGTGTTGAATGTGTCTGTGTGTTTGTCATTCTAGACAACCACAGGTGCCCACCAGTCTCCGGCAATGTTGCAAACTGACTAACTAACCTCTGAATTGATAATGGCTCTTTTTTTAATCTATTATCTCCTTTTGTCTAAAACTTAAATAACAGCTACAGAAATGACAATAATGAAATCTATAATGATAGCAGTATACATATATAACATGTATAATTGTAAACACCCAAATTTGTTGAAAACACATTTTTCTTTTACTTCTCATAACATATTATTATTGTGTTGTCTGTTTCCAAAATTGATTTATTCATTGCAGCCTACCACATTATCAACACTGACCGCCATTTATAGATTTTTCATGATACCCATTAAACTTTTTGTTTTACTTAATTTTTTGTAGAGTTGTGTCTGTTGCGTGCAGCGCCTCTGTCTATGACATTGAACAAATTAAAAGGACGGTGTTTTCAATATGCGTTCCTCCATTTACTTCCCTTTCCACGTAAATATCATTAGTCACAGATGTCATTGACAGAGAAGACGGCTGATCGAGTTTATATGACTTAACGAAAGGTAAGCAGAGTTTTCCCCACTTTAAATATGGTTTTCAAGTGGGAGGAGCCAAGTGTATAAATGGCTCCTGGCAGCCATCTTAGAGGTGGTTGTTTGACATGTGATTTTGGGCCTGTTGTTGGCACATAGCCAAAGGTGTTCATTAAAAATCCTATTATAAATATTTGTAATATTTTTTGTATTGATATTTTAGAACTCTATTTTTTCTTGCACTATTGGAAGCTCACCTTTGCACCCAAATAAACACCAATGAACTGTGAACTTTGATCCCCTGTCACTATGTATACCCTCAACTGCTGGTACATCCTAACAGTTGCATTCAGTTGTGTTAAAATTAGTGGTGACCATGGATTAATTTTTTTTAATCTAGATTTATCTTGGAATTAATCTAGATTAATCTAGATTAAAATGGCTCATTTGAATTCTGCCGAATGCATTCTGATTATGCGTGCTACCCAAATAATGACTAAAAGTAAGTCTTTGAGAACGGGTTTCTCAAGCCAGGTGGCGCATTAGACCAGGGGCTCATCTCCTGTTTCCAAAATGCATCACAAACTGCTTGAGAAAGCTGTTCTACTATGATTATTTGTGATGAAAATGAAATTATGTTCAATAAGATGTACTTGTGTTTACTTCCGCATTAGCTAAGGGATGCTTTGCGTTTAGGTGGTACTTGAGACTGGAAGAGCTCCTACAGTACATTCACATTTAGTCATTTAGCAGACGCTTTTATCCAAAGCAACTTACAAAGAGTTAGGGAGCAACAAGCGATATGTCATACAGGAGCCATAATACATTAGGTGCCAATACAAAGTTACTGGTTTCAACTAAAGCTAGACCGCCCACTACCTGTTGAGAAGTTTTTTTTTTTTAAACCAACTGTATGTAAACCAATTCCGTACAATAAACCAATTCCACATTGAACAAGGTGCAAACAACCTTAGTCTTGTCGAGGTTTCCATTGGGAAGATTCTTAAAAATAAATTTTCCCTGAAGCAAACCCGCCGGCTTCATAACTGCATCCATGTTAGCACGTCACGTTTAATGTGGTCATTGCACATTAACGTTATGTTGTGTTCAGACCAAACGCGAATGGCTGGTCAAGCGTGAGTGATTTACATGTTAATGCAAAGAGGCGATAGACCTACTTGCTGCGTGAATCGCGCTAATGAAGCCCTGGTTATGAGATGATGAGGCGGCGCGAATGACGCGGGTTGAAAAATCTCGTTCACGTCCCCTACAGTGCAATTAAGCAATTTATACATCCGCGCTAAAATATCAAGGTGAAAGTCATCATAGCTTGCGTGGTATATACCCAGCTCCCAACCCAACTTTGAGAATAGATAAACGGCGCCATTTTTTTTTTTTAAACAAGATTATTATCATTTATTCAGCAGACACCTTTATCCAAATCTAGGCCAAATGCAAACACGAGTCACGACATGATGACATCACAAAATTATGCTGATTAGTGTGTGATGTCATCAGCTCCACAGACCCTCAAAATCCTGTGGGAAACACTGCTCACAGTCTTGTTTTCACTCAAAGCTAGCGGCTAGCAATTAGCTTCCGGTGTGTTCGTGTACAGAATTAAAATTACAACACATGTAAATGTTTGATCAGCACAAATATATAATGACAATCAGTTTTATTGACAAACTTGGAACACAGAGTAACTGGCCTGGACTTGGCTAGATTAGTGGAGTCAAGCAACACAGATTGTGTTTACCACCCAGAAGAGAGCGAGCATTGATAGAGGTTCAGTGGAGATTTTGAGGACGCATGAAGCTAAAAAGTGGAATGCGGTTTAATTTATAAGACATTCCTCAAGTGTAATGGATTTGATTGATGGTGCTCTGAAAATTGAACAACATATGTGCACAATTCTAGACAGTGAGTGGGTCCAATAGATTGGCTCAGAGATGACGTATTTTTGTATAAACCCCTGAAGCGAGTTCGAATTTTAATACTTCCGGGTCCATCGGCTTTTTAAATGGGTTTTTGGTAAATCGCCTGTAATAAGGTCTGTAGCTAACAAACCTCCAAATGTTTTCACGTTTTAATCTATGACATAAAACACACCAGTTATAACCAGCTTGTGATTTTTAAAACCGTTATTGTGTCTTTAAAACGGCGGTTGCATTTTTGGCGGGGACATTAAACATCATGGCGCTTATA